>MU006216.1:2040486-2567625 GCA_010093685.1 Ophiobolus disseminans
AATCTTGTAACTAGTATATACATTTTATATTACTAGTATCTTCTCTACTCTTTACCCTACTTCCGTTGCGGCTATTACGTTATCAGCACGTGATAGTAGCCTCCTACTAGAAGAGGAATAGCCTGTTTCTACATACAGGCTACAATCCACGCCTCCTCTTGACACCTCTAAGTTAATTTACACTGCATTCGGATATCTTTAATCTTGCCTGCGCTGTTACAGGTTGAGTGCTATTAAGTTAAGTGCCGTTGAATTTAGTGTAGGGTTTATGCACTAGGTTATCACGTCTTTTTATCACACCTTAGCCTACAGGATTACATAAACATAACAAAACTCTAAAACATTTAATATTTATGCACGTGCACTACGTCTACTTAATTGCTTATTTGTCTTAAGTTGTTTATCAAATAGTGTCAGCCTAATCTGTTTTTGAACTAGAAGCTGCCAACGCAAGGGTGTTGAGTCCCCGTATTCATCCCTATCCTTGTCCCTATCCTCGGCCCTATCCTCGGCCCTATCCTCGGCCCTATCCTCGGCCCTATCCTCAGCCCTATCCTCGCCCTTATCTTAAGAGCTCTACAAATAAAAAGTAGACTAATACATAACCTAACTGTGACCCAGTCCGTGCGACCTAACCCTAACCACAGGTCAGTGCGACCACAACCTAACCTATACCCATACTAGCGCAAAATATATGGGTTGGGGTTGGGTCATACCCGGGTCATCACGTGACTGAACCCAACCCCAACCCAACCTATACCCATTTACCAGCCTACTTGAGCCAAAACAACAAGCAATTGGCAGCGAGTTACTAGCGGCTCTACAGCTGATACGGGCATGGACAAGAAAGGGCTACAACACCAAGAAAACGGCTGGGATAGACAGCAGTGCAAGCCTTAAGAGTCTTACTGATGAGTCACTTGTACGCGAGTACAATATATATAGCTGGGCCAAGTCGCTAGAGGTAGAGCCTATTGAGTAGCATAACACCACCAAAATCTATCAAGCCATCAAGTCAAGCCTTCAAAACAGCCTCATGAAACCATCAAGCCTCAAGCAAGACTAACCGCTGCAGTATGGCTTGCTCATCAAGTCAAGAAATTGGCTCCGGCTTGGCTTGACTTGCTTGTTGCGGACTGTGGTTTCCGGGGCGCAATACGACCGCGCGTGTCAGTGCAAGTCAAGCGGTCGTCAACGGCAAAGAAATGGAGCAGGCATTTCGTTTTTCTGAGTTGGTCAGAGGTAAGTTCATGCCGGCAAATTGTGACACAATGTTTCTAACAAATACAGACGAAACGACAGGCACGATCGACACAAGTCTGGTCCGCCAGCTTGCTGCAAGTGGACAGATCATGGTACCTTTCCACATGATCCACAACGAGCGCAGAAAAGTAGTTCAGAACAGGTTTCCTGTCCTGCGAGACTATGATACCGTTCCAGAGAAAGCGATGAAAGGCTCTGCAGTCTCACATACGGCAGGGTAAGCCATCGATCTTCTAGAAACATGTCATGACACTAACAACCTAGTCTCGACCCGCTCAAGCCAGTCCCAAGAAGCCCATGGTGGGATTGTGAATATGTTTATGGTAAACATCATCCATTCGCAATTTTCATTTTCAAGTACCGATCTTTGGTTAATAAAACCTAACCATGAACTTCTCCAGGTTTACTAATAGATCTTCCAGCTACTCTCAAGTCCCTCACCATCATTCCTCGAACGCCCTCTCCGGAGCCGCTTGAAAACAGGCCGACGAATTCGTTGAGTCCGAACGAGCTTGCACAGCTGGTCAACCGCTACCGGATAGGTAAGTCAAGGCAATTGCAACGAACAAAGCTAAACAAGTGTAGGCGAAAGACTTGGATAAGAAGAAAATTAAATAGGAGAGCGAGCCGCAAATGAAGCAAGAACTGGACTGCAACGATGACGACGGCGAAGTAGAGTTCCTGACGAGTAAGCGCATGAAGCATCTACCAACGCAAAAGGGCCAGGTGATCGTATTGGACTGAAGGGAGTTCGTGATGCCGCGAAGCAAATATCATGCTTGTGGGGTGTTACACGGTATTGGAAGTGCCGTTGACCTTACAATGCAAAGCTTGGCAAATATTAATGTCATGTAGTTACACAAATTGAACAGACACAAAATACAGGGGTACGTCTAACTACCCAATTATTCGTACATACCTACATTAGTTTACAACTTGCTCTTCTCCACCCTCTTAAACAGCACATCGCTATCCGGATACGGGTCCACAGTAATCTTGTTGAGCGGATTCAGCTCACTCGCGCGATAAAACATATCCTCGTAAACGCGACCATCCTGGCGACCCAGACTGCTGTCCAGGACCCAATCGTCGAAGCCCCAGCTATCCACAAGCCTGACAGCATGCGGCCGAATCTCCTTTAGCAGCTGCATAACCGCATTCGTCCTTGCAAGCTGAATCTGGTGCTTGCTGCACGCGCCGGACGCGTAAAACTCGCTGCCCTCCTGCTCCAGGGTGTGCAGCGCAAACAGCCTGAACAGGTTCATGAGGACGTCGAAAGTCTCCTTTCCAAGCTTGCCCTCCTTCTCGATCTTCTTGAGCGCGGACAAGTTGTTCTTGACAACCATCCACTGCGCATGCGCCTTGGACAGGCGGTAGAAGTCTACGAGGAGGTCGTTCCACGCCTTCTTCTGCTCGTCGCGGTGCTTGCTGGCTTCGAAAGTCAGGAAAGAGACGCGCCATGCAAAGGCAGCGACCAAATCTTCGTCGTTGCCGATGATGTCGAAGGCGCAGCCAATAGTGCGGCGGGAGTGGAACTCGGTGAGGATGCGGGTGGTGTCATTTGTAGGCTTTTCGTTGTTGAGGACGGAGCGGGCGGATTTGAGGAGCTGTAAGGTGGGTTGGTTAAACGTGAAAGAAATGGAGTATCAATGGGGACTTACGTAGCGTGCAACCTGTTGCGTCAACATGTAGTTGTCACCTTCCCAGGTTGTGGTTGGAAGATAATCGGCGTACCATGGACCGATACCACTGCATGATAACGTTAGTCGATGTCTTAATGACTCCTAAAGATATTTGCGTACCTGAAGCTCGAGTATCCGTGACCACCACACGCTCTTCGGCACACTTCGAGACCTTCGGCAGCAATGGTGCTGCTGAGCGATTTCAGTGCACAAGATGAAGCATGCAGGTCCGCAAGCAGATCGCTACCTGACTGCGTCTCTTCAGGTCCAGCGCCTCGGGTGGTGGGTTTCGCACTGTTCTCACTCATCGTCTTCTTGTTTTCTTGGTACTGATCCATCATCGACTTTCCGGTAAAGTGTAGCGCGAAAGTTGCGGCAAGGAGAGGTAGAAGTCGAATTTGCACCATAGTGTAATTGAGCACAGGCGTCTCGGCCTCGCCAGCGGGAGCATCACGATCTTGAAATTGACGACGGACGGCTGCGTATCGAGTCGCAATTGTCACACCACGAGCAAGAACGCTACCGGCTTGCATCACGATGGTCGATCGAACCCAGGTAAGCGTGCCATATATGAGGGTTGGCGAACCGCGACGCGCAAACTTGTTGGTTTTGGGGTCAACGTGCGAGAAACGCGCCAACATGCTGATGTGCGGCACCTTGACCTGGTTAAAGAGAAGGAAGCCATTATCCATGGTGTTGTAGCCAAACTTGGGGCCGATGTCGCCAATGTGGATGTTCTCCAGAGGCTCGTGGGTCTTGAGGTCTCGGATCTGCACGCAGAATGGTGTTGGTCCATAGGACTTGCCTCCGACCATGAGCTGGGCCATGACGACAGCATAGTTGGCGGTACGTCCAAGAGAACCGATCCACCACTTGCTTGCAGTAAGATGGGGTGAGTGAATGGTGAAGGTCTTATCATCTGGGTTCCATGTTGCTGTTGTCTCAAGCCCACGAACATTGGATCCATGTCCAAGCTCAGTCTGAGCATAACATCCGATAATTTTGTAGTCTTCGGCTTGGGTAAGCCACTTCTCTTGTTGCTCAGCTGTGCCTTGCTCTCCTAGTGTGACCTGGATTGATCAGCACACATAATCAAGCACGACCAGCACATCCACCAACCTTGAACATGGTATCGTGAAGACCGTACGGGCCCGGCTCGCCGATAAGCTCAGTAGCAGTTCTGAACTCCTCGAGTGTCCAGTTGTGCTGCTTCTTCAAGATCCTTAACCTCTTCTCACGTGCCAAGGCTCTTTCAAATCGATCTGTTCGGCCCATGAAGTAGTTCTGAGACTTGTCGAAGACCTTCTCAGCCTTCAAGATGCTCAGCAACCTTTGCTTCCTGTTGATGACTTCTTTGGTGTGGAGGAGCTCCTCCAGCTGCTGCACAGGGACATTGGAGTTGGCGCGCTCGGCAGCGAGCAACTCGTGTCCTTGGGCGCCAGAGGGCTTCAGCTGCTTGACCCAGGAAGGTGTTGGTGCCATTGTGATAGTAAGGAGTCAATTGATGTGAGTATGGAGATGGGAGATGATGGAGAGTCGTGGAGAATGCGAGCTTTGTATGCATTACGACACCTGGGCAGCTTTCCTCGGATAACTAGCGCATCGAAACGTGCCTCGGTAAATCTAGACGCCTAGATCACCGTCGGCCGAGGGCTAGTTGCTACGCAAGGGCCGTGGCTTGCATCACGACATGCAAGCTCTGGACTACCGGTACCGATACCTGCGGGTGTCTGGTGAAGGACCGAGGCACGTGCAATTCAACTGTGTGCTTCAATGTTCTCTGGCCATGGCGTACTTCGCAGCACCGTGTCACACTCAAGCGGCCTAGACTGTACAGCAGCACGAGGATTGGCTGGATACAGCGCGGCCGGTCAGCTCAACGGGTTCGTTCCTGTCGGCTAGTGGCACCTCGGATTGGCTTGTGCGATGGCACGCGAGCTGCTGCGCTGCTGCCTCAGATGCACCGCCTCAGCAAGGGCAAATAAAACAGCGCGCGCAGATGAGCGGGCGCGTGGGTGGGAGTCGATTGAACAGAACCTGCGCCTGGCTTCCGTCATCGTTAACTGGTCTCAACCTAGCCACCAGTGGCGCTAGCCGCCCTGGGCGTAGCGCCACCTATAATCCGCCCGGGCTCAACCTGTCACTTCTGATTCAGGTGTGCTCTCTCACGACTACAGTAACATACGCAGACACGCTCCTCTTGAAGACGCTAACACAGCTCCCTATCGCCCTCCCCTCGGCTCTAATTTGCCTGTACTGCAACCTGCACCGCACTGCACTGCCCACGACCCCTCCCCCACACGACCACCGTCCGCTCCACAAATACATGCCACGCAAGGAACACGCCCCAAACCTCGACTTTGCGCCCCTCTTCTCCCACGAATCCTCGTAGGAACCGGACATCATGGGCCAGACACTCTCCGAGCCCGTCGTCGACAAGGTATTTGCTCCCTCTCTTTGCTGCCCCCGCCCCCGCACCTTGCCTCTGCGCCGCCATGTACCCCCCAACGCCCGCCCGCAGAGGCCCCAATTGCGCGCAAATTTGCTGCGAGACGGCCTGTACTGACACACGTTCGTCGCACAGAAATCAGAAAGCGGCGATGGCGACGCACTCATCTTCGGCACCTCGTCCATGCAGGGCTGGCGAATTAGCATGGAGGATGCCCACGCCTGCCTGCTAGACTTCCAGGCCGCCGTCGACGGCGGCAAGCCCACCGACGCCGACAAGCGACTTGCCTTCTTCGGTGTCTACGACGGCCACGGCGGCGACAAGGTGGCCATATACACGGGCCAGCACCTGCACGAGATCGTGACCAAGCAGGAGGCCTTCAAGACGGGCGACCTGAAGAAGGCCCTCCAGGACGGCTTCCTAGCGGCCGACAGAGCCATTCTAAGTGGTAGGATGCCCATTTCCGCCTACCATTGCTGACAGCCGGGCTGACATGTTGACTAGACCCCAAGTACGAGGAAGAGGTCTCTGGCTGTACTGCCACAGTCGCCGTCCTCTCCAAAGACAAGATCTACTGCGTAAGTGCCCCTATACGCAAGTCTCGCGCACATTCTGACCCGGACAGGCCAACGCTGGCGACTCAAGAACCGTCCTCGGAGTCAAGGGCCGCGCCAAGCCGCTGTCCTTCGACCACAAGCCGCAGAACGAAGGTAGGTCGCATCCGAGACTCGTCAGATCACCTCCTAACCGTGCACAGCCGAGAAGGCGCGCATTCAGGCCGCAGGCGGGTTTGTCGACTTTGGCCGTGTCAACGGCAACCTGGCCCTGTCGCGTGCGATAGGCGATTTCGAGTTCAAGAAGAGCGCCGACCTGCCCCCAGAGCAGCAAATAGTCACTGCCTTCCCCGACGTCGAGATCCACGACATCAACGACGATGACGAGTTCCTTGTTGTTGCCTGCGACGGTAAGCGCCGCTCCAGACGCGCACGCTGAACGCTGCTAACAACGCCACACAGGTATCTGGGACTGCCAGTCCTCGCAAGCCGTAGTCGAGTTCGTTAGGCGCGGGATCGTGGCGAAGCAGCCTCTCGAGGCCATTTGCGAGAATATGATGGACAACTGCTTGGCTTCCAACAGCGACACGGGAGGTGTGGGCTGTGACAATATGACCATCACCATCATTGGTCTTCTGCGCGGAAAGACAAAGGAGCAGTGGTATGACGACATTGCAAAGAGAGTTGCCAATGGAGAGGGCCCATGTGCGCCGCCAGAGTACGGCAAGTCAGAGAATCCAGCCTCTCCCTCTTCCGAGGGCGAATAGTTCAGCTTCTAATAGATATATGCAGCTGAGTTCCGTGGTCCCGGCGTACATCACCGCATTGACGATGACCCTGATGATATCGACATGGAGCTTGACTCGCGGTTCCGCCCCAACAGCGGCAACGGTGGTCGTATCATCCTCTTAGGTGATGGCACTGAGATCTCGACCGATGCCTCCGATAGCGACATGTTTAACCATGAGGACGAGGACAAGGACCTCGACTCGCAGGTTGACAAGTACAACAAGGACGAGTCCAACACCAACTCCCGAGAGCGTGAAGGCACACCGGGCCCGCAGTCAAGCACCGCCCAAGTTACAGAGTCACCCTCTTCCGTACAGACGGAGCATTCTGATGCGCCCAATCAGGCACTCAAAGAGACCCAAGGCGATAAGAAGCCTCTGGCAGATGCCTCCGCCAAGGAGAGTTCGAAGTAGTGTGACTTACTTCCATTGGCGGCGCGTACACCCACGCCTCTGTAGGCCGCTTCAGCCTTAGAACATGTCGCACCTAATGTCTTTCATAATCAATGTACAAGCTGCACGTGTGTTGGTTGATTACCTGCCAAAGAGGTTTCGGTCACATACGGTCAGATAACGGGTCAGGGAACATGCTTCATGAAACGGAACTGGACATTGTAACGAAGTGATACCTGGCGTCGTAGATAGTCGCCATCCCCCTTGCCTAAGCCATATTTTTGTTCGAGTTTTTTGACCTTCAAAAACATCATTGCTTTTTAACATAGCCTTTGTTTGTAAATAAACTGTTGGTTTTGAAGTCGCAATGACGTCACGTAGCATGCGTATACATATTCAGGAACAGGCAAGTCTAGCGAGATAAGGCTGTGTCTCTACATTCTTTTCGGCTAACTATAGCTTGCTAGTGACGTGCATCAGTGGATAATCCTTTGACTGCTTTTCCAATGCTTCTCTTGTGACCTGGCCAATGTTTTGGAATCCTGCAACATTCATGAGAATATCCAAGTCGGCCAACAGACTTCGCATGACATGTCTAACACCCACCTCGCCCGAGATGGACAAACCCCAGACCCATAGTCGGCCAACAAATACAAACTTCGCACCCAGGGCGAGGGCTTTGAAGACGTCGGATGCAGACCGCACACCAGATTCGTACATGATGTACGTCTTGTCGCCAACAGCTAGTGACCTCGTTACTACCAGGAGCATACCAGCAGACAAGGAGATGGCTTACCGTCAACTATCTTCTCGAGCGCATCCAAACACGCAACCGCTCCATCAACTTGCCTCCCCGCATGATTGCTTACCACAATCCCATCGAACCTTTTGTCCACCGCCATATTGGCGTCCTGCACGCTTTGGATGCCTTTCAAGCAGAACGGTTTCCCACCACTAATCTCTTTCCACAACTGCATCGCCTACACCGCTTTGTCCCACGTATGCGCCCTTCCATGCCATACATTATCAATCCAAAGTGCGCCAGCTTCATTAGCCTGTGTCTTTGGATCGATGCCGCGCTCAGCCAGTCGTTTCTGGAACACAGGATCGCTCAGCCCCAGATCGGCGCCTGTGCCATGGTAAAAAGCGTAATTCGAAGTGGCAACATCGTCGTGGCGCCAACCGAGTTGCCAAGTATCGAGCGTGAGGATACATGCCGTGAAGCCAGAGTCGTGCGCACGTTGGAGCAGCGAGCGCGTGAGCTCGTCGTCGTGCGGCATGTAGAGCTGGAAAAAGCGGACTGGGTTGCCTTCGCCCTCGTGTCCCTTGTGCGCGCCTGCGTCGTTGGCTGCAGCGACGTCTTCAATCGGTTGGCTACCCGCTGTGCTTAGACAGTACGGCAATCCCAACTCGCCTGCTACGCTCGCAACAGGCAACTCTCCCTGTGGATGGTATATCTTGTTTATGCCGATCGGCGCGAAGCCAATGGGTGCAGGAACTTTGTGGCCGAATATCTCGGCTGCCGTGTCGCGCTGGTTTGTGTCAACGAGCATGCGGGGAACGATGCGGTGCCGGTAGAACGCTTGGCGGTTTGTTGTGTGTGGATGCGATTGACCAGCGTTCGTGGACGCATACAACCAGCCGTTCTGGGTGAGGTTTCTCTTTGCGAGGTCTTCGAGGGCGGCGGGGTCTGTGATATGAGGACATGTTAGTTGTGATCGTAGTTCGAGTTAAGAAAGACTTGCCCGTGTTGAAAGCGGTACTTCGCCATCGTTGGATTTCCAGAAGTTCTGGCGCTAGTTGAGTGCGTACTAGGATGTCTTGCGAATCTTGCGGTTCGGGTTTTGCGGATCCGACATCGTGTTAGTTGACTACTCGAGTAGGAGCGCTGCAATGTACAAGATGTTTAAGATATCAGGATAGGACACATCGATTACTTGAATGTTGATCTAGGTGACGTAGATGCATCGTTCTTATAGCCCATGCTACTTCGCGGCTCTCGGACTGAAGCATACCTAGGTAGTAGTGATGCTGTATTTATGACGAAAGCGATCAACGTTATGTACGGACCTGGACACCCACGCCATGGTGTTCATGCAACAACTGAATTTCACTACCCTTTTCTCTAATTCCAGAACAGCAGTTGAGTTGATAGGAATGGTGATGGGGTTTTCAAGAAAACGTTTTAGTTGTTTGGACATGACGTGACGCGAACAAGTTGAAGCTTTTGACGCCGTGTTTTTCGATGAATGTGGGGATGGATCGGCAGGACGGTGGGGCACCAAAGCTTGTCCAATATGCTTGTTCTGTATGCCGACACCAGCTTCTTAACAAGTGTATGTATGCGGTTGACATATTTTATACTAGCTAACATCGTATATGGGAGTGGACGCATTGATTTCGATCATCATCTTCTCTTTTAGAAACTAGATCGCTAGCAAGGGCCTAAATAGGCGGTACCAGCACGTCCCGATTTTGAAGCTTCTGCTGTTGTAAATAACATCAATGAATTGTTACTCCTTCGCAGTTTATACGTTCGGTGGAAAGGCAAGTTGAAACACGACCGAGCTTGCCTTGACTACCTAGGTAGTAGAGACGTGAGATAAAGACTCGAAAGAAACTGAAGCCACAATCATAAGCTTAGTCGATGGTTGTACTGAAAAGCCCAAGCCAGGTGGTGTTGGTATTCCATCTAGAGCCAAGCCAAGTTAAATAAATTGAGTGCGCCGTGGAAAGGACCTCGGCACTAGCGCGACGCGAAAAGCCGCGAGGCCGAGTGGGAGCGTGTATGTCATCCGGCTACGAAGGACGCTCGTATTCCATGTTTCCGCCACTTCACACGGTAAGCTTCCGAGGTCGATTGGGGCGCCGCCAATACCATTCCTCTTCTTGTCATACCTGTTCGGCGATCTGACTTACGCGAATGAGCGGCCACTCCACGCTGCTCGAAGGATCAATGCAATGCGACTGAGCGGTTGGCATGGATTGAACAAACCTGGTGTCTACCGGTCAACGGATACGTTCGGACACATGCCCATTGGGTAGGTACACCCTTATGCTGTCCACTGAACTCGCCACAATGGCGGGCATCTGGTATTGACGTTCAGGTGTGTTAACACAAAACGGAATATGCTCCGGTACTGCTGCTCTTCGTGTCATGCTGTTCAAGCATTTTTCTTGGAGACATTGGATTGATTTGGGAGTTCCTATTGCGCTACTTCTAATGTTGCAGCTGCTTGTTTTCTTCGCTTGACATACTCTACTGTGGTCATGTACTTCCGGAAGCAAACCAGTAGCAAGGCTGGCACATGGTACGCTACAGCCGCGATAAGAATTTAGAATTATTTTATCATCTTCCCTTGATCGGTTGCCAGTGATGAGGGTAACCGCGGTTAATTCCGAAGTATTTCGAGGTATTTCTAACACACTTAGAGAGGACTTATACCGATAACATTATCACCGCTGTTGATACCTGCTGTCTCGTAGGTTAGATACCTAGCTGTCACTACCAAACCTAGACTGCTCGCCTTTGTACTGCCCATTTGGGCCTCAGACAGGACTTCCTTGAACGTGGTGCAGGAAATGCACCAGAATCTAGTTTGTAATCCGGTCGATTGGACTTGGTGCGTTGCCTTGGTGCCACATGTAATTGGGCGCTGTCTTATGGCACGGTAGATCGTTTCTATCCTTGCTTACTATTCGCAACATAAACACGGCTTACTTTGTCTACAGATACTAGTCAAAAGCATTTTTTGAAGTCTGCAAAAGTCAGAAGCATATTGAATCTCCTTGTTAACACGATGCCTTGTGCGTTCCGCGACAGCCGATATTCTTACAAATGCCTGTCGATAAGCTTCAACGATTCCATATCCTCGCACCCCGCTTACGCTCGCGGCGAACGTGTTGAATGGCCGAGATATTTTCGTACCCCCACTGTCCACCCCTGTGCTTATCCCACACACACATACACACACATACACACCTGCATACTCGCAATTTGACTACGGAATTCGATCCGCAGCCGTCAAATAACGGGATCGGGACGGGACGCGCCTGCCGTGGCACAGCACGCACAGCTTACCTAGGTAGGTAGGCAGTGTCGTAGTACTGCATTTGCACACCAATTGAAGATTCGGGTAGCCGTCTGGAACTGTCCCTTCCTGTTGTACATGTTTTCAACTCTGCGGCGCATTTCGCGATTCATTGCGAGACAGAGTGAACGGATCCTCTTACCCGTCCTTTTCACCATAGCTACGAGCTCAGCTTCCCCACAACCAATGGTTCTATCTTGCCTGATTACCTCTGTCCCGCCTTCAAGGGTGGGTTTGGCGCTCTATCTTCGGCTTAGGTTCAGCAAGTGTTTACGTACAGCGTACGTGTGACAATACGATCCTGGTTCGTATTCTAATAGATGTTTTCAACATGAGAGTGGTGCGTGCATAGCCATGTGATGTTGGCTATGGGATATTCTTGCGCTCATCTCGACACTCACAGCCTCAACAAGCTCGACTGTGAGTCTTGATGGACTGCGAGTTTAGATGTCACTATTGGAGGATGTCGTTGACATGAAGATGCGGGCCGACGAACTTCCTGGGCGTGTCAAAGATCTTGGCGCCATTGTGTTCTTCTCCAGAAACAGCCTTGGAAGTTGACAGTTCCAGCCGAGATCGCTCTTAGGGCTCTTCTCGATGGGATCATCGGTCTCGCGCTAACGCTCATCGAGTATCTAATCCCCACGTGCGATCCCGCCTCTAATCTTGACTTCTCTTCCATTTGTTGGCACGGAATACCTACAGTAAGCGGCTCGGTACTCTCGTGCCATTTCTCCCTACTTTCAACACTTCGAGCGATCAAGTAAGACGCGAGCCGATGCCTTAGTTGACCATGCAACAATATGCAGCCCGCAACTGGGGCAGCTAAGTGAGCTATGCACTTATATCATGCAAGACATGCTGATTCTGTGGTTTTGTTTTTGCAGGTCTCTTGTCAAAAATGCTCTTACGAATTAAAGGCTGGACTTGGAACTCTTTCCTCTTTCAGAATACGGCATTTGATGCATGATTTGTCCAACGTCCAACATTATACCTTGTTCGCAGGACGCGGGTGTGTCACCGGCACCCACTCAACTTCGTCCATTGATCTCTAGTTTCCAGAGCCGCTCATAAACAAGTATGAGCTGCTCTGTAGCATTAACCAATCGTTACAAAATCTTTCTATAGGAATTAGTCACGATAAAAGCAAAAATCCACAGGCGCAGGATCGTCGGCACATAGATCCGAGGAAGTCGTCCTTACCCAAGATAAAGACGCATGGCATAACGCCATATTGCTTGGTCTACAGAGGTGAAACGTAGCATGTGGTGTCAGTTGATTTGAGTAGACTTTGACAATGGTTTGGAACATGAGCCACAGAATCTACGAAGGCTGCGTCAGCTCAACAACAAACAAGCTAGCTCTCGGTCAACACGAGCAGAGAGAACGGTGAGTGAACGACGATCAGCCGCTGACGACGGTCAGCTTACATACATGAATTCCTCAAGGTGCATGGTGAGAAGCCACACGCACAACACGGACACTTCACCATACGCCAGGTGGACTGACATCGTGGATGCAAGCACCGGCCGAGGACAAAATGTCTTATCTCGCAGCAGCTGTATGTTTGATGGCTGCAGGGACGTTGGCGTGACGCTTACTTCGGAGTAGGGTGGCGCATGAATTTGTACATAGGGAGATGCTCCAAGTATCACGTCCGCATCGTTTCCTTTTACACACACGTCGTATCGACGCACTCCTCTAGAGGTATACTATCTCTCTAAGCTGATAAGCGAGTCAGCACAGCAGAATGTCCCACCGCCATTCTTGCGACCGCTGTCGTCAACAAAAAGTGCGATGTCTCCGAGACGAATTACCTTCGACGGGCCAGCCTCTACCTCCATGCGAACGGTGTAACAAGGCGAATGTGGCTTGTGTTTACAGCTGTACGTGGCCTTTGTACTTTTTCCAAGCTTTGTATGATCATTGAAAATAGGACTGACGGGCTTGATGCAGTGAAACAAAGGACAAAACGACCGGTAGAAACGCGCAAAGACGCGAGTAGTGAAATGAACTTGGGGAGCATGGGGGACTTTCGGCAAGGCTTGACGGTGGACGTGGCGTTCCCACGCGGCGGGCCGTTGAGTTCGGACTTTAGCGACTTGGCGAACTCGTTTCCACCTGCTGTTGACGAGGGGGCAGGTGGTTGTATCCCTGGCTTCGATGGCTGGGACACCAACAATCTTCAGCTCTTCTCGCCCATCTCATCGTCGCTGCCACTGCAGAGATTCAATGGAGACGCTCTTCGGGACCAAGACATGGGCACCGCTTCGAGTGATGACGACGAACAAGTTATCGATGTGTTGACTTCGCAACTGACTGGCCTGAGCGAAAGAGCTATGCGGGCGAAGCGCAGTCTCGTTCGGCCTGACAGTGCTACCCTGACCGTCTCATCACCGCAGGTGAATAATGCATACGAGGACGCGAACACCCTGATACGTGTTCTCAACAGTATTGCCACGTCTTTGTACGGAAACATGGGGCATACCGCGGTCGACGACGGGCTGGTGTTCCTTGCCCTCGCATCTTACGAGCACCTCCTGGCTCTCTTCAGGGCCATCTGCGACGCGGTGAGCCAGCGCCTCGAGTGCAAAGCTTCCGGCCTCGAGCAGCAACAAGGAAGCCTACACGGAGACGGACCCTGCCCTGTTGCGCAGTACGTTATGGTGCTTCAGCTGTTGATGCACCTGATCAATCGCCTTGACCGAAGCCTCTTCCAGACCAGGGCTGGATCAGAGTCGAGTGGTTCTGGAGGCCAGGTCACCCCCGTTATACCTGCAGGCTACACATGTCCTCTTCTGATGGACATGGAGGACATTAAATGCGCGCAAGGCCTCCCTATGCTGGCCCAAACCATCGTCCAAGCGATACCCAACAGGCTGGTCGAACTCAGGCACGTGATCCAAGAACTGCAGTTGCGCATAGAGCATTCGGAATACCTGTAGCATTAGTTTGAAATTTGATCCAGCCTATCGAGCTGGAAGAAGATGGTATGTGGTGAAGTGAAGTGAAGCAAAGCACCAATGAAACTAAACCGCATTGCGTGACCGCCGGTGGGCCATAGGGCTGAAAGTCCGCCCAAGCTTTCACGGCACGAGCTTGTACCCGCGAATCCACCCTTATCCAATTGCGCTATTGCTAATCGCCAAAACACGTGCAGCCACGCAGCTTCAATGTGCCCGTGAAGCAGCCTACACCGCAACAGTCGCCCTCGTTCATTGAGTAGCACTAACTTGTCGACATCCAGGTCGTCACGAGAGGAAAGCAACGCAGCGTCGTGAAGCATGTCGGTCATACTATGCACCGCCGGATATGACCACACCATTCGGTACATGCGCTTCCCTACTCCCCCATATTGTTACATGTCTAACAGCCCACCAAAGCTTCTGGGAGGCCCTCAGCGGCATCTGCTCCCGCACCATTCCACACCCCGACTCGCAGGTGAACCGGCTCTGCATCTCCCCCGACAAGCGCTACCTCGCCGCCGCCGGCCACCACACGGTCAAGCTCTACGACATCAAGTCGACCAACCCCAACGCCATCCTCACCTTTGACGGCCACACGTCCAACATCACCGGCGTCGCCTTCCACTGCGAATCTAAGTGGCTCGTGACCAGCTCCGAGGATGGCACCGTCAAGATCTGGGACACGCGCAGCGGGAATGTGCAGAGGAACTACAACCACGGCGTGCCGGTGAATGATGTCGTCATCCATCCGAACCAGGGCGAGTTGATTAGTTGTGACCGCGGCGGCAACGTGCGCATCTGGGATTTGGGCGAGAACAAGTGCAGCCACCAATTGATACCCGAGGACGATGTGAGCGTTGCCTCCGTCACCGTCGCATCAGACGGGAGCATGGTGTGCGCGGGCAACAATACCGTGAGTTCCCAATTGTACATTAGCATCCACATGCATGCTAACATGCTACACAGGGCAACGTCTACGTCTGGCGCATGATCCAGCGCCACGACACCACCTCCATCATCCCCGTCTGCAAGTTCCAGGCCCACGGCACCTACATCACGCGCGTCCTGCTCTCGCCCGACGTCCGGCACCTGGCAACCTGCTCCGCCGACCACACCGCTCGCATATGGTCTCTCGACACCAGTCTACCGCACAACCTACAGCCCGGCGACAATCTGCCCACCGCTGCCGAGCGCGACCCCGCCGCTTTCCCCCTCGAGACAACACTTCACGGCCACCAGCGCTGGGTGTGGGACTGCGCATTCAGTGCGGATAGTGCCTATCTGGTTACCGCTTGTAGCGATCACTATGCGCGGTTGTGGGAATTGGGTAGCCAGAGTATTATCAGGCAGTACAACGGGCACCACAGGGGCGCAGTGTGCGTCGCATTGAACGACACCGCAGTGGGAAATTAGAGAGGTCCAGCTGGAGGCCTGGAGGACAAGCGGGGGTAAAAAAGAGGAATTGGCGGCATTAGCGACGGCGTTTGGTACATTGAGGTTCCGCAAGAGCTTGGGGTGGGAATAACGGGTAATGGTGCGAATCTGAATTTCTGGTGTTTAGGAATTGATGCGACCAAAGACGCTCTACATACGTTAGATGCAGTGGGACAAAACTCACGTAAAACAATCTTCAGAGTAGAGACTAATGCCATTACTTCCATTATATAATTATTCTCGACCGAATGGTCAAGTCCCCTCCCAACAAAGAGTTGCCTGGACGCCGCGCAAAAACGCTACAACACAATATGCACATCTTCTCCGTCTCTCTCCTCATCGAACAGCACCCGCCATTATGATAGTGCCGTAACATGACAATATCCCTTCTCGCTCATCGTCCCAACAGCCCCGAAAACCAATTCGTCAAATGTTTGCTAGTCACACTGGGCGTGAAGCTCGCCACACTGTCGCTGTCCGAGTCTCGCTCCCCTGGAGTATGTGGCTTCCCGCCCCCAGGAACAGTTTGGCCGCGCGGGCGGGTTGGCGTTGTCTTATCTCTGCCTCGAAAGGTTAGAGATTTGGGCGTTCGGCTGAGCTTACTGGTCAGCGTGGGGGTAGCAGTGGGAGTATCTGCATCCGAGTGTGCCGATGGCGTATCGATGCCTCGGGGCGAGAATGAAGATCCGGAGCCTTCGACAACCCTGATGGTCGTACCGAACGATAGAGGTGCATGCAGATGAGGGCTTGCATGGGGGCCGGGATTGGAGGCGTGCGCGAGGATCGGCAATGCAGCGAGACCGGGTTGGACCCATGGATGGGCTGTGTAGTCGTGGCCTAGGTAGTCAGGCATCAGCAAAGACCGGAGTAGCAGGTTGGGTGTAATGGGAAAGGCATCATGAGGGGTTTGCACCACCTTCAGACGTCTCTTCCCTCCCATCCTCCTGGCCACCCTCGTCTCCGTTCTGCTCCGCTTCGGCAGGATTGGCTGCGGCCGCAGCGGCAGCTTCGATTGCTGCTTGCCGCTCCCTCTCCATCTTCTCTGCTTTCTTTCTCTGGCGCTCGGCTTCCCTGTCCGCGTTCTCCTTACGAGCGCGTTCGTCTTTAGCCTTGCGGAGTCTTTCGACCTCCTCCACGCCGCCACTCTTTTTGAGCTTGCCTTCTTCGACAAAGTTGCCTAGCTCCCGTTTGAACTCGTCGTCGTTTCTTGTTGCGAGCTCACGCTGCCGAGCCTTCTCGGCGCGCTCAATGGCTTCCAGTCTGCTTTCGTGATTCGGTTGTAGAGCTTTGACTTCTCCGAGCACGCCATCCCGGGCTTCCCGTGGGTCGACAACTCTGTCGAGAGCGACTGCGTTGAGGACGGCTCGACCACTAGCCGATCGTAGGCCTTTGCCTTGCTCTTTCTCTGTCTCTAAATTCTGCTGCTTGGTCGCTTGCTCCACTAGTTCAAGCGTCTGTGCTGCCTTCTCAAGATCGTCTTGCAAATCTGCTGCGAGCTCCTCCTGCATTGTCAACATGTCCCTCTCTTCGCACACCGTCTGGAGTTCTTGTTCCCAAATCTTCGTCCAGAGTGGCTTCTCCTTGGCCAAGAAGTCTTGCAACTTCTTGAGCTCAGCCGTTGCGATAGAAAGATCCTTAGCTGTGATCTCAAGTTGACGAGGTAGTGGTCGGACACCTCGCTGCACCACATCTTTACGAAGATCTTCAACAAGATCTTGTAGGTCGTCCACCCGGTTGACAATTTTCTCGGAATCATCCTGAAGCGTCTTCTTTCCAGTATTGATGTATGCTCGTCCAGTATCGCCCTCCAGAGATGGCAAAGCAGCCGTGACCGCTGTTGACTTGACGGCGTTGGCCTTGGTACGGATGGTTGACATACTAGCTTGAATATCGGAGACGAAGGAGGAATACGTCTGTCGAACCACAGCTAGATCGCGGCGGAGTGACTGCACTTCGCTCAGTTGTGCGGCGGATATTACAGCACCTTCGAGAGGAGGACCACTCTGGGCCGGACGAGAAGGTATGAGAGCTGAATTACGTGCTGAAGTTATCGGAGGTGCCGCAGCGATACCGGCAATTTCTCGTGCCGTCTGCTGTTGGCGCTCTGCAACACGTTGTATGGTTGACTGCTGGTCGTCGACTACAGTTTTAATGCTCTCTACCAGACGGCTGAGCCCGCCAAACTTGTCATCGATGTGGTTTTTGACTTCGTCTAATTGTTCTATGTTGAGAACAAGAACGGATCGGTCCTTGACATCGTTGATATCCTCAAGCTCGTAGCGCACGCCCGAGATGGGATCTTGAACGTGAATCTCAGGCAACTCACCGTTGCGATGGGTATCCCACGCAAATTTCTCGATGAAGGCTAGCTGCAAGCGCCCGACCGAAAGGTCGAAGCCGTCTGCAAAAACGTACTTTTTTATTTTGTGCTTGTACTGAAGGAATAGTGTGAGTTCCTTGCCAGGCTGAGGTGATTGCTCGGGAATGAACTGCTGAGGCTGTGGAGAGGGTGACTTTACTCTCCTCGAGCCAGCCCTTGATGGTAACGATGTAGGTTTCAGGGACTCCTTCGCGGGCGAGTCTTCTGCGGTCATGCCCAGAGGTTCGGATAGGGGCCCGTTGATGGTCGCACCAAGCACAGGCTGGTCGCCGTCTGGAAAGTTGGGCTGGGGGCCTATCTTGTCGTCTGGCGTCTTCTGTGTGGGGCTGTCGTCGGGCCTAGGTTCCTGTGGGGGAACTATGCTTGGTATCGAGCCTTGCGCGCTCTCTTCCGAGATGCGCCTTGTAATGTCGTTTGTGCTGTCAAACTTGGTCTCGACGGCGGGCCGCTGCTGGGTCGACCGGTTCCGGCTATGCATCATCGACTGCCTCGTCCGCACTGCGTTCATCGACTCTCGCACATCCCGGCCCCTATTCGGTATGGGCGAGTTTTGCACAGGGGGCAGGGCGATGCCATTTGTGCCCAGATGCTTCTGTATCTGGTACTGGGAGAAGCGCCGCGAGGCTCTCCGCTCCAGCTCTCCTCCTCTTTGCAGCGCAGCAAGCGCATCCTCCTGCTTCGGCGGCGGCGGTGGCGGCGGAAAGTCGACGGGGTAGTTGGGGTGCGCGGGCTCGGGCGTCCTTGGCATGGCGTCGTCAGCTGGGTAGGGGGCTATGACGGGCATCTGCTGGGCCGTCGTGCTGGATATGGACGAGTCTGTGGATAGCTGGCTGGCGGTCGTGGAGCGGTTGGCCTTTGGGTTGGAGGGCAGCGAGTCGTATTTGCTGGGCGACGAGCGGCCGGTGACGACAGACGAGGATCGTGGGGGTAGGTTGGGGCCGTTGCCGCTGAATTCGATGTCCTCCCCACGTGAGGGCAGCCGCGTGCTCTGTGAGCGCTGCGACTGGGCCTCGTCGAGGTCCCCGTTGCTGCCGATGCTGCCCTGGCGCGTGCTGCTGCCGTTGAGCGTGCCATCACGCCCCGTACGCTGGCGCAGGCGCTGCTGCTTCTTCTTGAGGCCGTGCAGCAGGTTGATGATGATGTCGCGGATGCGCGGGAGGAAGTTGTCGAGGCTGGACTGCGAGGCCTCCTGGCTCAGCGTCTCCTCGAGGATGCCACGCAGCAGCTCCGGCACGTTCCCGAGGTCGGTGGTGTCGACGCCGATGGCGTTGAAGGCGCGCGAGGCGATGTTGAACTCATAGCCCAGGCGCACGTAAACGTCCGAGACCTCGCTCTCGGTGGCGCTCCCTCGCGACCATAGGGTCAGCGTCTCTTTGCCATGTTAGCGGAGGCCCATGTGTTTCAGGCGCGGCGGACGGACCGAGGAGCTGCTTGGTCGCGACCAGCAGGTGGGTGACGGACTTTTCTATCTGCGACAGCTGCTGCTGGGGCTGCATGTCGGGCGAGGTCAGCGGCTGCAGTTGGAGGTTGTCGGTGATGGGGACCGGGATGCGGAGGACACGCTCACATTTTTCTGCGTCGTCCGTCGGTGGGAGCCAGAGGATCGTATCGACGACGAGGCCTCTTCAGTCATGGCGAGCGCGGCAGAGAGGTGCTACGGGGGTGAATGGGTGTGATGTTAGCCACAGCTGCGACCGCATCTGATATCCACGCCCGGGCATCGCGAACGAGGACGGTCACGTGCAGCGAACGTCGACCTCACTTTTACACATAGGTATCAACTTGTCCCATAGCACGTGAAGGACATTACTTTGAGCATTTGAGAGAGCATTGCATGGGATACACCTGGTGACTGTGGTGTTCTCTCACTATCTGTAAATGTCCACGGGTATCTCGTTAGAGCAGGTGTGGGTACCTGTACTTCGTACCAAAGGACGCCCCGGCATCGCGCTGCTTGCTGCATATGGTGAACTGGTGTTTGCCAGGCAGCAAATGGATGATAGCTATTGTCGCTCTGTATGCCTGCCTGTCTGCCTGAGGAGAGTGAGGCGCACGAACGATAGACGTCCGCCCACCTAGCCCTGGAGAGGTCCTCCGCTTCAAGCCTACGCTGCATCGACGTCAACTACTCACACCTTCACCGGCACATCCACTCACCCCCACAGCCCAAACGCCCTCCCCGCAGTAGGTATCTCCCAACACACCACGCACTTCCAACAACAACCATCGCACTACGGCCGCTCCTCAAGCTCGCTAGCTTCCGCCGCCCACCCTGGCCGTTTCATCTTGTCGATCCCGAGGCTTGGCATTTCGCATCAACCTCCAAGCTACTTTTCACACAGCCTCCTATAACATCTGCCCTTGGCAGTCTTCCGGTCCTCCCTCTGTGCGTCTCCCAGCGCCCGTCGTCCCATTGAGTGCCCTGCGCTGCGTTCACTGCCGCCCTGATCGCCCTCACCCCCCGCAGCTCCTGCCTCCCGCCCACGAGCTCCCGCACGCAACCTCCCGCTCCACACACATGTCCACCACCGCAACCGCCTCCAATGCTCTGAACCCGTCCGCCTCCACTCCTGGCCGACAACCGAAGATGAGCACGTCTGGCAAGGTCCTTGACGCACAGCGCAAGCCCGCAAGCCCCGTTGATGGTGGCCAGAGGTAAGCATCCACCCAGCTCCTTCACGTGCGGCCCGCCCAGCCTGCCCTCCCTCTTGCTCCCTCACCCCACCCTCTCAGCTGCATTGTCTTGCCCGGCCACGCTTCGTGAGCTCGTTGGACCGCGCCCGCGCCCAGCGCCCTCTGGTTGTGCAACGTGCAGGCAGTCACAAGGAGACACCGTGCGACAACATGGCCCTCCAATCGCCGCGTCCCTCATATCTACTACCATCGCATGTATACAGCTCCACAGCTGCTTCGCACAGTTATCGTTCCCCCGTTGGTGTGCGCAATGCTGACCTCGCCATTGTCACAGGAAACCTCCGCCACAAAAGGCATGGACCCAGGGCACCAATCCCATCACCCAGCGATCCTCAAACCCACCCGTCTCGAACGGCGTCACAACCACCCCTAAACCCTCACAAAATTTGGCGACTCTGTCCGGAGAGTCCCCAAACGCGATGCGGCACCTCAGCGACCGCATGATGTACCTATTGGCCAACCTGACGGTAAGTACACGAACACAATTCACTAGGCGCCTCTAACAAGATCCAACAGGGTCTTCCGGGCATCATCACCCTCAAAAATGGCGAGAAGTACTCAGGCGTGCTCTCTGGCACCTCGCTCGACCCCACCGAGCTGCGATATGTCTTTAAGATGGTGAAGAAACTGCTGCCAGCTGCCAATGCCCAGACGAATGGCTCTGCCGAGACGTCCGACGACTATGTCGGTGTTGGAGACTATCACGTCATGTCCTTTGACATGAGTGACGTGGCCGATTTCAACGTCAACAACGTGGTGCTTGACAAGTCTGCCGCAAAGGGTGCAAACGGCACTGCTGGGTTCCGTACAGATACTGACATTTCGGGCAACATGGCTCTTCGCGAGCGTAATCTACAAAAGTGGGAGCCCACAGAGATTGACCCGAATCTTTCCCTCGACGCCTCAGGACGGTCTTCGGATTGGGACCAATTCTCAACAAACGAGCGCTTGTTCGGCGTCAAGAGTAACTACGACGAAACATTCTACACCACGAGTATCAATCGGAGCGATCCGCAATATGCGCAGAGAGCCGCCCGCGCGGAAAAGATCGCGAGAGAGATCGAGGCAAGCACCGCCATGAACTCACATGTCCGTGAAGAACGCGGTGGGCACGGAGCGGACGATGGCGGTGATGAGGAGGACAAGTACAGTGGTGTTCGTCGGGAAGCTCCCCAGCTCTCGAGCGGCCAGCCCAACAAGTACACGCCTCCTGCGCGCCGAGCACCTGCTGCCCAAGCTACTGTCCCCGGTGCACCAATAGATCCAGCCATCATCTCATCGTCTCTTGCTCGGCCAGACTCTGCGTCCAAGGTATCACGAACGGCGAGCCCGGCTGCGCAAAAGGTGCCTACTCCTGAACCTCCGAAAGCGGAGGTGCCGAAACCCAATGCGGTCCCAAGTTCAGCTGAAGCTTCCAAGGACAAAATCAAGAGCGAGATCAAATCAGTTGTCGCACCGAAGGCTGCAGCAGAGCAGCCGCAGAAGCCTAATAGCACCATCAAGTCGACCGTCGCTGCCATTCCTCCACGGAAGACCGGACGGCCACCACACGATGCAACTACCAACGTCGAGCATGACCTTCTTGACTCATTCAAGCAGTTTTCCGCCGCGGAGAAGTTGCGCATGTCTGAGCGCCAAAGGACCATTGCCCGGGAGAACAAGGCTGTCAAGCTGAACGACCTCAAGAAGTTCGCGCTCAACTTCAAGCTGAGCACTCCCGTTCCGTCTGATTTGGTCCCCATTCTCGCTAAGGACGAGGATAAACAGCAAGCAATTGTGGAGAAGGCCTTGAAGCAAGCACAAGAAAAGAGCAGCACACCACCGAAGACTGCCAGTATTATCGCTGATCCAAAAGTAGCGTCAAAGCCTGCTGCGGTGAAGCCGGATTCGACGCATGCCTCCCCAAGCGCAAGCAACGACCGTCAAGCGAATGTGCGCGCCCGTCAAGGTCAGCCGTATGCATCGGCCAGTATGCGTGATCGCTCACAGCAAAACTACAACCAGGGCCCCCCTCGTGGAACAGGGCTGCTCAGCAACCGCCTGGCGTTGACCCATCAGCAGCACAAGCAGCAAGGTGGCATGCCTTACAACAACATTCCTCAGCCAATACCGCCACAGGATGTGCGCATTCCCCCTACCGGTCCTTCCCAGTCATCCAGCGGTGTTCAAACACCTACTTCAAACGCGTCGATTCGGTTCAACGTCCGTGCCCACGAGTTCAAACCCAACGCAGCAGCGCCCTCCTTCCAACCCGGTGGCAACCCAAGTGCCAATTCGAGCCCTCGGCCAACTTCTGCAGTCAAGCAAGAACCTCGTAAGCCTCTGGTCGTCACCAGCTTCTTCGGTGGTCAGCGTGCGCCTGCGAAGCAGGAGACGACGAAAGACAACTTCAACGCAATTGCACGAATGCAGAAAGAAGCTCGAGAGAACGACAAGGACAAAAATAAGGGGCATAATGGTGACGTTCCTCCCCCATATCGTACCCCACCGACTTGGGACTTTCCTACGGCGAACGCGAACAAAACCTACGTGCAAATGTTCGAGCACGCTTCGGCACCAGCGCCACTGTCGGTCCCCCACAATGCTATGAGCAATGGTCCATCCCCACATCACCAACAGCTTCCTGCTCACCTCCAGAGTCAGCAAGGGCAGCCTCCGCACCACACGCCTCGTGGCCCTCCAGTCCAGCCACATCATAATCAAGGTCATCACTACGAGGCACCACACATGCAGTTTTCACACTCCAACTCGTCAGTGCACCCTTCACCTCGGCCTATGCCACCTTACGGTTATGGTGTGCAACCGCAACAAATGCCCGGTTATCCCCAACAAGTGCAAATGCCACAATATGCCATGAGTCCTAACGCGCCGCGTGTCGCCCTTCACGCACAGCCTGGTCAATACATTGCCCCGCCTGGAGCAACAATGGGAGGGCATATGATGTCGAATCAGCCTTCGAATGTACCGTTCATGGCCATGCCAGGCAATCCCCAGATGCAAATGTACTCCCCAGTACCTGGCCCAGCGTACCCGCAGTATCCTGTACATATGCCTGGAGCCCCTGGCGCTAACGGCTACCCCAACAGCCCGAGACCTGGTGCACCGATGATGAGCCACCAAGGCTCGCAACAAGGCCATCAACAGCCGCCAATGATGTACATGCAACCTAACGCGCAGGGACCTCAGATGTACCAGGTGCCACCAGGATCCAGTATGTTGTCATCATAAGCATACAGTCGATGTCACTAACGTGCTCTCAGTGACAACCTTGCGTGGACCGTACTCACAGCCGCACCAACCCCACTACGGTTCGCCTCATCAGAACCACCAGTTTCCACATCAGCACCGTGGCACGCCGAGCGCTAGTTACTCGCAGCCAATGATGCAGCAACATTCAATGCCTCCTCAAGTCCCGCCAACTGGTCCTGCTAACCATGGGCTGGAGAGCAACGATGAAGCAAAATGAAAAGCCATGGCGTAGGATTGGTACCGCGGCGAGCCCAAAATGTCTGAGGCTGTCTTGAATTCCTTATCCGCTGCCAACACCGCTCTGCCGAACTGCTCTGCGCTTCGCAAGTCGCGGTGGACTTGCAGCACATTGTCTTCGTGAGATGATTTCCAAGCATGAGCGACAGGCGCTGGGAGGACATACATGGCGTACAAAAAACTATTGGTTAGTCAGTGAGGCGGATTAGCTGGCATGTAAGATGGCAACGAACAGGAGAAGAGGACAGAGTATGTCAAGCTCTGGCAACCAGAGCGCCTCGTTATGTGTGACGGCATCTCCTACCAGTGAGACTGGGCGTGGGCATCGTCCAACAAAGCAGGCGATAGTGACAGGACGAGCGCTCGATGAAGGAACGCAACATAGTCGCGAGCAAGTAGCTACGCATTTGAGGCCCTGTGGCTTCGAATGGCTGCCAATACCATTTACTCAACTCTATGGTGCAAGAACATGTGCGTCAATCCAGTGATTTGCATGTATGTGGAAACTTCATGTTCGGATGACACAGGCACACGACCACAGGGCACGGACCCCACCCGCGGTGGCTTGATGTGAAGCGCGCCGTTCCGAAGCCGATCGGAAGCCATGTCTCCACACTCTTGGTTGCTTTCAGCTCGATGCTTGTACAGACCTCACGCTGGCGCACTCAGGAGACGTAGAGCTTCATAGCATGACCAACGCGGCTGCGCAACCACTCATCCCCAGCACCCGTCGCTACCCGAGCGATCCGCGAGACGGCGAGAATGACACGGAAGACGTGGAGATAGAGGAGAGCGCGCTGGTGTCGCCGGGATGGTTTATATGGACTTTGACGGTATGCGCGGGGATTAGTGGCCTGTTGTTTGGATATGAGTGCGTCTCTAGTCTCCATGCATCAACCGTATTTGTAACTAATACATCAGCACAGCACCGGCGTCATATCCTCCACCCTCATCTCCATAAACTCTTCTCTCTCCCACCGGCCCCTCACCACGCTCGATAAATCGCTCATAACGTCCTCGACGTCCTTTTTTGCCCTGCTCGCATCGCCACTCACCGGTGTTCTTGCAGATACGTTGGGTCGGCGTGGCATACTATTCATTGCTGACGTCTTGTTCGTGGCTGGCGCTTTGATACAAGCCTTCTCCACAACAGTATGGGGCATGATTATTGGCCGCAGCATTGTGGGCGCAGCGGTTGGCAGCGCGAGTTTCGTGGTACCCATGTATATCAGTGAACTTGCTCCAAGCGCTTTTCGAGGGAGATTAGTGGTCGTGAGCAGCTTGTTCATCACGGCAGGGCAGGTAATTGCGTATATCGTTGGATGGCTGTTCTCGACACAACCGCATGGATGGAAATGGATGGTCGGACTGGGTGCACTGCCTGCACTACTGCAGTTCTTTACGTTGTTTTTCTTGCCGGAGACGCCGCGGTATCTTGTTAAGGTGGGGAGAAAGGCGCAGGCAAAGAGTGTGTTGAAGAAGGTTTATGGCGTGGGAGAAGGGATGGAGAACGTGGTCGAGGGTGTGCTAAGGAAGGTCGAGAAAGAAATTTTGGAAGAAGAAGACGCAGGCAGCGATCGAAATGTCCCAGAAAGCGCTAAGACCGGCTGGACGTCAAGAATCGCGCGCGTAAACGACAACTTCACGCAACTCATTACAGTCGGTGGCAACAGAAGAGCACTCGTTATTGCATGCATGTTACAAGGGTTCCAGCAATTGTGCGGCTTCGTACGTGCCCCATACCCCAAACTTCCCCACATTCTTCCATCCCAATATCACTGCATTGGGACCCCTGCGGTACTAACAACACGACCACAGAACTCCCTCATGTATTTCAGCGCCACCATATTCCGCCTCGTAGGTTTCCACTCCCCGACCCTAACATCACTCTCCATCGCCCTCACAAACTTCGCCTTCACCCTCGTCGCATTCCACTCCATCGACCGCATCGGACGTCGCCGCATCCTTCTCTGGTCCGTACCCATCATGATCGCTGGACTCGGCCTATGCGCCGTCGCCTTTGAATTCGTCGATCTATCCGGCGAAGAAGGCGCGTCTACAATTGGTCAAGAAGCAAGCGCATGGCCGCTCGTCATTCTCGCTGCAATGGTAGTGTACGTTGCGGGTTATGCGATTGGGCTGGGGAACGTGCCATGGCAGATGTCTGAGCTTTTCCCGCTCTCTGTGCGCAGCTTGGGGAGTGCGCTTGCGACGGCGACGAATTGGGGCTCGAATACGATTATCGGACTTACGTTTCTGCCTATGATGGAGTTTTTCACACCGACGGGCACGTTTGCGCTGTATGCGCTTGTTTGTGTGGTGGGCTGGAGTACGATTTGGAGGATTTATCCTGAGACAGCGGGACTGGGACTAGAGGATGTTGGAGGCATTTTGAGAGAGGGATGGGGGGTCGAGGAGAGCGTCAGGGGATTTAGGGAGAGGAGGAAGGGTAGGTAGTAGTTGAAGGAAGTATGTTAGCTGAGAGTCTAGTCAGGCTGAGTAGGTTCGATTCCATGGTCGAAGCTTCCAAAATGCCTTCATATCCTTTGCACAAAAGTCGATTTGCTACCCATCTCTAACGGTTTCGCTTGGAAGCGACCGCTTCGATAATCGTCCGGAGCTTTATACCATCGTCGCTCGACTTCCTGACGTACTGGGCTACTCGCTACTAAAGGTTAGTCACCCTCTATAGCAACCCAAAAATTTATCTTGTGAAAGTTGCTTATCTGCTAGAGTATCTCCAGTGCTACTCCCTTCATGTCCTGAAACTCGACAACCAGATCTGGCCCGTCGAAGACATGCGAAATCTCGTACTTCAACTTGGCAGCATCAAGTTTGGCGAAGTCATGACATCTCACCTTGACTCGAGTAACACTACTGATGCACCACAAGATATTGCGGCTGCGACCAACGATGGTGCTGAAATATCTGAGGGACTTCTGGCTGATCAACAACTTCTGCACTAGGCGCACATATGTGTACAGCACGTACTGTGTGGAAGATGTTACGGAGTCGACGTCGAACATACAAGCTTCGTAAGATATGGACAGCGCTTCGTGGTGGATCTGGCGACAGCTACCGAGGAGTGAGAGGGCGGTCCTCCACGCGCTTTGGGATTCAAGATTCGAAATTAAATTCTGCCTCATCCAACGAGGATTACGCGATCGAGGAACTAGGCTTTGGATCTTCACACCAGTTCCTAGGAACGTGAACTCGTAGATTCGGTTTCGAAGTTCTGCCGGAAGACGGAGGAGAGGCGAGCGTATCTGGTTTTGTTGTGTGCTGGTGCGAGGTCAGCAGGTATGCTAAAGCTTGCGCACAAGTGTGGCACTTACACGCGCTCTAGCTTTGGACTGGCCGACGAGAGTTGAGCGTGTGTGTACATCATTTTGTCGGATGACGTACTTTGGCGATTCAATTAGTTGCGAACCGAAGACAAGGGCAGAAGAGCTGGCGTAGGGAGGTGCAAACGGAAAGCTTGGCATTACTACTACCACGGGCCAAAAGTTGAGGATCGGACGATAAGAGGGACTGCTGAAGAGATGTAAGATGGGAAAAATAGTTTGGGGCCGCATGGAAAGGAACAGATGTAAGTGTTAAACAATTTCGGCCGATTGTCATGATATTCCACGCAAACGCATTGAGAAGCCACTATCATATTTCACTTTCGCTAAGCCTACGTTCAGGACCCTGATGCGAAGCCATCAACCCGTGTAGGTGACGGAGCTCGACATGGACGAAGAGGTGAAAGAGGAGGCATAATTGCATACGGACGAGGCGAGTTTAGATAGGGATAGAATGCCTGTGGAGTAATTTAGTGTCCTTCATGAGAGCAAGTAGGCTTAGCATAGCTACGCCTGTTCAACCTCAAGACAGCGTTACGAATCGTATGAAGACTCGGGATAGTCCGAATACATACGAGTATACATATCACGAACGTACTGCCACTCCAGTATATAACATCACTCAACATTATCAGAAGTTGCATGCCCCAGGGAACCGCTTCAATTGGGCTTGGAGTAGGCGCTCATCGACGTGAAGGCGCACAATCCTCAAAGTGGCCTATCGACTTTAATGCCTCCTCAACCTGGTGTGTTTGGAAGAAATGTGTATGTCAGTACTGATCACGATTGTGACTTCAAATCATTCACGGCTGATTGGCTCAACCACAGCAGATCGACAATGGGTCCAGCTCAAGTGGAAGAGTAACTTGCTGAGAAAACTCGAACTAGTGGAGGCAATGCACAGTCGGATCCGAAGCACCCAACCAGTGGCTCAAAGCAACCGGCAGTATCTAAGCGAGACGAAGGATGAGACACGGCTTAAGTTCACAGGGTCCAAACTGAGGCACAGCGGTGTACTACATAAAGTCACGCGAAGTCAGATTAATCTCAGCATTTCAAGATCGTTACCATTATAATGCAGCCCATTGAAGTTCACGTCATCCGTGAGTACCACTGCAACATAGCCATATATCTCATACTTACAATCCTCCAGCTACGCCGCCCAACCCGTGGAAGCCTGTTCTGATCCTCGAAGAACTCGGCTTGCCATACGAGCTCAACTCATTCAGCTTCGCCGTCGTCAAGCAAAAAACATTCACCGACATCAATCCCAACGGTCGCGCTCCCGCCATCGAGGACCCCAACACAGGCCTCACTCTATGGGAAACGGGCGCAATCATCCACTATATCATTGAACAATACGACACCGAGCACATAATTAGCTACGATACCCTCAAGGAAAAGCACCTCTGTAACCAATGGCTCGCCTTCCAGATCAGCGGTCAAGGGCCTTACTTCGGCCAGGTAGGCTGGTTCACCCACCTGCATCCAGAGAAGATCCCATCCGCCATCAGTCGGTACATCAACGAGTTAAAGCGTGTATTGGGCGTACTTGACGGGGCGCTCGAAGGCAGAGAATGGCTTGTGGGTGATAAGATGACTTACGCCGATCTCGCTTTCGCTACTTGGAACGATCGCATCGATGATTTGATTTCCTGCACGCCGGAAAAGAAGTTTGAGGGTTTCCCCAATGTGAAGGCCTGGCATGAACGTATGACGGGCCGGCCAGCGTGGAAGAAAATCATGGAGAAGAGAACGCAGTTGATGGATGAACAGGGTTTGCAGCCGAGTGGGTTGCCGAAGGGCTTTGGTTCTTTCGAGGAGTATGCGAGGTCTATGCAGCAGTAGGATTAAGGCTGTTGTGTGACTGATTGAACAGTATTGGATAGCCTGAAGGTCCGGCATGTAGGTGTGAAGGACCAATTGATCCAGACGTACCGTGCTTAGCATGCTTCTAGAAAGGCCCCTTGACTTGTGAATTACTTATAGCGTAATGGTCTGTGGAAGAAGTAAAGGGGATCGAGTTATTTGACAGTCTTCTGCAAGAATGAGGCTGACAGGTCGGTTGCAAGGATGGCCGTGCTGTGAACCCCGCGCGCGTCTCAACGTTGCTTCCCGATTTCGGATTCTTTTCTCACGCACCCAAAATTTACGGTGACGGCACACCTCCAATCTGAGATCACGGTTCCTGCAAAAGAAAAGTCATGCACAGGTTTGATGCTAGGTAGCTATATCCGTATAACCAAGGTGCGCTCCCATCTGCACACTGACGAAGACGAATCAGCCTATTTTCCCTCCTCAATCTTCTTCATGCGCTCCGCACAATCCTTCGCAATCCGCTGCGTAGACTTTTCCAACGCAGTCGCAGTGCTGTACAGTTCGAAACGCTCTCTCCAGAACGCAAAGCGCTCCTTCGACCAGCCCTTTCCTCCTTTCCACTTGACGTTCAGGGCTTCCTCCTGCCAATCGTACTCACCCTCCAACTCGCCTTCCATCTCGAACAAGCGCTGGCCGGTGATCTGGATCCATTGGGCGGCGGCTGGAATCTTGGCGTTCAGAATCTTGATGCTGACGAGTTCGAGCTCGCGATCGCGTGTCGCTGGCCAGTCTTCTTCGTCTTCCGGGTCGTACCATTCCTCGATGTCGGGGAAATGTAGCTTTTCCCATTCCGCGAATTCACAGGTCGACCTCAACGTGAAGCCTGCTCGACCAATCTGGTCCGACTCAACTTGCTTGTGCGTGGACAGTTTAGCCAAGAAGCTGTGCTGGTTTGTTTGTGCTTGGCGGAGGGCGTCACGGTCTTCCTCGTCGGACGGCCAGTCGTTTACTGCACTAGATAAGCTGTTGTTCTACCAATAGAAGAACGAAGACCTACTGGTAAAGCCGAATTCTGTCCAATGGTGGCGGAATTGAGGAAGGTACTTGAAGACGTGGTCGCCATCCGGTAGCATTTGGAGCTCAACCACAAAGTCGGCAAATTTGTCAGTGTCTTTTGGGAACTGATCGACCGCATCTTTCAATATGCGCCACAGGTACCCACAGTCCGGGTTTGACGGTTCAGTTTCATTCGGAATAGCGGCAATGATGGGAGTAGCAGCCTCCTTCGCGATCGCTGACATTGGAGTAGAGGTCTCTGTGAAGAGCTTTCTGAACGCAGAGAGCATCTCCGGGGGCGGTGGATATTCATTTTGCGCTTGCGACGTGAGGAACTCTTCGTAGTTGGCTGCGAACGGCATAGTGAGGTTGTCTGTTTATGTGCTTGTTGAAGGCAGTTTGTGTTTTGGAGGTAGACCTTGAAGAAGAAGTGACTGGGTTGTTTTATCTCCAGTGCGCACGTGCGGTGCATGCGGTCGTATGACGTCAAGCTGTGGCAGAAGTCTTGCAAATGGGGCGCAGTAATCTCACCGTCAGCTGGAGCTCAGTGAAGTACTACCCGAGAGAACGGAAGGGGCGCTGCAGATCCCTGTATTCGGTCACGTGGAGGTAATCTCCTTAATTGCATAGTGGCACTGCCCTCATTCATCGATGTTGTGTTCACCGAAATTCGAGACATAGACACACGAGTTTGCCAACTAATGACATGATAGTAGATGGTCAGGGAAATTGTGCTCGTTCCTTCCCGGCGCATGTATGCCCTTTACCGGACTATGAAACGCACAGTAGTACAGTGCACCAGCCAATTCCAGGTCGTCTATTCTCATCACATTCCTCCCATCATATGAAGAACTGTAACAAATAGATGTCCATGTCTCGTACGTAGGCTGTGCAGGTAAACTAATGAGATCGTTTCAATCTCCCAAGGCACAACTTGGGGTGCATTTGGCTATTTTAAGCACTACCTAGGTACTGCCCAGGTGGACTGTTGGTTGGATCTGTTCAACCTCACATTGTTGTAGCGCTTACGTCTGCAATCTTACGAGTGTTGTATTTTCACACTACGGAACGAGACGATGGTGATTCCTTCAAAGTCGTATGAACCTGTAACTTGGTAAACATCGCTGATAACACGACATACTCAAGCTGACATGAGTGGCGACCCTCAGAGATCGTGATCTCTAAAGTATGGTACTCCAGGTAGACAGTGAGTCGAGACCCTCGGTCCCGTAGCAGAATATTCAGTATTCTTGGGTTACATTGCAATGTTGTTTCTGCAATACTGGCTTGCTGCCGTACTTACGATGTATCGAATGTATCGGATATCATACATATTCTCGTAGGCTCTGTTAAGCGTATGTCACACTGACCACCCAGGGTCATTGATAGTCTCCGAGCAATGCCAAATTCGCGTATGGCATAGCATTATGTCTCGTGCTGATACTTCGTGTAATTGACTTCGGCCCTCGAAACGCTGCCTTGGAGGCTGAGTAGCACTCAGGTCCGTTGACACCAGCTCACGTAGGAACACGCAAGGCTTACACACTCTGCTATCTCTGGAGACAAGGGATCTTGAATGCCTGAAGTTAGATATTGGACTTGAGTATAAAGAGAATACTTGTTGCCTACTTAATCATCATCATCACCACCACAGTCTTCCATTTCTTCAACTACACTCCAGTTACTTCAGAGCTCTCCACTCGTCCTTACTTCCCACTGAATCTTCCAACATGCGTTTCTTCGCCATCGCCGCCCTTCTTTCAGTGTCCGTCTACGCTCTTCCCCAGGGAGACTATTCCGTCGTCGCCCGCTCCGCAGAGCCCGAGGCAATCGCCGAGGCGCTTGCCGAATCTGCAGAACTCTATGCTCGTGCCGGAAAGACCCTCAAGGTTGGAGCAGAGCCGAAGAAAGACCTGACGTGCCTTCGCACGGCAAACCCAGGCCATCCAGTTCGCAACGAGCACAAGTACACCAAGAACCAACTGAAGAGCGCCTTCCTCACAGGCGCTAAGCTCAATGCTGAGGGCAAACAAATTGGCCCAAGTGCGTAACTTTCCAATGACTATTTTACACTGAGACAGGAACTGACTTCTTCCTAGACCGCTACCCTCACAAGTTCAATTCTAACCAGGCTTTCCCTAATGGATGTGGTACCAACACGCATGAATTCCCTATTCGGACCGATAACAAGGTTTATAATGGCGAGGTTACGAACGACATCCCTGATCGTGTGCTCTACGAGGTGAAGGAGTCGGCGAAAGAGGTCAGAGTCAAGTTCTGCGCTGCCATCCGTCACGGAGTTGGCAATGCATTCGTGAACTGTGCATAGAGTGCTGGGTCGATGAGCTATAAAGGAAGATTGGCGCGGAGATTGAAGCATGGCAGTTAGGAGGATTGCTGGGTGATCTGTGAGGAACTTTGTGGGAAAGGATGTGTCTGGAATTGTTCGCAATTTCTCGCCTTTGTTATGTATATATGTACCCCGACGCTCTTTAAGTCATTCGTGGCTCTTTAGAATAACATGAAAGTGTTACTACATTTCGATCTGCAACTCACCACTGGTGAAATTGGAAGACCTGGTCTCGTGGCCAAGAAGCTAGTATCGGTATGAGTGCGAGTTCCAACATGAATGAGAGAGATGGAGAAGCTTATTGGAATTTGGGATACCGCAAAATGTATTCTTGATATTTCTCATCGATGTGCTGGCTTCCATCTACAGCCGTGATTTGATACTTCGTGCGATAGAAAGGACGAAACGCGCCCCGACTGGCTCGAAAATCCTGAGAGGTATGACCATCCTAGCCTCTACGTGTGTAGTGCCAATAGAGCTCAATTCCTTTCTCTCCGAGAGAAGCGCGGAGATTTTGCACTGTATGCAGATAGAATTTTCCAGAGTCTGGCCCAACATGACACATGTCCACATGAACATGTTTCAGAGCCTCGAACTTCAGCACCCACCGACCATGTGACCAACGATCAGATCCGGCCATCGATTGGAACGAGTAGGCCATTTGCATGTTCATCTCCCATGCGTCATTATGGCCGACTTCGAGACATTGGATGTGCTTGAAGGAGAAGCTGTCGAGTATCTTCACGTTACGTTCGCATGTGCCATCGGGGGTACTGATGTCGAAGATTGACAAAGCGTAGAGGGCGGGAAGGGCCTCGTGGCGGATCTGACGGCAGGTGAATACCAGGCTGCATGCTGCCTGATGGTGATCTTCCTCAAATTGCGAATCCTCTTTCCAACGTTCTTTGATTGTGCTTGTGGCGCCTTGGAAAGCTGCTTGGTAGATGTGATTGCGAAGTTCTGCAGGTAACCGTAGGAAGGGACAACTTGTCGCGTTTCGCTGTGTGCTTCGCAAAATCAGTTGCTGTGGTCGCAATTCAAATTGCACGTACATCTTGTCGCAGGCTGTCGTTCGGGCGGCGGCAGTAGCAGCAGCAGCGGCGGCGCCATTTGCTCCGTGAGTGCTATTGTCCATCATGACGGGTATAGGTGCTTAACGACTGGTCCAGAATTTGTGTGTTATTGAATTAGTTGTGCAGGTCACGAGTCGGCAGCAAATGGGCAGGCGCAGATGAGCAAGTGGCGCACGTACCACCTTCTCGAATGTGAATGTGAACGTGAATGTGAAAGTACTCTGGCTCCCAATATGAGCTCAGACATGGTTATGCGCAAACATTCAAGGTCGGTGCAGGAATGAACTCACATAGTGAGATCAGACCAGGCTGGAATAGACCTGACAGTAGCAGGAAGGCACTCTCATCAAAGTCCCGCGGTCTTTCACAGCTTTTTCAGATGAATACAGTACATACATTTTCTGCGCGAGTATGTTTGCGATTCGTAAAACAAATTCAACATACGATGTCGGGCGCTTTCGCAGGAGCATACTTTCACAAAGAACTGCATGCCCTTCATAGGCGCTCGTGAGAAGACACTTGTCGACGATGATGGATACCGATTCCTGCTCCTGGTCGTTGCTGCTTTGTGTCTTAGCTACGCTCTCACGCAGCCATATTGCTTCTTCATCGAACTCGACCTGAGGTTCCTTCCGGAAGAGAAGCTTTTGCTTGTTGTGCGCCTTGTGTGACCGTGCTTGGGGTAGGACGGCAGCGAAGACGTCGCTTCTTGTACATCTAGAGATACAAAGTCCTTGTTTGGTAATTTTAGGTGGAATTATTGAAGTTTGTCTTGGCGACGGTGCGGTATCACAGCTTCGCGGAGGCGATAAGGCTGGGCGAAAAAGAGTGTTGTGGCAAGTGCCAGTGAACTCGGAACGATCGGGACACGATGCCGATTGCGCAGGTGATTCTCAGATTCACCATGAGTACTCCGTACACACTGACCATCCCAAAACACTTACCTCGACCTCAATCTCATTCGAAAGGATGTCCCCTGTCGTGGGCGGTGAGGCGCCAGCGCATCCCAGCCCCGTCATTTCTGCCCTGATTCGTGATACCAGCCACCTCATCGGCCGCTTGCTTTAGCTGCAGCAGACCGCGGCTTCGTGCAGATTTGCTCAAGATCACGCATGTACCCGTCTGCATAGTCTACGTCGAGCTTACAATGCATCTTCTAAGCCTACTGTCGCTGCCACCCGCCATCCTCCTGCTGCTATGCTCGACAGCTTCGGCCGCCGACCCTCAATGGCCGCACAACGTGCCAAAACATTTAAAATACTTCCCGGAGGATGAAGTACACGCAAAAAGAGCATTGAACATACGGGAAAAGCTGCAATTCGAGAAGCCGGTTGGAGTAAAGAAGATGAGCGTCGACGAGGGCGAGATGTTCATGCTGGACAATTGGATCTTCGCGTCAAACCTAGAACGAAGACGGAACTACGACAACGACACCTGCAAGGCGCAGTCTCCACTACGGCCGCTTGCAGAAGACGACTTTTTCTCTCGGATGCGAATACGGGCTGCGCTATCCAAGAGGCAGTTTGCATGCCCAGCAGGGACAAACAGCTGCTCCTCAATCGGCGCACCAGATGTGTGTTGCGGGACGGGGAGTACTTGCATCAATGTGAACGACAGCCCGGGCGTCGGTACAGTGGGATGCTGTCCGCAGGGGCAAAGGTGTGCGGGCGGCATCAGTTGTGACACGAGCAGCGGCTACTCTGCGTGTCCAGACGCGCCCAACGGCGGATGTTGCTTGCCTGGATTTCGCTGCGCTGGCATAGGCTGTAAGGGTTTCCGCCCTGTCCCAGCGAAAGGGAGTTGTGCTAATAGACTTAGGCGCTGCTATCGGCACATCCATAACCTACGTCCAACCTTCCTCTTCACCACCACCGCCGCCGTCCTCCACCGCCGTCGTAATCGTACCTACATCGACGCGGGTACCTCCTACCCCCACACCGTCATCTGCAGCTTCATACGTTTGCTCCACTGGCTGGTTCACATGTGCAGCGAGTCTGGGCGGAGGATGCTGTCAAAATGGTCGGACATGCGCCACAGGAGCATCGTGTCTCGGTGATGCACCGAGCAGTACTGTGGCGCCATCGGCTCCTGTGCGGCCTACAAGCGGCTCAGCCACCCCTCCTGCATCGCCCTCAAACGACGTATGTCCAACCGGCTTTTACGTTTGCAGCGCATACTACCCTTCTGGGTGCTGTAGAGTGGGACGCGATTGCCAGACGACCGGAAGCTGCGGTCTACCTACGTCGACCATTCTCAATTCCAACGGCGTAGTCATTGTAGGGCCCACAGGCTTGGGGGTTGCTACGACGGCAGCACCGCAGGGAGGCTCCTGTCCAAGCGCTTGGTACAGTTGCCCTGCGAATCGCGGTGGAAACTGCTGTCCCAACAACTATGAATGTGGTGAGCAGTGCACTGCGACTGCTTCTGGGCAGTCGGGTGTCTCGCAGAAGGTTGCGCCTAGTACGGCGTCTTTCGTGTCTGCCCTCACGACCTGGGGGATGATCATGGCTGCATTTTCGGCTGGTGTTGCCATGATCATTCTATGATATCACGCTGTTTAAGCTTCACGAATTATTGCCACTTCACTGTACAATCTTGGGATCTCTATCCAAATGATAGCCTCGTGCAATACGAATCGTTCTGTTTTCTCTCAGTCAGAGCTGCCGCTCCATACCTTTGCTGGTAGTCATCATTTCTTCATCCTCAATCAGCACATGCTACATCACCCGCTCCTATACTTTCCATCCAACACCCCTTCCCTAGTCCAAACATTCATACCCAACTTCTCCCCCCTCTGCACCGGCAACCCAGCATGCACCGTCCTCCTGTCGCCCATGTACTCCGCCTTCCCACCTCTCTTCACCTCCACCAGATTCCGCCAGAACACCGCATTGCCCTGCACGGGCCGGAACACCATTCCATCCTCTAGCTCTGCATCACAGTTTATCCATTCGCACCAGCGCTCATCTTGCGGCGCATCCAGCAACGTGAATTGCGTCCCGCCACCGATTATATCGGATGAGGCGTGCACGTACACGAAGAAAGACGATAGCCGATTCCCTCCGAACTCGGGTGTCGTTTGTGCGGAGCCGGTGAACCAGTCTGTATGCGCGTGGTATTCTTGTTGTTGTGCATATTTGACCAATTGCAGCGGCTCCAGTCTTTCTCTTTTGGTGTCGAAGCCTTGGAAATCGAGCGCGCGCTGCTCAATGCATCTGACTATGTTGTCGCTCTCGAGAGACGTGGATTGCGATGTCCGCGTGCTGGCGAGATGCTGTTGGCCCGAGTCGTCGGCGACTTGCGAGGACGTGAATTTTCCGGCAGAAATGGCTTGCAGGTGCTGAGCTTCAGAGGGGGTGATGAAGGAGGGGATGTATATGACTAGCGGGGACATGGAGAGGATGTGCGTTGTGTAGTTGTGGGGTGGACATTCTGGATGGGATTGCGCGAGGGTGCTGGAGACGAGTGTGAGAAGTGGAAGTAGTGTGGTCAACATTGTGAATTTGGGAGGATAGCTTTACACAATCGGGATAAAGTAGAATTGAAAACGGGAAACATGGACATTATTATTGTAGGTGTCGGTCGGAAAATAAGCTTTCGACACATCTGTAGGCGAAGCTGTCAGACAGGGGTGAAGGAGTCGCGCCTGAAACACGACAAGTTCGAGAGCAGTTCGACACCTGCAGATGGACCCCACTCACCCTATTTTCACCAACTGAGTTGCATATGAAAGACGGTTGTGTCCCAACTACAGTCAGGCAATACAATCGAGTCAACACGATGTACAGTCCACTTCTTCTCCCAGCCATCGCAACATCTTTCCTCGTTTGCACGTCGGCAGAGTCCCTCACATCTTCTAGCCCGAACTTCCTCGAGTACGACAGATCATTAGTTTTGTTCACATCACGGTCTCTTGCGTCTATTCCATCACTCGAGCCTGTCTTCAAGCGAGCGTGCGAAAACGCTTCGACCCAATTCATCACCATCGACTGCGACCAAGAACTTGACCTTTGCAATGACCACGACATCAATTCCTACCCAACCATCCGACTCTTCGAGAAGAGCAAAGATGAGCAAAATATGCACATGACACGGTACCGAGGTCCCAGGACGGAAAAAGCAATCAGAGATTTCGTCAAGAGGAGGGAGTTACCGATCGTAACGCACATCGAGACCGCGCAACTAGAGACGTTGAAAGAAATCAATGACATCGTCGTCGTCGCATACTTACCCCCAGACTCGCCCACTCTCCTCTCCATCTTCACGTCCATCGCATCACAACACCACTTCGACTTTGTCTTCGGCTACACGACCTCCGCCTCCGACGCCTCCAAAGAAAATCTACCCGTACCATCGATCAAGATCTTCAAAAACGCCGATGACGATCATCGCATCCTAAACGGCGCGTTTACCGCATCTTCCTTGTCCAACTTCCTAACCACCGCGGTCCCAAAAGTCATTCGCGACTTCCGCGAAAAAGATCTGGAGACATTCATGCAGCGCGATAAACTCACTCTGTACATCTTCACTTCCTCAGAAGACCAGGCTTGTGCGCTGCGCACAGGTCTAACGCCGCTGGCCAAGAAGTACGAGAAATACGTTGTTTTTGCGGTTGCGGATGGAGAAAAGCATAAGGAGATGGCGAGCAATTTCTTGGCTAGGTTTGATGCGGGTGGTGTAGGGGGTGGGTTGAAGATGCCTGGAGTGGTTGTGCACGCGCCGCTGAATGATAATGTGTTTATGTATGCAAGGGGGAAGGAGATAGAGCAGGAAGTAGTGGAGAGCATGTTGGTGACGATTTTGCAGGGGAAGGCGAGGAGTGGGGATGTATTTGGGCGGGAAGCGAGTGATGTGGAGGAAGGGGGGAGGGAGGAGTGGGGGCACGATGAGCTTTGAGTAGGCGCGTATGGACTGGGCATGACGTCTATCATGAATTTGTTCAAGCATCGCATTGCTTAGAACGCATTCTTACCAAAACGTGCAACACAGATCTGCAATGGAAACCATTCCGCATTGCCAAGGCCCCGTTGGTAAGCTCGCCATGGCTAGATTAGTGCAACTGTCGATCCTCATGACCAGCATGTCAGACATCTCGACGTGGTCTATATTCATAAGACAGCATGGTGTACGGCCGAAAGAGCGAGAGACTCGCGATTGATGAAGCGCGAGACTGACAAAGACGTGAGATGGTAACCTTGGAATTAGATCAGCTTGGTTTTGCGAAGGATATAAATACGAGTTCTGTCTCGAATATCAGTATATATCATCTACAACACATTTTCCAGCTTCAAACAACCAATCTTTGCCCTCACGCATCTTCTTCTCAAAGTACATCCACCATGTCCTCCAACACCTCCCCCACCTCCATCAAACTCCTCATCGTCGGCCTAAACGTGCAATCCGCCATACCCCAATACTTCCGCGACCTCTACGGCACGCCCAGCGAAATCAAGTCCAAGATCGAGCTCGACAACGAGCGCATCAAGAGTGCCGGATACGACGTCACTCTAAAATACCTGACGCCTGCCGAGACCGAGGCTGGGCTCGAGTGGCTGGAAGCAACACTCAAGAACGAGAAGTTCCAGGGCGTTTTGCTTGGGAGCGGACTGAGGCTTGTTCCGGACCAGACAATGCTGTTTGAGAAGACGATGGATATTGTTAGGAGGGGCGCGCCGGATAGTGTGTTTATGTTTAATGATGGGCCGGGGGGGAATTATGATGCTATTTTGAGGAATGAGGAGAGGTTGAGGGTGTAGAGAGTGGGGTGAGGATAGCCAGGCTGGTGTGCAAGTATGCGCGGGTGCGAAGAGAGCGTGTCCTTGACTGCTGGTTAAAACATGGCCTTGTCAGGATGCGTGCGCTCTTGTCCTGCAGCCTAATACAATCGCTTTTAAGACAATTTCGATGACTCATTTTGAACTCACACAGTGCATAATTATCAGCTGAATCGAGTTGTGGTTACCTGGCGCGTCGAGATTCAGCCTTGTGCGCCATTTGGGACGAGAGCCACGAGGCTGAAGAATTGTTATCGCAATGTCATGCACAGCCTCGTCCTTGTTCGGATAACGGTAGCGATATCTCGTACTCTTTACAAAATGTGTAAGTGGAAGGATCACCTGTGGCTTGAGTTACGGGCGCTTGTGTAGGAAGGTAGGCTTGCCCCGTTGAGATCCATTGGCTGCGTCCTGCAGCTGAAGATGTTCAATTGGTAGCCTCGTTTGATATACGGCATGGCGGTCGCCAAAGCAGGCGGCGATGAGAAATCCGTCAACGTGACTATCCTGCAGCCTTGGAGAAAAAGGTGCATATATCTCGTGAAGCAGTGAAAGTCCTTGCAAGTGTATTGACTGCTACTATGATGGCGAACTGTTCCCTAACAACGATCAGCAATCGTACCAAAGGCTTTGAGTTCGCCGGTCTGTACAACGTATATCTGGACCTCAACCGGACGTGCGCGTGGGGAAGCGATATTTTCCTCGACAAGACCCGTATGCTGACGAACGCCGCTTGCGAACGGATTACAGGCAACGATGGATCTATCTGGACTGGATGGACGTCGTATCCAATACCAGACATATGGAATCGCATCGTGGTTTGGAAGCTACCATTACTGCAGCTTTTATCGCAGTTTCCTCGTCCACCTCTTGGACCTAACGTCGAGACTGGTGTAATGATGCATTTGCTTGGCGATCCAATCGACTCAGTATCCAGTATCCTGTTGAGCCTTGCCATCTGTCAGGAGCGAGTGGAGCGAGCAAAGAAGTTGTGTATCGAGACTGGAACGGGCAAAAGTCACCCTGACTATACCCGGAGGTGGAAGGGACTGGCCATCATTATGGTATCGTACGATGAGTGCGGCGCATCGGAGAAGATTCAGAGCTTCTGTAACACACAGTGAGTCTGGCTGAAGATTTTTGACAGAGAGCGCAGCTAACAGCTAGAAGCCGCCAGATCCGGATGACACAAAAACAAAACTTCGACAATGACGTCAGGCACATCTACGAGGAGACAGCGGGTTCACTGGCGGCCGATCGACAGACTCGAATTCTTCCTGTGGCGTTGGCAGAGCTTTTCTTCATCGGTGGTTGGGTGATCTCGCTCATCAAAGCAGCGTCGTCTGAGCCTGGTCCCACGAATTGGGTCAATGTCGAGGCTCAGAGCATTGCGATCTCCGCTTTGTACCTTTGGGTTACATCGACGGTGGTTATTGCCTCTTTGATTGGAGCATCGCAAACTGAAGACGCCATTCCCAGGATCTTACACGCGCTAGAGTACCAGCTCGCGACCTTCCAAACTGACACCAGTCGACGGCCATCCATCGCAGAACGGATCGAGATCTCTTGGTGCAGGCGGTCGATAGATCGTGCAGTACATGGCGGCGCCTACTCCCGGCGGCCGATGAAGTGGAAGGCTGAGTACGAAGCTTGTAACGTTAGCATCCCGGCTTTAGTAACGTTCTCTTCCATTGCTGCTGCCTTTGTCGGAAGCAGCTTCTTCGTATCAGCAACTCTGTCATATCTCGTGTCGCCCCAGGGATTTAACTGCCGCCATATTCCAGAGTCAATAGTGTGAGTATATACTCTTGCTCTCGATTGCACTCAAGCTAATTCCCTCCAGGTTTGGTGTCTGGTTGCTGAGCTTCGCCGTAGAAATCGCATGCGAGAAGATGCTCAAGCAGCGACTGTTATTTCAGGTCGTCTTCTGGAAAGACGTGATGTGCGCTCTTAGCACCATCGCCATTATCGTAGTAGTGCAGTGGGGTATCATGAATCGATGTTCGTGTTGGTCCAGGTGGGGCTCGTCCTGGCTTTATTTACCGCAGCTGCCGGTCGTCAAAGCTGAGCTGATGCATTATATACGGAACGTGGCGCCCGGTATCGTGTTTGCAGCTCTCATGTTCCATTTTGTGTTCTGTGTTGTAGTCGTTTGGTGGTATGTTGATGCAATCCGGGTGTTCATTCAACGCGACGATGGGGAGTCCAACCGAGCCTGGTGGAGGAGTTGGCGGACATGACGAAAGAAAATGCTGCCGCGAGGATTAGAGATACAAGCAATTGAAAATCTTGTGAATGCTCTCCAAGTCGAGGCGAGATGAGACGCAAAGGAGCTAGTGGGCGCTAATGCACAGCACGGCCCGATCGAAATCTTGGCGACAGCATCTCCACCAAAAAAGTTCTTGTCGGCTTCCTAGACTTTGCGTATCCAAGCCTGTCTTCACTGCCTACCCAAATCTTACCGGAAAATAGCATGGCGCCGCTTTCATTCTCGCCCGACGCGTCTATTTCTTCCCACACGCTCTCGGTGAGCTCCACCCACCCGCCGCCAATGGACCTGCAGCCCGCCGCCATGAGCACCTCGTCGAGTCTTGTCGCAAATCCGCTGGCCTTCCTCCAGCCTACACTCCAGCTCAATGCCGCCTTCCTCGCTGCTGCCAAGCAATACCTCGACCCGGTCGCCACCGGCATTAGCGAAATACAGACACAGCGCCAGCAGGAGCTGCGCAAGAAGCGGAAGCGAGGACATGGCTACGACGGTGACGTCAGGGTGTTGCACTTGAAGAAGGTGCATCTCGAGGGCTTTGGCGTGAACCAAGTGTTCGAGCAGACGCGCAAGATTGTCGAGGCCGCGGCGGAAGAGATTGAGCTAGCTCTGCCAGAGGATGATGGCGTGGTGACGTTGCACAGCGACGATGAGGAAGGAGAGGATGTGGATGAAGACGCAGATGACGTCGAGGGATCGGATCTAGGCGAGGAAGGTCTCGACTGGGAGTTCGACGGAGTGGACGACGATGAAGATGCCGTCCCATCCGAAGACGCCATGTCTGGCGATGGGGATATGGACATGGATGACAACGAGGAACGCCTGTTTTCGGAAGAGTCGGACGACGAGCCCGCCGAAACCTACAAGCCCGATCCGAACGGCCTCAACGATGGCTTCTTCTCCATAGACGACTTCAACAAGCAGACAGACTTTCTTGAGCAGCAGGACCAGCGAGGCGATGCGGCCGACAGCGAAGATGAAGAGGTCAATTGGGACGCGGACCCCATGGCAGAGTCTTCCGGCAAGGGCACACGACTGGGCGTGGATAACGCTTCCGACGACGAGTCAGACGCTGGCGGTCCAACATTTGGCAATGTCGATCTGAACGCGCCGGAGGGTGAGAGTGACGAAGAATTCGAGGAGGGCGACCTGGACGTCGTGGACGACGGGATGAACGCTAACAACGTCATGTACAAAGATTTCTATGCACCGCCTCCACAGAAAGCCGGCAAGAACAAGAACAAAAAAAAGCGCGGGCGGCCGAACCCCCACAATTTCCCCGAGAAGAAGGAAGGCGAAGAACTGGAGGTTGAACAGGAGGCTGATGTCGCAGGCACAATGGCCAGGGTACATCGCGATCTGTTCGAGGATGACGATGACGCAGAAAGCAACGGCGACCTATCGGACCTTGATCCATCAGATCCCAAATCGCGGAGATCAACGCACGAGAGACGACAAGCGAAGATCGCCGAGGAGATCCGGAAGCTGGAGGCAGCCAATGTCTCGAAGCGCGAATGGCAGCTTTCCGGCGAGGCGCGCGCGGCGGATCGACCACTCAACTCACTGTTGGAGGAGAACCTTGAGTTTGAGCGAGCTGGAAAGCCTGTACCAATAGCCACGGCTGAAATATCTGAAGACATTGAGGCCTTGATCAAGAGGCGCATTCTGGCCGAAGAGTTCGATGAGGTACAGAGACGCAGACCTGACGATCTAGCCACTGGACCAAAAGTTCGAAGAGGCCAACCTGAGCTTGACGATACCAAGTCGGGCAAGGGTCTGGCGGAACTTTACGAAGAGGAACATCTGCGCACTACGGATCCAAACTTTGTGGACGCAAAAGACGAGAAGCTCAAGAAGGAACATGACGAGATTGCTGGTCTATGGAAGAAGCTGTCCGCCAAACTCGACTCTCTTAGCTCTTCGCACTTCAAACCCAAGCCTGCGGCACCCAATCTTGAGATACGTGTGGATGCACCAGCCATCGAGATGGAAGACGCACGTCCTACAGCGGGTGGCGATGTCGCAAGCGCAAGCATGCTCGCACCACAAGAAGTCTACAAGCCAGGCGACGAGAAAAACAAGAGCGAAGTCGTTACCAAGAGCGGCATGCCCATTGCTCGCGAGGAGATGTCACGTGAAGAGAAGGCGAGCAGACGACGGAGAGCCAAAGAGAGGAGCAAGAAGGAAGGCCTCAACAAGCCAAAGACTGGCAAGGAGAATAAGGAGACTAAGAAGGCCGGCAAGCAGGAGAAGAGACAGGTTATCAGCGACTTGAAAAAGGGTGGGGTTCAGGTCATTGGGCGCAAAGGTGTTCTTACGGATGTCGAAGGCAAGGATATCAAGGATGGCAACACAAGGAGAGGAGCTGGGAGTTACAAGCTCTGAGTCGTTCATACCGAAGTACAATCATACACATCTACAGTTTGACAAATCCCAACATATTTGCAGCCAAGTCTTGCGATTGAGTGGAAGAGAATGTCGATAATCTGTCGTAGACACGTCTATCTTGTTTCAGAGCGTCGAATATATACAGCCGTTAGTGTGTCTCGGTTCGAGACATGTTCTTCTCGTTTCCCTACAGCAGCTTTCGCCTCGACGTCCTCGCACGCTTCGCACCCCTGCCACCTCTTTCCCCTCGATTCTCCATTTCACCGACATATCTGTTCAGAGCATGACGATCCGATTCATGCTCCAAAAGAATCTCGTCATATTCTCTGTCATCAATTTCTGGCCCGGAGTCATGGCCACGCAACGCATACTCGAACCCGCTCAAAGCCTGTTCGACGCCCCAGCGGGCCATCAAAGCGCGTCGGAATTTCGAGCGTGAGGTGCTTGTGTAATCGAACACAATATTGGGCACATAGTATTTGGAGCCTTCGAAGTCGTCGAGTTGGGTGGCTCGTTCCTAAATATGGGTTAGTATGCTTGAAGAAGTGGGCCGGGGTTGGGCGATTGAATCAAAGGACTGAACGTACCTTTTCCCATACTTTCTTGTTGAGCCGAAACCAATCGCAGATATCCCTGGAACCAAGATCTTCCTGTTCGTAGCCTCCGATGTTGCAATGCGTGATGCATCGCCTTCGACACGTAGTCGCGAGGTCGTACACGGGCTGCCGCATCAACTCTATTATCATAACTATTAATTTTTCATCCTCGAAAGCATACGCTTCGGGTGGCCTTGTACGGAGTGCAGTACGGATAGTTAAGCGATCTTTCCTCTTGACTAACTCCAACACTGCGGTAACCAGACCTGCCAGCTCAACGTATTTCTGCGCATAAGCTTCGTACATACGCTGCTTTTCAGAGTAGCCCTTGGGGCCGTCGAATTCAGTAATAAGGCACAGGTCCGTGATGTAATTGCATGGGCTTACACCCAGATCAAACACGTCGCGTATAAGTGCGGCATCTATGTCGCCGTTGTCTATGGACCATGAGAAGTCGGTCCGCGCGTAATAAAGCTCCAGGACTTTGCGTGCCATGTCTTTTGGCACGTAGGTTGGGTTGATGGCGAAGAAGGGCGATTTGTCACAGTGGTCGAGCAAATCGACCGCGCCGCTCGCGTGAACGAGGTGCTCGTAGACCATGTCGCGGATTTATCGGGGTAGATCGTACTCGTAGAATGCGGTCGCCTGGCGGACACATTGGTATATTGAGTATGCCTCGATGGCTTCGTTGAATGACCAAGTCATTCCAGGATCGGTTTCAGATGCGTAAGTGCGCAGTCTCAACATTGCGCTTTTGACCTGTTTCTTGTGTTCGAGGTATTCAAGTTTCTTTCGATCGAGTCGTTCCTTGCGTCCCTCTTGTCGAGCTTCGTATTGTTTCCTCATTGCTTCCCATTTCACTGAATCTTCGTATCTCAAGTAAGACATTATGTCTGGGTTGCTATCTGGTTGATGATAGTTTTGTGAAGTTGCGGAAAGGGAACCCGGGAAGGCGTGCAGAAGGAGCACTGCGTCTAACCAATTGCGATGTCGACGTTGGACCCACCCACGAGTCTGTTACACTTCGAGTTAGTGCTATTAAATTGACAATTGTATCGTTTCAAGTCCTATGCGTACACTACCATCTGTAAAAATAGAGTACATGGGTAGCGTTGACTCAGTTCCAAGCCACCCAGAGCGCGCGTACCTACTACTCAGAAAAATACTGGTATACAAGCCCCTCGAGCACATTCTCTTTTCCCCATCGCTCCTTCAGGATGCGTCGAAACTTTGCCTCATCGCCACCGACATCCTCTTCAGACAGGAAGTTTCGTGTCGGGTCCCGCGTTGGGCATGCACTTCTCTCCTGTAATGGGAATTGAGTATATTGAAATATGCATACTTAGGTATACGGACTTTTGCCTATTCTTCAGCTGTAAGACCAAAGACCGTCCTACTACGATCTCGAAGCACGAGAGATTGTTCTCGGTAGTCATCCGAAAGTTGCCCTAAGCTGTTCCACTGTGTAACGCATACGCCACTTCCAGCGTGCATCAGATCGTAAACAGGCTGTCTCAGCATCTCCAAGATATTGTACATTCCTCGCTCATCTTCCAGCGTGGGTGTCTCTGAACACTGCGTTTGAAGTTCGATACGAACTACCAGGCGATCTTTTTCTTGATGGCGCATAAGAGTTGCAAGTCTTCGCACTGGGCTGCCAGGTATTTTGATCCGTGTTCATACAGCTCACCTAGCCACGATGGTGGTTGGATTTGAAGTGTAATTTGGTGGATGTGATCAGTAGCCATGACCCCGGTATTGAACGGATCGCCCGCCAATGTCTCCCGCAATTGCACTCTGTCGGTGAAATGAAAGCGGTTCTGGGAGTAGTACGCCTCTGTCACTTCCTTCGCCATGGCTAGGCCTACGAACTTAGGGTTCATAGCGAAGTACTTCGGTTGGACGTCTTTACTGTCCCCGTAGATGTACGTGTTGAACAGGTGGTCTTCGGGATCGTCCCATGAACTGTAGTTTGGTGGTTTGCGGAAGCCAATTCTGATTCCTGTGGGCGAGTACACGAGATGTGCGTAGACTAAATCGCAGACCTCGCGAGGTAGGTTGCGCGTGTAGAAGGTAGTGGCGATGGGTAGACACAGCAATGCTGCAAGTGCGTCCACGATCTGTTGGCTTCGGGCAGTAGCGCTAGATTGTTTGAGTCGCCGCCCTTCCATGATTCGGAATACTCACTTGTCTCTTGCTTCTCCTGCTTTCCATGAACAATCACACCAGTCTTGCACAGCGCGCATTTGCTCTTCTGTAGGATCTGGCCCTTCCATTATGGCGAGATGTAGAGATGTCGTCGTTGCTCAATGAAGGCAGTTGGCTTTTTGTGGTGGCCAGTAGGAAGGGAGGAGCATTCCGCGATAAACATTTCAGAGGAGAGGGGTGGCGAGCCAATAGGCAACTGCAGTACGACTTGCGGATCCACCAACATTAGACCTGGCTCGATGTTACACCATTCGAGCGACTTGGTGACACCAAAGGATCCCAATACGCAGGAGCGTATGCAGTATATTTACGCTAAACAATGGCGACCTCAAGCTACAATGCTATCCTGATCATCACGTTTAAGGTCTTCCCAAGCTCGTTATTCATCATCTTCATCCTCTTCGTCCTCGGCATCCTCTTCTTCCTCTTCATCACACCAATAATCTGAATGGTAATCGAAGCCCTCCATTGCGTGCGTCTTGCCCCAACGCTCGCGCAAAGCATTTCTAAGCTTCGTCTCGTCAAGAACGTTATTCTCCTCGAGCACGAAGTTCTTCGACGCGTCCCAAAGTCCTACACTATCTTTTTCCTGTGAACCAGTAAGGACGTGTGCTCGTATTCATGTGCATTCTACGTACCTTCGCCCACTCATTCGAGTTCATCTGGAAAAAATTGACGTTTGGATGGGCACCCACTTGAGTGGACTCCGGGTATCCCGTCAAGTGTCGCTCTGCTAAGTCTCCTCCGTCGCCATTGTATTCCATGATGTCGATTTTGCTGCCAGCATGGAGTAGCTCATATACCGGGTACCTTATCATCTCCAGCAAGTTAAGCATGCGGCACTCGTCTTCAAGCTCAAAGGCTCCTGCTCGTACCCTGAAATCCGTGTTTAGACGAATCTCAACGCACAGTAGATCTTTCCTCTTGATCACGTGCAATGACTTCGACTCCTCGAATGTTTGCATGAAATATGCTGACTCAGAATCCGCGTGAGACCCGTAGCCGTATTCGAGCAATATGGTCATTGTTCGAATGTGATCGAACGGACTCATGCCAAGGCCGAAGGGGTCATTCGCCATAGCTTCCTTAAACTCGCCAGTTGAGGTGAACATGAATGAGTTCTTCGACCAGTAGACAGCCGTTATTTCTCTAGCGACCTCTCGGCCAACGAACGCTGGGTTCATTGCGAACGCGTTGGGCTGCATGTCCTTGCTTTTTCCCTAGTACTCGTTCGCTTCGGAATCAGAGTCGTAATAGTCGTGATCGCTGAATGGTAACATCAAATATCCTATCCTGATTGAGCCGATAGATTTGTCGCAGACTAGGTAATAATAAACCCGATCTCGGATCTCGCGGGCGTGGATTCGAGTATACAAGGCGTTGGTGAAATCGAGGCACGACGCGGTGCAGTATAGGTTGAGATTCTTTTCAAGCTGTTCAAGAAGACTGCAGACGTCAGAACACTGCTTCTATTTTAATTAGCATCATCTGTGCTGACCTTTGGTATACAAGCTCCCGCAACTGCTCCGCTGTTGCCGCATGCGATTGTGACTCCATGTTTTTTAGACTTGAAGGGTCAATTTGACAATAGGGTGTCAAAAATTGCTCCGCGTTTAGTCCGTGGTAGCGTGATACGAGTTGAATGCGGTTGCGAAAGAATTTGGTGAGCAGGTCAAAGCGCTTTGTTGTTATACACACGACCCGAAGAACCATGCGAGCTCTGTTACAAGTATTTGTGCGTTTCCAGGAACTTTTGAGGTTGGAGGCGTAAGCATGGTCTTCACACGTGTAGACGTCGGGTGACAAATTTGAAAACATCAGCTATATCAATTTGCGGCCGGCGATGAGACAACCAAAGCAATGTAACTAAGAGCATGACATCAGTGTAATGATCAAGATCGATCGTCTAATTGGAGCTCTCACCAAACGCAAAGGAAGTTCTGGTAGCATGTGATCACCCCCCGCCATCCACCTTGCTGACAACGTCCGAAAGCTCCGCCATACTCGCGCCTCCGACGTGGCCCTCGACACCCGTTGCTATCCAATAGGCAGAGCCTTTGCCTTCCTTGTCGTCGTAGAAACTGAATCCCATCTGGCTCGTAGATCCACCGGCTTTCGAGCTCTTTAAGATGTTCACCTCACATCCGGAATACAGCTCGGCATTGCTTGCAACAATGTGATTGATTGCTGCGATGGTCGAGATGTAAAATTTGATTGGGTTACCACAGAGGTTGAGCATGGTTTTGGGTAGGTCGGCTCGATTCGAGTAGTGTGCTTCCATGACGGCGTTGACTTGGAGCGGCTGGGTAGAAAGAATGCTTTCTGTGGATGTCGGCATCGTGTAGATCGTGTGCGAGCGAGTCAATTGCCATGAAATGTTGGGGAACGGCGATGCTATATATCTTTTTGGCTGGCTGCGTTTGTTTTGACGAGTACCCTGCGGTCCAGAACAAATGCAGGTCCGCCAGATGCATAGCTACGTGTTCCACCGTTGGGTACTCAGGCCTCTTCGGGTAATGTGTGAACTAAGAACGTTTGCTCCCCAAAGGCGTCCTTGAACGCTGGTAATCTCTTCTTGGTCATCCATACCGTGAGCACCGGCACCCTCCGCATCTTCAATGGCTCCATGTTTGTCTTCTCTTCTGGCACGTCAACGTCCATTGGCTCGAACGCCTCCTCTTCCTGCGTATCCTGCACAGTATGACTACCCTCCCGATGCGAGACAGCTTCGCGCGCAGATTGGTTCTTGCGTTCGACCTCAACACTTGCGAGAGATGTGTACATACACCATGTCACGATCGCCTTGTCACTCTGTTCGAGTGCCGTCTTGGGAACGACAATCCGCCTCACCATATCGACGATGCTGACAAGCTTGGTCGCGCCATCTCCCTGCGCTGAGATTGCAATGATAGATTCATGCTTTTTTAGTGGTTCTGGAAGTTCAATAGGGTTCTTTTGATCTAAATGAGCCCGCAGGTAAGTTGTCAACCGGAGGATGCCTCCTTTGATGTTTTGGTTCTTGGTGAACACGACCGGGACAACATTCTTTGTGTCTGCTAGTCGTGATTGCGACAGAAGTAGCCCGAGAATATCTCGAGACAGCAAAGTCCATGGCTCGTAAAGCGCCGGGTGGTTCGTGGCGACGGGTTGCACCAGCTTGGTTGTGCTTTCGCGATTCTCACTCCTATTCTTCTTCTTTGCTGCATTGCTTTTGCCCTTCGCTACTGTTTCTCCGGCTGCTTCAGCATAACCATTGGTCATGTGATCGCCATCTCCTTCGATGACTGGTAGCGTAGGCCCTTCGCTGGAGTAAGGTGGTGTTGCAACAGCGGCCGTAGTCGTTGCGTTGACGTCTTTGTTGGCAGAGGATGCAAATATATCACTCATTCGCTTTGCTTTCGCCATAACAGCAATCAAAGCTGCGCGCTTTGAGATGCGATATATCAGAGGGGCAAATTGTGTTGCTGTTGATGTGAGAGGAGCAAGTCGCGATTTTTACGCGTTGGCGCGATCTAAGCACGCGCCACATTAAAAACGCGCTAGTGTCACCAGCGCCACTTCTGAATGCAAGATCGCCATGATCAAGCTTCGCACATGAGCAAGGATGGCTGGAGGTGTGAAAGCAAAGAGCAAATCAAAGTTTATTTTGAAAAAGGGTTGTAACACTTTTGAATATCTCATTCAGTCGCTTCCTAAGCGACCTCGAGAAGCTATCTAGGTACTTCTTTTCATACTCATAGCATGACAACATTACCTCCAGATGATAACACCAAGTTAGATACATATACACAGCTACAAAAGAAGACCAGCAGCACCTGCCAACACAGCCATACCAGCGCCTGCAACCTTCATCGCGCCACCCGTGAATAGAGGTACAGTCGACTGGGTTGACGTGGCATTGAATTTGCTCGAAGGCAGAACGAGTGAAGTCGCGTTTCTGCTGGCAGATCGAATGGCACTAGTTGTAGCCCTGCTGGACGGGGCAACGGTCGTTGATCGAACAGAAGAACGGGTACTCGTCACATGAATGCGAGAGCTAGGTATTGAAAGAACCGGTGTAAGTGCGGTTACGCTAAACCGAGGAGTTGATGTGGTGGGGCGCGCAGTAAGGCTGGTCTCGCGCATGAGAGACACGGTGAGTGAATAGAGTCGTGCACATTCAGCGTTCTGGATGTCGTCTGGGCAGCAGTACGTGTTGCCCCGTCCGTCTGTGGTACAGTAGAAGCCAGCCCTGCATGCATCTAGGGAAATGTTAATCAAGTATACGTGATCGATCTCAGGCTGTAGCACTTACTTCCTGTGCCGTCTGTGCAGCAATGCGACCCGGTCGTTGGGTTATGGCAATGTATACGGCTGTCGGTCGAAGGACACTGTACATAGCTTGCACCACAAGCATCTTGACATGTACGGCCTGTTCCGCAGCTTCGCTGCTCAGGTGTGTATCCTTGACGCTTTGCGATAACATCGCCGCGGGCGAGCATGGCACCAAATGAGGTGGCGTCGGTCCATACCTCTGAGATCTCAGCACCCAAAGCGGAGCTAACGAATATCGCAAGAGTGATACGTGGGAAGTGCATTTTGAGAGCGGAACGAAGAAGGTGATGATCAAAGGGAGAAACTTCGCGATAAATCGATGATCGTGGGAGAACAAGACGACAGTATGGAAGTTGAGAAGCGTAACTTGGAGCCTGACGAGAAGATGAAGCTATATACGACCCACCTCTCAGCCTTTCTCAATGTGCTGTTACCTTGTCATTCAGCCTCCACACTGTAGAAAGTCTACTCTGAGTTTCGGTCGAAAAAGCCTAGTCCCCTGTCCAGTGCTACGAAAGCGTGGGTCAGCCCACCAATCCACTGTTGCAGTTTGTACAGTATACCGTGTCGATGGTAACTCAACCATACCTTCACCACCTTTGGCGGGGAGGCTTAGCATTTCGAGGCAAAAGCCGAGTTCGTACATTGCTTTGGCTTGCATGATACGAGGACTCTTAACCAATCATCAGCGGGTGGCTGGGGCGAAGCACATAATGGGGGCCAGCCTTGTATTGCATCGTCCTTCCTAAGGTTGTTCCTGCAGGTGTGGAAGTAAGTTTAGAATAGAACAGGAAAATTGCAGAGGTGTGTGGTATCACATGGCTGGATTCTGCGTAGGCTTGGGCTGATGGCGTATGGAATATCTGCCGACCGGTGAGTAACGTAGAGCCGAAGTGGGGGCGGATACCCACAGATGAGATTGAGGCTCAGCATCTCCGTTGAGTCACCGAATGCTAGGCCCTGAACGGAGCGTTTCGATGAGCAAGAAAATCCCCAGAGTGTTGCGGCACAGCAACAATCGCAAGCTACACAACAGTGGTTGTGGAGTGGCGGCCCCCAAGCGGGACGCTGTTTCAGATGAGATTAATTGCTATGTGCGCTAGGTTAAGAATGGGAAGGCTCGTCGCTTGGCCCGTAAAATGCCCCGAGGCAAGGTCGATGCGCTGGAAGTCAACATCACTCACCGGCCTTCGCAGCCTTGTTCGATAGCACTGCATCCAAAAAAAGGCTGACATGCTCTGCCTTGTCCCCAATATTACTTTGGGTCTTTCTGCCTAGTCGATGCCTTTGCCTAAGTCTTTGCGACGCCCTGTTCGTCGCGCCTCGTCATCTTCTGCGACTGGTCAATCTCAGCGTAAACGATGCCGAATATGCAACAACCTTGATCCGAGGGGGCATGCAAGTTCTGTACACCTTGACGAGGCAGGAAAAGAGCCGAAGACGTCTTTGAGCTTAGTTATAGATGTGTTGACTTTGTCAAAGACGAAAGATGTCGGGAACAGAGGATGCAGGTTCTGCAATGCTCTCACACAGGCGCTGGACGCTTTTTTCGGCGGGTGGAGAGGGTCTGCAGTCAGAGTAAATGTCGATATAAAAGAGAAAAGCACCATCAAGGCTAGCATCGATGGAGAACACTGGAAAGGAGAATTCATTGAGATGTACGCTGGGTCCAGTAGGTCAAAGTTCTTTTATATCCACTTGTCTTGTTATGGAGCGTTCAAGACTATAATCGAGTCTTGTCCTACGCGATGTCCGTAGAATGGTGCAAAGCTTAGCCCTAACTAGCACCAGCATCTCGCGCTCCATGGCCAACGCTCGGTGCTGCACATCATATACCCGTCAACTCTGGATCTGATGATACGTTCAACTTCATCCGTCGTTGCATACAGGGCTGCTTGGCGAACCCGAAGCACAAAGCATGTAGACTTCCCTGCAAATCATCTATATCTGCGCCGAAGCGACTCCTAGACGTTGGACGAGCAACATCACCAATTCGCCTCATTGATACCCAAGGGAAGACATTCCAATATGCTGCTCTTAGTCATTGCTGGGGATCGGCACCCCAGCTAACAACTACTAAGCAGAACTGGGCCAAGATGGCAGTCAACATTTCGTTCCATGCTCTCCCTCCATTGTTCCAAGATGCAGTTATCATTACTCGCCAGCTTGGTCTCCGATATATTTGGATTGACTCTCTTTGTATAATACAAAACAGCCTACGGGATTGGGAGACAGAATCTTCAAAGATGGGCAGCATTTATCAAAATAGCTACATCACCATATCCGCAACAAACTCTGGAGACGGCAGTTCAAGGTGTCTAGCCGAGAGGCAAAAGCCAGTCAAGATACCATATCAGAATACGACTAAGAAAGAGCTTGCACTTCGAGCCAGGAAGCTGTTCGATCATCATCCAGAAGGCAGTCCTGATGGCGGCCCTGCAAAACCGATCGGCCCGTTAAGTCATCGGGCATGGGCGCTACAGGAGGTTGTCCTAAGTACGAGAGTGCTTCACTACACAGCGACGGAGCTTTTATTCGAGTGCAAGACCTCGTATCGGTGCGAATGCTCACCAGAGCGCAAGACTTGGCCGACCACGCCTTCTCTCATTCCAAAGGCTGTAGCCAGCAAGGACACCAATGCAGTTTGGGATGCATGGCAGCGTATCGTCGAGAAATACTCCACGCGTAATCTTACTGTTCCGGAGGACAAGCTTCCGGCTATCTCTGGTATCGCTAGCAAGATTCGAAAAGCTACCCATTCGGATTACATAGCCGGGTTGTGGAAGGGGAATCTTGCATCAGACATGCTGTGGAGTACTGTTGCTTTCGAAATGCCCCACGTAGATCGTTTCGCACTGGATACGTGGCGTGCGCCTTCCTTCTCCTGGGCGAGTCTTGATGCTGCTGTCACGTACAACCAGCTAGACGAGGAAGAGCGCGAAACGTTCGTACCTACGATTACACTACTGGCAGCGTCGGTAGTTCCTAAAGGATTGAACGCGCTGGGTACTGTCTCCGATGTTTCGATCACGATTCGCGGTCCTATCACTCAAGCCACGGTGTGTTCAGAGCAAAGCCAGGGCCAATGGGCTTACATGCTCATGATCAAGGGCACCAGTACGATCTCAATGGTGCCAGACTGCACGCTCGTCGAAATGGAATATGAAGATGGAGATGGCGACAGTAATAAGACTGTTCGTAGGGCACAAAAAGGCGATTTGTTGCGAGACTTCCGCGTGCCGGTGCTGTGCCTCAGCGTCGCGAGATACGATAATCTCCTTGCCGGGCTCGTGTTGGGAATGTCCAAATTACGTCCCAAGACGTGGGAAAGGGTCGGCACATTTGCTGCGGGAACAGAAGCAATGCAGAACGCGAAAGAGGAGGAAATGACTCTCGTATGATCTCACATCCATCCTGACTCTCGCTCGACGTTCTAGATTGGTTGGTGGTGGAGCTTAGGTCACGTGAAATCCTGCAAATTTCGCCTAGCGTGGCTTCGGACGAAACACATTGAAACGTCTGTAATGTCCTCGATCCCGCTACGGCCCGTTCGAGAATCTTCCCACGAATCAGCGATTGCGATTGGTCCCGCGTTGTGGAGCCATCCCTCCCCGCATCTATATGCATCAAAAGTTTCCGAGATGCTGCCGTTTGGTGCCGACAGTCCAGGCTTGCGGTCCTTGAGGAAATGGCATGTTTCACGGACCATGCAGTTTATATATATGACTGACCTCCAAGTCAAGGTGATCTTTACCACTTCCACGATCTTTGCAAGATTCGTCCATTCTTTGTCGCTCTTTCTGACACTCTTTTGGTTCGCTGGTCGTTCGTTTTTGTCATTCATTTATACATCTGATCAGTTTGCAACATGTTGCACCTCACATTCGTTTTTACCCTCCTAGCGAGCGCGGTGTCGGCTCAGCTCTCGGAGAGCAACCTCAAAACTTACGTCGGAAGCGTCTCACTCTCGGCAAACTTCAACCCAATCAAGGAGGCATACTGGACTGGATTGCCCCATCATCGCCGTACGCCCTTTGCTGTTTCTCCTAATGGCAAGTCGGCCTACCTCGCCTACCTCGATGCATCCGACACCAATGTCCACATCCAACAAGTTGATCCTACATCATTCGCTGCGGTGGGTGATGCAGTGACCGTGACTGGCGCGAAGGAGGCCGGTGGACTTGTTGCGCACGATGATGGCTTCGCTCTACTTACCAATGAGGCTTTACCCTCTGGCACCGCAAATGCGCCACCTGCCAACACCCCCGTTGCTGTCCTCTACCGCTACACATCTGGCAAGCAGACTTGGAAGACGTGGCTCGGTGGACCTTCCAATGTCGGTGATATGGGCGCTATGGCCTCCCCAGACTTGAACGGTGACCTGGCTTACTCCGAGGCCTCTGGCATGTACGGAGCATACTTTGTCGTCACCGCATATTCTGGTTCCGGCAGCGGCCATTTCGGCGATGCCATCCAGTACGTCGCCAAAGATGGTAAACTTACCCAAATCGCTGGCGCCAGTTCCAGCTGGGGATGCTCGCACAACACCGGTATCGCATTCGAGGCCGCCGACACAGCACCTTTCGCCAGCTTGTGCTCAGAGGACCAAGGTGCAATCTGGTTGAACACTGGTAACACCGGCATGAGCAAGGGTGGTGTCAAGGTCTCCAACGAGAATGTCCAAAACGGTGCCGGCAATGAAGCCATGGGCGGCACATCCGGCTCGTACAGCAGTCTCGCACGTTTCATCGGCAGCGGCTCCTACATCTTCTCTTGGGTGTCTCGCGGTGCCAAGGACCTCACCACCAACGAGTGGATGGGTAACGGCTACACTAAGTCTGTCAACCGCACCATCAACCGCAACGTCGCTATTGCTACTTTCTCCGACAAGAAGACCATTGTTGGCGGACAAGCCACTTCGGAACTGGGAGGCGATGGTGACAAGCAAGTCAACTGGATCACGACCGGTTCCGCTGACTGCCAGAATGCTCATGTCGCCGCTTTCGATGGCAGCAGCGCTCTCGTCACCTGGGAGGAGATTGCCAACCCCACGTGCGAGTTCATCGCGATGGGATGCAAGGGTGCCTACACTGGTTCATACTTCCAGTTGGTCAAGGACGGAAAGAAGGTTGGCACACCCGTCAAGTCTACGAATGTCTTCGTTGCCGGCGACATGGTTACGATGGCTGATGGCCGTGTCTGCTGGCCATACGTTGACATGGCCTGGAAGCTTGACGGACCCGTTCGCAGCGCTGCCAGTGTCAAGGCCATGAGCTTCGCTTGCATGAGCTTGAACGGCGGTGGAGCTGTTACGCCCGCCTCGCCCTCTGCTTCCGCAGCACCGGCTTCCTCTGCAGCACCAGCGTCTTCCGTAGCGCCAGCATCCTCCGCAGCACCCATTGTTAGCTCTGCTGCGCCTGCCCAGTCTTCCCGTGCTGCTGCACCCGTACGATCCTCTCGTGTAAGGTTCTCTCGCTCTGCTGCCCAGCCATCTTCAGTAGCCGAGAATGCCGCTGCTTCTGGTACTCCCATCGAGATCGCCTCCAGCGCAATCATTGTACCCACCCCGTCCGCTGCAGTTCCGGCCGACTCTGTCCTTCCCAGCTTCGCAGTCGTCACCTCCGGTGCTACCATCGAGCTTCCAAGCACGCCCGCGCCTATCGTCACACCGACTCCTACCCCGACTCCCGTCGACAACGATCTGCCCGCACCGTATGACTCTTCCATCCAGGTCCCCGCATCTGAGTCTTTCAACCCCAGCCAAGGACCAGCTTTTACACCAAGCGCTGGTGCTCCCGCAATCTCCTCGGGACCCGTATACTCCAGCGAGATCGCCCCTACCCCTACGCCCCAGGTACCCTCGAACGAAGAAGGCACACGCGTGTCGTCTTCATCCGCCCTTCCCATGGAGACACCCTCCCCCGAGGAGGAGGACGAGGAATGCGAGGAAGAAGACGTGCCTTCCGATGCCTCCGCCCCATACCCCTCAGGCACCGGCTCGCCCATCCACAACTCCCCCTACCCGACCGGCACGGGCAACCGCTCGCCCCCCATGAACACCGGCTCTCCCATCGTAAGCCCGCCCTACTCAACCGGCACTGGCCGTCCGGGCAACAAGCACCCACGCCCACACGGGCGCCCTGGCTTCCAATGGGGTCGTGCCCGCCCCTCCGGTTACGCGCGCCCGTCGCGTGGCTTCGGACGCGGTCCGCGCCCATCTGCTGCTTACGGTCCCGAGAAGTATGACTTCGGGATGGGTAAGGGTGTTAAGTCGACTACGCCTTACACGCTTGAGACGAGGGTTAAGCCTACGGCTACTGGTGCGGCGTTGGTGCGTCGCGGTTAGGATGTGTGTTGACAGCGCGTGTGCGTTGCGGTGGAAATCATTGGCACTTGCCACTTCTTGGTTCCTTGGGTTTTTGAGTGTATATATTATTCTTTTCTTCTTGTGTGTCTCTAGATGGGACGCATTAAAATAGCGAATTTTGACGATATCTTGCATGATTGTGCGGTTATGAAAAACTTCATTTGTTTGGGCTTTTGAGTGTGTTGATGTAATGACTTGTGCTTTGGTGGGTACATTGACAGATGACTTGAGTGATGTGATTGTGACGTGAAGAGCTGGAGGAATACAGTCGTTCAAAGATAACTCCGTCAAGCCTAAAAGCAGACCCAAGGATATCTTACGTGCTTTCATGTGAGCAATTGAAGGGTAATGACGGCTGTCGTGGACATATCTGCTAACATGTGTTGTTATGAACAACGCAATAGAGTGGCTAGGCGTCTACATCATGTTCACTCAACATCCTTCACGATAGTGCAATCTTTCGAAATACTTCTGCAATATACATGCCGCGAATGAAATCGCTACAAAACCTTCGTGAGGTACTTATAGAAACGAGAGATAGGTCCGTCTTGGTGTTATGGAACTCCCTTGACTGGGGAAAAATGCGACAGCAAACAGATGTACCACCCCTCGAGGAGCAATAAGAGTAAGCTCGCTCTTCAATACCATTCACTCGCACTCTCGACCGACTGTGAATGTTCACTCTTCCGTTCCCGCCTCCTCAAGATCTTCTACTTCGCTCTCTCGTTCGTCAGCTTCTTCTTCGTCGGTCGTGTACCAACCATCAGCGTCTGTCTCGCGCTCGTCGTCTTCTTCCTCAATCCAATCAGACTCGCTCTCGGATGCCCATACATGTCCATCTGCAGGGTGTTTCAAAATGACACCCATTCGAAGGAGCTCCGCCTCGTATGTGTGCATATAAACTTGTCGTTGTCGACGGACTTCGCGCATTCGCGGCTTCCACACTCTTCTGATGAAGGTGTAGAAGGACTTGTTGTAATTTGACCAATTCATCTCGAACTCGTCTGTTGAGATATTGAGGAGTTCGATGTCAGCACGTTCGGTGTTGTGTATTGCTTCAATGTCTTCTGGTGTAGGACGTGTCTTTCTTGTGTCAAATTCGCCGTATGACCGGTAGCAGCAAGTGTGAGTGAGCGAGGAGAGATTGTCCAAAGTTAGAGCACGCAGTACAGCTGAGGCCATCCAAACTGTTGTGCGATGACGGTCTACACACGAAAAAATGCTTTGTCGTATGTCTTGGTAATGAGATGCTCCTCCGCATTCCCAACAATTGATGTGTCTTTTCGACATCGATGATTTGGTGATTGCACATCCAATTACACGACAGCCACCAGCCGAACAGGAACACATGCAACTATCGGGCCTTTCTAACTCCAAAAGTTCTTCAACTGCCTCCAGGTCGTTGCGCATAGTTATTTTCATTGGGAAACGATCTTGAACGCGCCGTAATATAGCATGCGCTGGCGTGGTTTGGAAGACTGGATGAGTCCAGGTAGGGTCGGCACCGTGTTGTAGAAGCCATTTTACAACTTCATAACGCGCATTGTCCATTCGATCATAACCTGTTATGGCCAGCCACAAAGGAGAGCCATTATTTCCTGATCCCTGGCCAGTCTCGCCAATGCCGTAGCATGGAGAATTCAAGTCATGATAGCCCGCCGCCCAAGCACACATTGCTGCTGGCAAATACAACATTGATGTTTGATACGGCGATAGCTCTTCCGAGGGCGCAGAAAACCCAGGCCCCCAAGCAATAAATCGTTGATCTGTCTGAGTGCTTTCCATACCATAGGATGGAAGACGCTATACCATAGCGAAGGTACCGGCTTCCCTTCGCTGTTGGTTGATTGTGTCTACCCCTTCTTTGCTATCTAGATATCGGATGCAGCGGTCGTTGAGATAGTACCAGTGCTCTGTATCAACCTTAATACTGTGTTGCAATAATGTTTCCATTGCTTCAAAAATTCTCATGTAGGCCGCACTTTTCCATAGCACGGCAATGAGATTGTCTTCCCCATAAAGTTGAGCTCCGTTCTCAAGGATGAACCTGAGGCCTGGAGGCCACATCACCAAAACGTAAGAATATCGTGTCTCGGTCAGTGGATTGGATATCGTGCTGATGCCGATATAATCGATGCAGATTTGTAGAGCGGATATGGATCTCTGTAAGAATGCTCGAAGTAGAGAATCATCACCTTCGAAACCTGCAAGGAGTTAGGACTCTGTGTGGAACTACAGCAAAAATGCTTGCAGAATGCTCATACTGTTTCCAAAATCCTCAATCTTTAGGAGATCTGGTAGTGAATCGTACACATCTTGCACGTTTGGTATAAAAACCGCGTCCTTGGCTTCGATAACAGACCAGCTTTCAACCTGTCGTACAAGATGAAGTAAGATGCCAAAATGAGTCTTTGGGCTTTCGTGTGCCATATTGCTTTGCCAAGATATGACAGGTGTACTATATCTCGTTAACTTTGAACAACTAGCGATAAAGGAAGTTCTTACCACCCAAAATAGCTCGCTTGATCAAAGGGAATGCCGAGATCGATGCACGTGTTTAAAAATGCGCATATGACATCATTATCGCCAAATCCAAATTCTATAAGTCCAAAAAGGTAACTCACAATCTCCTGCATTAATTAGCTGTATACAAAAAGGCTGTGCATCGAAATCGTACAAAGGCGAGGCCATTACCATACTCGTCTACGTCAGTGGGGCTAGCGTTTTTTCCACAACAACGTTGAAGTGCTGATGAGGTATTCGACAAGAGATCTTTCAGTTTAGCATCCGTTCGATCCGAGTGTTGCAAACGATCGATCTCGGAATTTGCATTTTCGAACAACTTTAACGCTGGCGAGTCACTGGAGACAACAGCTCGATATTGAAGCAATGGTGATATGGTGTTCCAACCTTCTCTCCTCGAACTCTGCCAGCTGGCCTGAACGCAAAGCCCGAAAAAGCGGGAGTACACCGTGAACTGCGCAGCGACGGATCGAGAGTAGTCAGCGTGCGCAAAGCGATGGCAGTCTGGTCGATGGCTGTAGGTCTCTTCCGAGAAAGTCCGCACCCAGCCTACATGGCTATACGACCTTTTTGACTTCGAACGGCAGCGACAAGTGGTATATGAGTGACTGATAGTGGTAGGCGTGGGCATTTGCTGAGCGTATACATTGTATTTTTGGAGAGACATCTGGAATTGTGGCTCGATATTGCCAACGAGCTCGGTTGTTTCAGCGAGGAAGGACGGTGGTATTGTGGTTGGGTCTCGCAGAGTCGAGTCGTTGCCAATCTATTCTTCGATTAGCGGTCATGGCTTAAGGTACAAGCACGGTAAGAACGAGTACCAGGAGGTCTATTTTGCTTCTCAATGCTGTGCTATGACCAGATAGCTCGGTGCGGAGATCGTTCAATGCCTGGGAGATGACGGCATGATTCTGATGTTGTACGAGAGAGCATTCCGTTGCAGCATCACGGAGAAGCCTTAGGGTATTTGTGTGGTGTATCACATGTCGCTCTATGCTGGCACTTTGACTGTGGATGATATCGAGCCTCGGGTGTAGATATACAAGCTCTCGAAGGACCGCATCGAGGCCAGCGCACTGTAGGGCTGGTGTGAGGTTATCTTGAAACATGCCGAGTGTTGCTTGCAGGTTTGCCACCGTATCTTTCTTGAAGGGCCAGAGTAATCTTTTCCTTGCGTTCTGCAGCATGATCTGGGAACTCTTAGTCTGCTTCGTGGTATTACACTTGTCTGCCATCTCTTTCAGTTTCTTCATAGCTTCTTCGCATGCCTGTACTGCCATATGAAGTTGCGATGACGGCGCATGATTGTCGACCTCGATTCTTTCTTTGATATGTCGAAGGCTATCGAGGATTCCCTGGAGGCCCTGGACCTGTCGCAATACATTATCGATATCGTCGTGGAAGCCTTTGAACTGTGAATAGCACCGGTGCTGCGGTGCAGGATCTGGCACGTCTGGATGCCGAGCGACGTGATGCCGACGGTCGTTTCAGCGACGGAGAATGAGTCTCCCATCGCGCAGCGAAGAGAGTGTCAGGGCCAAGCTCGCGGGCGGGGCGCGATGGGGCTGCTCTATGTCTGTTTCGCACCAGGCTGAAAAGGCCAGGCCTGCATTGCATGGTGGCAGTGTATCGAACAGAACCAATTGCTTACCCATGCCTGACAAGTGGTGAACGAAGTCCTGCTGAAAAAGCCCGCCCATCCGCGGAAGGCACAAGGCTGAGTCTGACGCAACCCACCACCGAAGACAGCAAGAGCCACTCACTGGTACACAATCACGTGCCAACTTAAAACACGAATCCATGCATCCACTCAGCCTCAACAAGAAGAACCAACCTCATAGATATCTCACGCACCGCTATCCAAACCCTAGACCATAAATACCAGCCTACAAAAACAAAACGCCAAGCTATGCAATACCCTCTACCAATGCAATTCCCATTTCCATCCAATTCCAACGCCACTTGTGCGAACGTGCGCAAACAATGCCATCAACAAAAGAAATGAAAAATGCCTACACGCCACTCCAGCCCCTCCTCCGCCGAACAGTAGCAACATATCCGCTCTTAGCGAGATTCTACTCCGCATTCGAGCCCTTCCTTCCCGCTACAGTCGTCAGTTCACCGCCGCTGGTTTCTCTTCTGCGCCTCACGATTTGCAAGCGGGGGAGAGGCGGCGCATTGACTTGGGTGGGTGCGTCATTTTCTCCGCCGACGTTACTTTGTCGGCGACGCGAAACCGCATCGCTGAGGCGGCCTTGTCGGGCTTTGGGTAGGCGCGAGCGCTCGACGGCTGAGGAGCGGTTGCTGGCGTCGATGCGGGCGAGGGAGGATGCGGCGTCACGGGAAGGAGGGCGTGAGTTTGCACGAGTAGATGTAGGGGTACCTGATGCGCCAAGAGCAGCGAATGAAGTGGATGAGCGGGGGAGGACGGGCGGTTTGGAGCGACTGGATGATGTGGGTGCGGATGGATCTTCAGCGAGATCCCACATGGCGGTCGACTGGCTGCGAGTGATGCGATCTCTGCCGCTGCCAACGAGTGTAGGTGTACTAGACATAGCTGGTATGGAAAAAGAGCCCTTGAGGCTATTCGGTGTAGGTGGTGTCAACCCAATGCTTGATACCAATGTGGAACCAGTGCTGGATCCTGAGCCGTCGCGGCGGCCGGCAGATGAAGTAGGTCTCCGCATGTTTAGACCAACGCCTGATGCGCGGGACACGCTGCGCTTACCACTTGAGCTGGTACCGAGACTGTTCAAATCGACTTCATCGCAAGCGCGCACAAGCTCTTCTGCCATTTGTCGGACTAGAACAGCGCCATCATGCTCGACAAGACCTCTGATACGCTCGTAGCAGCCGAATGCACGAATGAGCCAGCAGCCTTCTTCCTTCGCATCGCAGATAGTCCGCAGAATACGAAGAAGGTTAAGTCGCGTGACAGCATCCTTATGACCCAGCTTTTGCTCGGTCCGCTGGAAAATCTCAGGGGCAGCGAGGGAAGCTGCGATGGGTGGAGAAAGACGAACGAGCTTTTGCAGAGGCTCTAACATGTTCTCAAAGGTCGATTGAGAAAGAGCTGCAGAAGTATACGCGGAGATAATGGCAGGTGCGAAAGTCGAGTGCGATGACAAGAGGTATTGCTCGACACGAGCAGTCTCTTCCTGAAGCCTGCATACATTGTTAGCCAGGCGAGATTTTGCAACAAGACAAGAAGAATGCATACCACACGAAAATAGCATCTAGGGCTGTTACCGCCCAATTGCGGTCGCCCAGGAGTGATACGTAGAAGGCCAGACCCTTAGCATCCCATAGCATCTTCCGCGCTACCTTGCCCGAATTGACCATCTCGAGCAGTACAGGCAGCGCAAACTCTTTGAGAGGGCCTCCTTCTTGTACGACTTCCTTCAATAATGGAATGATATCAGAGAGCGCCGCCTCTTCTTGCCGACCCTTGTCGTGTCGACACAGATTATACATTGTGTTAAGAATCTGGTTGGAAATCTCACGGTGGAAGGGTGGGAGTCGAATAGGGTCAGACGCAGACCGGTTCGTGTTGCGAGTAACTGCGTCCTTTTGTCGCGTTGATTTGAGTAGTTCGATTAGAATGTCAATTGCGTTCGAGTTTTGGAGCGGTTCATGTGTGGAAGAAAGAGAGCTTAGGTTCTTGATGAACTTAAGCATAGTGATTTGATGCGGCGGAGACATCTTGCGGAGGTCCTTGAGAACACCTGTGCACGGTTAGTCAAGGTACGGGATAATGATTGATGAGCGCAGGCTAGCGCATCACTCAGGGCTAGTAACGTATAATGAGCATGGGAGACTTACGTTTCAAGATCATGCGATCCGCCACAAGGTCCTTGACATGACTCTCCGCCTGCGAGAAGACTAAAAAGATATGCACAATTCTTCCAACAATAAGCCGCGCAACTTCTCCGTCTTCTTCTACCATACGGTTGAGGACCAGGCTAAGCGGATACAGAACACTTGATCTCGAAAAGATGCGGCAGAAGTCATTCTTCGGTGTCGGGCCTTGCAGCTCGAACACACCATACACACCGTTAACGCCAATTAGGACAAGATCCCGCTCAGCATCAATGTCTTCCTCGAGGAACTCAACGAGGACGTTAATGCCACCGCATCCGATGAACATCTGTAGCGTGAGTGTGCTGGTTTGATACATCTGGCGCACGAAAGCCGCGGCTTCTTTGCGAATGTCGCTGGGGTACTTCTTAGAGGCGAAGTGACAGATCGTAGGAATACCACCCAAGAAGGACAAGCTTTCTTGGGATTCCGAGTCTTCGAGGATTATCAAATTGATGATCTTGAGCAGAGGCAAAACAAGCTCGTTCGGTGGAAACGGATCTGACCCAAGAATCTCCAATATAGGCAGCATGCCGTGGCTTCGCAGTATGATGGATCGCTTGTCAGGCGATTCGTAAAGGATTTGTATTAGCTGGTCTGCGATGTCTAACAGCTCATTGTCAGGCTGACTGGTCTTCAAATCTCCCACCAAGGCCTCAGTCATCTTCGTCAGTCGATCGTCTCGGTCTCGCGCAACATTGTTCTCCAAGTTGAGGTTGTCTAGTCCCTCATCCAAATTGGCGAAGGGGTCCATGTCGTCTTCGTCGGCAATAACGAAGGAGCTCGCCATCTTGGATGTAATCATAGCTAGACCGCTGTGTTCACTATCACTGTCGCTTTCGGCCCTGCTAGGATTGGTGTGCGGATGCCTGATATCACCGAACACGTCGGAAAAGTCGTCACCTTCATCTTCCGCGTACTTTTGAATCTCGATCTCGGACTGGGTCCTCTGCAGTTTGCGTGTAGACGTAGAGCTAGCTGAGCGTTGTCGGATGTTTCCATTTGATCTATCTCGCGTGGTTTTAGGTGCCGCCTTCAGATCGCTTGGGTGAAATAGACGCGGCGAGAATGAGTCGGACGGTGAACTTGAGGCTGCTTGAACAATTTGCAGTTTGGGTAGCATTGCTGGTGGCTGCGCATACTGCATTGCCGCAAGCTTCCTTTCGAAGGCAACCTCGTCGGACGGCAGTAGATCCGAGTAGTCCTCAACCGAGTCTTCACGGAACAATTGACTGGGACGCGCCAGAGCAGCGACCTTCGTTTTCGGTATCTGTGCTGCCTTTGGTATGCCACGGAGGAATGCAGTCCTTGGCTGGATATCTTGCCTCTCCTCAGCTTCCGATATGGTAGAAGTCGACCGAGATGATAGGATTGTTGCTCTTGCCTTCGCGTCGTTGGCTTTTGCGCTTCCGGTTGCCTTGGGTGCAAAGCCTTGGGGCATCTTCTGGAAGTGTTGCAGATTAAGCGGACTTTTCACTGTAGCTTCGCCATCACCATACTCTGTTTGTTCAGTCACTGTCTCAAAGCTAGCAAATGCCTTGAGCTTGTCACTCGAGAACAAGCCAGCAAAGTTGTCTTGGGGCTTGAGGTGCGGCATCTGCAATGCGCGGGGCGATATGCTCTCAGCAAAGTCGTTGTCCCAGTTGTCGTCGTGATCCAGCTCCGGCGAGCGAAAAGAATCCGCGCTTGGTCTCTGCTTGGGTAGGTTTAGATTGACGTTGACAGGGGCCCTGCGAGATGCTGCAACAGCGCCGTTCGCTGAGACAGGGCTGGGTTTCGGCGCGCCCGATGCAAGACGTGCACTTCGCCGCAGTGAGTTGGGAGACTTGAGGGCTTCGTTCCACTCCTGCACGGATTTGACAGCCTCGGTGTATTCGGTAGGCTTTGTGGGTACTGCGGGTACTGTACGCTTGGCGCTGAGGATCCATGGGTGTTTGAGGAGCCGTTTCGCCGAGATGCGCAGGGTGGGATTCTTCTGGAAGCATTCCATGAGAAACTCGCGGAGCAGCTGTGGTAGTCAGTATACAGTACTCGAGGTGATGTGAAGATCTCACCGAAGAAGCACTGCCAGGTATCGGCGGATGCTCGTCGTTCACGATCCTGAAGAGCGCCTGCATGGGCTGCAGCTTGTGATATGGCGGCTTCCCCTCGATCAGTTCAATGACTGTGCATCCCACGCTCCAGATGTCCGAGGACGTCGTAGCACCAGAAAGCTCGATGACCTCGGGGGCCATCCAGTACGGCGTCCCAACCACACTCGACTGGTCCAGGCCCGACTGCTTCGTAGCCACGCCAAAGTCTGCCAGCTTGACATTGCCCTCCTTTGTCGTGAGGATATTCGCGCCCTTGATGTCCCTGTGGATGACACCCTGCTCGTGGAGGTACTGGAGGCCGCGCAGGACCTGGGACATGTAGAGGGCGACAAGGTTCTCCGGAAACTTGCCGAAGTTCTTGCAGATGCTGTGCAATGAGCCGTTCTCGCAGTACCTGCAACGTTAGCCCTTGCTCCGTGGATCCCAAACATTGGAATTGACTCACTCCAGGATGATGTACAGGCTCTCGGAGCTCCTGACAAAGCCATTGTACTTGACGATGTTGTCGTGGCTCAGGTTCTTGAGCAGGTCGATCTCCATCTCCATGTTCTTCAGGTCGGCTACCCCCAGGTTCTCGAGGCGGACCTGCTTGATGGCGACCGTCTCCCCCGTGCCCCAGTTCAGGGCCCTGTAAACGCTGCCAAAGGCGCCCTTTCCCAGGCAGTCTCCCAGCTGGAAGTCCTTGAGACCGGCCACATCCTGCGCCGCCCGCTGGGCCGCGCCTTCCCTGCTCGGCCGCTGCTCCCGTTCGCGGGACTGGCCATTGTGGTTGGACGAGGACGACGTCTTCTTTGCGTGGCCGGGCGTGTTGGACTGCGACGTCGAGGCGTGCGAAGAGCGCGAGTTGGAGGCGGCATGGGCGGCTTTTGGCGGGTGCGACACCATCGTGACCGTCTGCTCAGGCCCGAGGCCGGCTGCACGCACTTTCCGCCCCTAAATCGGCGGCGTGATGCTCCTCGCGACGTCCTGGACGGGCGGTGTGGGAAGGGTGCGCCGGGGATGTTCACTGGGGGCGGTGTGCATGTCCTCGCCGAGAATGTGTCGTGCCCAGATGTATGCGCCAGAGCTCCTGGTGTTGATGTTTGCCCATGCGCGGGTGCTTTGGGCGTCTGCGGGGTCTGTCTCACGCCTGGACGTAGTAGGACGTCTTATGAGTTGGGGATCCCGGCCTCGAAACGGGCTCCAGATTGCCTGGCGAATCTGAGTGCTTCTGTCGCCTGTTCGATACGCTCAGAGGTCCAGTAAGCGTCGCGTCGACAAGAATTGCGCACTCCAACATGCGGGGAACGGCGGCGGCGTGTGTGGGAGGCGTGAATCGGGAGGAAAGGGTGGTGAAGCTGTCGTTGCCAAATCTCCGCAAGTAGCTTCGACCCACACGGTTGCATACTCGCTTGCATAAGAGCCCATGTCGCCCATTGTCGCGGTTTCCAGATGCATTGCAATTGTAGCTCGGAAAGATACAATATGCCTTCGACAGGTTTCGCGTCACGTCTGAAGGGACTCGAGATTCTCTGCGTCAATAGTCTGTCTTAATGGGCCCGGTGCGCGCTCTCACGTGCAGCTGGCTATTGATCACCTGCATGCTGCACCACCTGCAAGCTAAACTTGGACATGCACTCGTTTCTTTTTTACATGCAAACCATCGCCACATATGCAGGCTTGCACATGCAGGAACGGAACATCAGCACATCCACCTGAGTCGTGAGGAGTCCATGTGTGGGGATGCGCATCGGAATGCGGGGACGGCACGCGATATTACCCAACTTCCTGGTAGGGCCAGCCGAAAAGCAAGACATCACCCATCAACAAACTCTGTTTCAGCTCCTCAATGCTCACTTGTATTCGCGTCCCATTCGCTATGATTATCACACTTTGCCGCATGCCCATCTATGTCTTCGCCAGAACTCCTTGCTAGCCCATGCGTTCTGCCTCCCAACCTCAACGGCCAGCAACCACGTTCAAGACACCGCCGTCAACAGCAATGATCTCACCGTTGACGTACGTGTTCTTCGTCAGAAACAGCACTGCTTGTGCCATCTCCTCGTCCTGACCGGCACGACCCTGCGGAACATGACCCTTCTCCTCGATCTTCTCATTAGGCAGCTCGCTCTTCTGGTCGCTACCGCTCTCTTTCGTCGTCATTTCGGACGGAAAGTAGCCAGGCGCGATTGAGTTGACGCGGACGCGAATCTTCTGGAACTCCGCGGACATGAGCTTGGTGAGGTGAACGGTTCCGCCCTTGGCGGCGTTGTAGCTGAAGTGGCCCTGGGCGTGGCGCATGATACCTGACATAGACGAGATGACGATAACTGAGGCGGAAAGATGGCCATGGGACTCGGTGCCGGCTTGTAGAAGTGGGAGCAGTACTACAGTGGTGAAGTAGACTGACGTAACGTCGGTATTGTACGTCTCGCTCCAGCCCTCAAATGTCTCGTTGTTCCAAAGCTTCTCCTTCAGGTCTGTGGCCTTCTCCTGGTCAGGCTCGGCCTTCTCGCCGCTGATGCCAGCTGCTGCGACCAGCAGATTGATGTATTTCTCTTTCGACGACAGTTCTTTGTACATGGCCTCTAGATCGTCTTTCTTGGTGACGTCGCATGGACCAAGGGGAATGATCTGACCGCCCGTTCCAGGCTCGTGTGTCTTGGCCGCCCGCTCGAGGACCTCTTTGCGGCGACCTGTGATGTAGACCTTGGCACCGTTGGCAGCGAGAGCTTGTGCGGCCATAAGACCTATGCCACTACCTCCGCCGGTAACAACACAGACATAGTCCTTGACGCTGAAAAGCTTCTCTGCTCGAAGATCGTGTGTGCTGGCCATGGCTGAAGATGTTGCGGTGTTTGTATGTGAATTTGGAAGTTTTGCAATTGTTCTGTGCAAAGTACATTAGCAAAAGCAAAAAGAGCAATATATACACCCGCCACAGCGATGTCGTACTGAAAAAATAAGCTGTTGATTTATGACGTATCTGTTCTGCATGTCCAGCTGTTAGGCTAGTCTAGGAACAGTTAGTACCAAACAACGGGTACACTAGCACTCCTTCCTCTTCGAGCTTTCTACCAAAAACGGAAGCAGCCTCAGTGCCTCTGATCGCCATCAACACCTCGAGGCTGCAAAATACATCAACCGTGGTTTTCTTGTACTGTTAGTAAGCTTGTGCCTGGAAGGGCTCGCAACCACAAGTTTGGCATATGCATATGAGAAAGCGTTCTAACATTTGATAGGCTTAATTGCGATATCGCGATGTCTGCCACCGAACTCGTTGTCGCTCACAAGGATCATTCGAGGGAACCAGGTACTACCACCAAAGAACTATGGCCCGAGCCACTTGACACCCCTGGGGTCATCCCACACCACCTTACGCGAGCCGCCGCTGAGTCTTCGCCGATCCTCGAAGTGCTCCAGCGCGTAGTATACCGACTCCGCCCAAACGGCACAGGTGACCTCGAGAAGGCATTGGCGCTCTTGGCTCTCTATCAGGCTATCCGACCGGCCTACGAGCACCTCAAGGGCCTCTTCCTACAGGCGTGCACGGTACAGGTGGCGATCCCCGAGAGTGACCCTGTTGCCAAAGAGATACTGGCCTGGATTAGTGCAGAGGTCGTACTGAAGAGTCGCACTCGTAGCGCCATGCTGGTTACCGGCGGCTTGGAGACCAACATCAACTACAATCATCCGCTGCGGTACCCAGATTCTGAGTCTAAGAAGGATAACGACCAAGAAGTGGTGTGCCTCCCACCTGTCGGCACTCGCCTGTTCTGGTAAGCTGTATATCCTCACGTCCCTATCTGGCTTCGGCTTGACTACTCAGAGTGTCGCGAAAATCTTCAGGCCATCTCATCACGTCAGCATTTGACCTTTTACAATGCCGCGTATACCTTCAGGCCCATGCTAATTTATTCAGGATCGGCTACCGTCCCTTCCTCTTCTCCCGTTCCGGCGGCGTAGGCATGCAACGTAATGAACTCTTATCGGGACTTCCTACCAACCAGAAGGGCGAACACCAGAACGCGCTCACACTTGTCACCCTCGGTTGGGACCTCGCGCCACTGCACAAGTTTACCGAGCTTTGCCGCAATTTCAAGCGCAAGAACCTCAATGGTACCACGTTGGTGTACTTCGCCGGAGGTGGCCATCGTAGCCTCTATGGGGAGAGCATGTGGCAATCGGTCTCTAAAGCTGTCTGAAAGCTTGACACAGTCGACATGGACGAGGAGATCAAGTCTGATATCATACGAGATGCCGAGTACTACTACAGCGAGCAAGCGTAAGTGCCACCTGTCTATCCTCAGCTTGGTTTCAGGTTGACATGGGGTCTTCCAAAAAGCCGCGAATACCTTCAGCCACCTACAAACTCACTGACTGACTATAAATAGGCGTCAATTCTTCGCGGATTGCGGTATCCCATATCGACGTGGATACCTCTTTCAGGGCCCCCTGGTACTGGCAAGTCAAGCTTCTCGGCCGCGTTGGGTGGTCATCTACAATGCGACATCTATCATGTGAGAGGTTCTGATGCTGCGAGGGCCTTCAGGCACTAATATCACATCCCAGATCAACCTTGCGTCCGGAGACCTTAGTGACGGGACGCTGCACAATCTCTTTCTCAACTTACCGCGCAAGTGCGTCGTGGTGATCGAGGATATCGATTCCGCAGGTATCGGCCGTGAACAGGGTCCATCAACACAGGCACAGTCAACAGTTCCGCAAGGGCCCTCTAGTGTTGCTAGCATCTTGAGTGGTTCATTACCCTCGCTGGGACTCCCTGATGCGGGTGCCGCGGGTGCTGGTCATGATCTTCGTGCACAGCACAAGCGGAACAGGGTCACCCTCAGCGGTCTGCTGAACGCGATCGACGGAAACGCCTCTCAGGAGGGACGTCTTCTTATTATGACCTCAAACAACCCTGACGCCCTCGATGACGAGACCTGGACGAGTTGACAAGAAGGTATACTTCGGCAACATCAATAAAAGCGCTGGACGGAGCATTTTCATGCGTCTCATCGGACGCTCGGCCCTTGCACATGATGCGATGTTCACAATGACCGAGATCGAGAAGTATGCGGACGCGTTCGCCGACAAATGACCCATTAACACCTGTACGTATCCTTTATACACGGATGCATAGGAGAAACACACTAACTTTGTATGCCAACATTAGTCACGCCCGCCCAGGTCCAGAATTACTTGCAAGGCTGCCGCGGTGATCCTGTCCAAGCTCTGCGCGAGATCGATGCCTGGGTCATCGAGAACCGCGGTAAGCCCGACGATACCATCGTTCCGCCCAGCCAGAACGAGACAGCTGAGAGCTTCGTGAGTGAGCTCCTTGACGGGATGCACGATGACGACACCGACTCTCTTTGAGCACGATTTGATGCCGAAAGGATATGGCGCTCTTTGCTTTGGATTCGGCGTAAGGCGTTGAAGATACCCAGACACCATTGAACTTAAACTGCCGACTAGTAAGCCAGGTAACAACGCAGCCAGTAGACCACCGAGGTAGAAAATTGGGCTACATACCGTCGCGTCACTCACAGTCAGCTACATCTTGATTTTCAAATAGTCGTGAAACCTAAAAAAGTTCATGGGATTGCGTATGTGAAAGGTTCCAGCAAACGTCATCAAAACTAGTGTCCTTGGCGAACGGCTGCCTTGCGCGAGATCGCGTTTCAGCCTTATCAACCCTCACCACCCATGGGTTCGCCACCCCTTTTCATCGTGACTGCGTCAGATGCAGGTGAACGCCTCCACCCAGCTCGGAAACGCAAATTGTCTCCGTGCGTGCGCTGTGACACGGCGCCCAATTGTCGTCATGGCTCAGCATCGGTGCCTGGCGGATTGAAACGAAACGCGGCCACAAAACAGCGCAGCCTCCGCCGAGATGTTTCAGGTGAAGCTGCACGCTTACACAGGGCACTAAACTGCTTTTGCGTCGTCCTCCAAATCCCCTGAAGGCTCATCGGAATGTTTATTATAGCCGGCGCGTCATGCGTTCTTCTTCGTTTTGGTTGTGATCAGGCATCGCAACTGTTTTGCATCTTGGTGCACTAGGCGTCTTCTTTCGCTTCATCGTTTTTGTTATAATATCTTAATCGCAGTATGAATCATTACCAAGCGACTGGCGCGGGCTCGCCTCCTACATTCCTCGATACTACCGATACCAATATGGATGATTACAACATGAACCAGTCGGCATATTTCGATGGCCAACACGGGCATATCATGCAACCTCAGCCAACCCCGTTCGGATACAGCCCAATAGGCAAGTTGTCCAACACCAAAGAAGCTCGATAGCGACGCAATCCTGACGGTCAATGCAGAACACCTCACCCAATCGTTTAGTCATTGGCCAACTGATAACCTGGGGTACCAGCGACCTTTCTATCATCCGCACCTGTCTACATCAACTCGCTCATCGGCATCCTCCAACCCGCGATCGTCAGGCAACAGCCTCTTCTCGCAGTTGCACAATCGAGCCTCAACAGTATCCACCGACTCTTCCTGGTCCAATGTCTCTACTCTGTCGCGCACTCATTACCTTTCGCAAACTGAGCATTCTTTGACTGGCAACTCTTCGCCGCTTTCGTCTCATGTGGCCAGTCCTATCGATGATCTCAAACCGCCACCTCTGAGGAAATGCGCGGTGCCGCGCACATCTGCGCAAGAGAAGGACCATTACACGACCTGTGTATCACGAAAACAAAGGTCGCGACGCTCGCACACTGTGCAGAAATACTTCTGTACCTCGTGCAAAGAGTCCTTCACGGAAAAGGCAGACTGGAAGCGCCACGAAGAGACGTATCAGGAACGCTTCGACGAGTTCCAGTGCGATCTTTGTTGCGCCAAATATTTCCTGGACAAGGACTTCGTGACTCACCACATCAAAGGACATGGATGTGTTTCCTGCGATAAGAACACGAAGAGCACCAAATGCTCCGAGAAAAAGCATGTCCGGGAGTCGAGAACGAAACGCGTCGCCCGATCCAACTGGGGTTGCGGATTCTGTTATCATATCAGCAACAACTGGATAGAACGTTGCAACCACATCGCCCACCATTTCGATCACGAGAACAAAACCATGGCAGACTGGAATCACAGCGCCGTGATCTACTCCCTGCTTCAGCGGCCAGAGATCCTAAGGGAGTGGAATGCGATCCTTGAGAACGAAACGAGGGTGTTCGTTGGCTTCGGTTGGAACCCACAGTCTACAGCACGTGTGGAAGGTTTTCCTGATAGTAACCACACCCTGCAGCTCCAAGACGCGCTCGAGTATTTCGTTCCAGGGCAGGATGCGGCAGCACTTGCGCGACTAGCTTTTGATCAAGCTGTTCGGGTTGAACGTTCGCCGCCGCCCGTACCACCGAAGGATTACCGCGTCAATCACAAAGCTTCCTTGCAAGACATGATGAAAGAGACTGAATCATGGAGGCAGTTCGTTGACTCGATTATTGACGACGAGCAATTTCCTACTGGCGTCACGCACCTTGAGGATGGCTCATTAGACGATGCTTCTGGATCTTGGCTCGATTTGTCTTACTAGAAGGGACTACTGTACGATTTATTGAAGGGATGGATTTCACGATGGGAGATGCGCAATGTCTACGCGCCAGGTGCGCTTAATGTTTAATGTTCGGATGTCTTGACGACGTAACAGACTTTCTTTCGGGTATGTCGGGCTGGCTGTAAGTGCTTACAGAAGTTTTCCTTCATGAGAAGCTACCGGATGCTTGAAACGCCGGTCTGTACCAATACAACTAAACATATATGTTTCTTATACCATTATCCGCCTTTGGAAACTCCATATAAACCCATAATTCCGTGCCACGACATTGCGCACGGCTTATCGCAGGGCGAAGGGCGCCTTCACCGGTTGCCGGACACGTAGCCCGATTTGGACGGCCCGCCACCGCCATATATGCAGGCGCGCTTCACCTGAAACACATCGCCATCGAGCAGCCGGATGCGCAGCACATCATTTTGTCGATCGGATCGTTGTGCTTCCCAGGCTACCGAGCCCATCCGTGAGTGGCTGAGCAGTCTTTCACCTGAAGCATTCGGCCCGGCTGCACGACCATTTTCGCCATGGTTAGGTGAAGTGCGCGGCATCTCTCATATACAAGTGCTTGAGTTCGTCTTCGTGGAGGAGGCTTCGAGTATATAATGCTATACGAAGGCGAGCATCTTCCTTCAGCGGAAAGAGCCCTAAAAGGAATTACCATCGACCTCCATCCACACCAGCACATCCAATTCATCATTGCAATCGCGTGGAGAATACCTTCCTCATACTCACCGCACGCTCTCCACGTCTTCCATCATCAACATGACAGCAACCCAAGTACGCCATCTCCAAGATATCACAATCCACTCTGAACGCACCCATACTCACACTGCCAGTGTCTCAAGCGGTCATGCGAGGCCCATATGCTCATCACCATCAAACTCGACCTCACATCACTTGACACATCAGTGTCGAGGAAACGATCGGAAAAGATGGAGAAACGAAGAGCAGAAGAGGAGGAGCAAGGGGCTCAGTTACGGTGGTGGCTTGATGAGGAGTATGACCGAGGGGCGTGGAATGCGTTGGTGGATGCGAGGGTGCGGTGAGGGGATTGGGGGGGTGGATGAGGGGTGTGGTGCACTTGTGTTGGGAAGCTTGACTTGTTGTGGTTTGAGTCGTACTGACTAATGGTTTTAGGCTGCGTGAGCTATGCTGGGAGATACATTATGAAGTGAATGATACTTGTGATGCGAGTGTGAAACACATCATGGTCCCTTCTATCCCACGTCTTACCTTCATTGCAGTTTGAGGTAACGTCAAATGTGATGACTTGAAATTCCTCTCGCTGGTCTAGCTTCTCTCAGGAATGGAAAAATGTAACGGTTTGGGCTCTGCCCAGACCTACTCTAGTACGAGTTGGGATAGCTCATGTACGGTCATGTATATAAGCGGATCTGCCCACCTCAGATAGTCAATTCAGCGCAGTCCTCCCCTCTCCACGCACCGTCACAAAAAAGCGTCTTCCGCTCTACTAATTCGAAGAGGAAGATGTGGGACGCATACCCCAACGGTGATATTCTTGTGCTTGATGGTGATCCCGGGTGCTACTCAACAATGGATTACCGGCCTGATAAGTGGTGAGTTACATTGGTGTCAAGGTGCTCGTGTCGTTGTGGAATTGATGTTAGCCATGGGGGTATTCATGCATGAGCTTCGAACATACTGCTATCACTCGCCGAGTAGACTCGTTTGCAATGATATTGCAAACAAAAAGCGGCTGCTAAAATCGTACCTTTACCATCGATACCGCTAGCATATCTTTTGATCAAGCTTCCGGCCTGTTGAAAGAGGGCATATAAGTCCCACAAGATCTTTAATCCAACTCTCTCCACACCTCCCCTCTTCCGACTACAAATTTGAATGCATTATGCATGCTACCAATATCACACTACTGCTCACCCTATTCGTGGCTTGCATCCACGCATGCATCCCCCCTCTCAACGACTTCCGGTATCTCGAGAACGCTAACGTTGCTCGAGGAGCTCGTGGGCCAGTACGATAGCAACGTGCAAACAGGATGGGCACACGTTCTGAACGGCAAGAATCCAGTCGAACACTGGCCGAAAGGCCCTGATGGTACAGTGCACATCGATTATTGCTTCTGGGACCACGATACCAAGGTAGCTAGGCACGCCGTTACCGTCTCAGCATGTCGCAGACTAATATAAGCCTTTCTTCCTTCTAGACGAAACTCCGGGATCATATGATACGCGGCTGGCAGCTTTGGCGCGATGCAATTGGCAACGCGGGTCCTGGCTGGCAGCACCGCATGCTGGTTTCTCGGAATACAAAGTGCTTGGTCAAGCACCTTTCTGCTTCGTCAATGACGATACAGATCAGTGTACGCGTTTCCAACGACAAACTGGGTATGTTGCAATTGCTGACTCTTATGACAATCACAGGGAGTCCACAGGTTTCCAAGGAGACTGTCGTGGTTGGAATGTCCTCCGGAGGTTCGTGGGCGACTCTGGGCTATAGGCCGTTGTCTTGATAACTATTATACCCAACGATTTTGATTTCTTCAACCTGACGTCATGACACAGGGATATACGGGCTAGCCGTAACCAGATGATGTTGAGTATAGCTGATTCCGCGAAGGACATTGCAGCGACCATCACAGCGCATGAGATGGGCCATATTATGGGCTTAGAGCATGAGCACCAGAGGAAAGATCGTAGGTAGAATTCCGAAGCGATGGCGCTCGTAAAATTGACACATGCCATAGGAGACAAGTTTATTCACTTCGAGTGCTCGAACCTACACGGCTACGACGAAGCTAAGAAACTCTGCGACGAGAGAAAAACGATATCTATCGAATATCTCTGCACGTCAGCTATCTTGGGCCAGACAGAGCCCTATAAATCGACGGGATTCGTTGGTTTCAGCTAATCGACTAGCGAACTGTGGGAATGGGAGCACAAGAACAAGAACGGCGACTACCTAGGTATGATGGCTGAAATTATTCTTACACCGTTACGGCCGATCCTGAGTATTACGACATTGACTCCATCATGCACTACAGCAGCGGCCAGAGCTGGAACAACAAAAAGGGCTGGTCGGTTCGTGGTGTTCCAATCGTAAAGTGGAAGAAAGGCAGCAAGGACTTCACACCACCGAAAGAAGTGACTGATGAGAATGCCGAGATATCCCGGATTGGAATGGAAAGCGGCCGACAGAGAAAGATGCTGCGATCGTCAAGGCTTTGTACCCTTGATCGGAAGGATAGTGGAGCGCATTCATCGTACGCGATGGTGGACAGATCGCGAGGAACTTGTATAGATGAGATCTTATGAACATGGAATCTGGAGATCTAAATATGAGTATTAGAGGCTGAGTAATTGATATATGTATTATCCTGGAATTAGTCAAAGTGTGGTTGTCAGCACAAGTTCTATACACTCGCGACATAGTGCTACTCCGCGGCTAATCATCTACCGGTAAACGATGCTACGCGAAGGCTTGAGAATACTCACAGCAACTTCTCGGTGTGATTGCTTGCTGAGGTAGACGATCGCGGAAGAGTTCCAGTCCCTGAACATGAGCGATCCCACAAGGTGCACGAGTCATTTATGCCAACATAGATTGTATCAGCTCGCTGTTGTACTTGCGCATTCGACGCAACGCTGCGTTCACTACGCCTCCGCTGCAAAGTGCTTTCGAGCTCGACCCGTCGGTTTGGTCGTCCGCAGGACGCGAGGTGGCCGATGTGAAGCATCACGAATGCATACAAATAAGAAAGATGAGTTGAAGCACGACTGTGAACACGATGGCTATTGGGATGACCTCTGATGAAGGACGCTTCAATGAATTTGTTGTTAGTGGGCGGCCTCAAGCTGGCCCCTGCCTAGTTTCTGACCTAGTCTGCGAGCGGCGGCTAGCGTAACGGTGATTTGCGGTCAACTCCAGAGTCCCTTCGTCTTCTGTCGTCAGAAAGAGATGGATCATTGTGATTGAAGATATCGATGTGCAAGCACTGAATGAACTCAAATACGGTCGAGACACATAAGTATTCAATGTTGCAGCTCTACATGTGTCTAGATACTCTACGACCGTGGCTTTGTATATGTAATTTCAACAGCTTGTGATGTCCTCATCACAATACTACCTTGATTTAGCGGCCTTTCACTACCGATGGCCATGCAATATGTACCTTCCCTGCAGCTATAGCATAGCCACGTGCTCCCATGACCGCAAATTTACTCGGCGAGTTGAATGCCACGGACGGAGATGCGCGCTCGCACCGAAGCACCAGAGCCAACGTCGAAACTGTTCTCCAGAATCATATCTGGCGCTCCAAGTACGTCCTGGAAGGACACCGCAGCACTTCCAGTCTCGTTCGTCTTGTTCAACAACGAGATGGTGAAGTTTCCTGGGTTGGCAATCATGTCTGCAGTCATCAGGATCTGGAAGGCCTGGTCAAACGAAGGATTGAAGATATCGGTGCCCGGTGTATACGTCTTCGCAGCGGTCTGGAAGCTCTTGTCGCCCCATGCCACCTTGACACTGGGGTTGAGTTCATCACGCTGGCCGGAAAGACCGAGCGCGCTGGCCACCAAAATGGTGGCAAGTCCGCAGATCTCAGCTGTGCCCTGACCTCCGCTGTTCTGTGCAGATAGCGTGTTTGCATCGGCTACTAGGTTGTAGAACTTTGCGTGGATTATCAGCTTGGCATCGGTGATTTCTCCCTTATGGGTGAGGTTGACTTCGTGGGTGCCACCGTTCAACAGAACGTCTTTGATGGTAGTATAACCCACACCAATGTCGTCACTGCCCGCCAGATCGTCATCTTGGATGTCCACTGCGATCTGCTGCTCGTAGTCGGTCACGAGGAAGTCATGCGTCTCGTTCCATACTGGATCGTGATCGTTCTTTTGGACTGAGGTCCGCCATTCCCCCTCCGCGCCAACATTGACCTTGACATAGCAGTCAGGCACATCTTTTACGACCTTAGCTATTAGTCTGGAAACTCCGCTCTTCTTCTTCGGCGCGGTTATGCCGATTGCTTTCTCAACTGTGAGACGAACGATGCCATGGTGGGGGTGGTACGTCTTGAAGTAGTCGACGTTGGGATCCATCTTGACGAGGAAGCGGTTGGGCAGAACGGCCATGCCTGAGATGATGCCAAGGATGGTATTGCGCACGGTTTTCTCGATCAAGAAGCAGTCGGCAATGTTAGCAGCATCGGTAAAGTCGAGCTTGAGATTTGGCGGGTTGAGGAACGCGACCTGAGCAGCTCCGATCTTAACTTGAGGTTAGCACGTGGGAGCCAACAGCATAACAGTGAAAGAAGGGATGTGCGTACTAGGGGAATGACGTTTGTAAGGGGGCAAAGCAGAATGCTTAGTCGTCCCTTGAGGTGAGCCTTTTCGATGCCCTATTTTGTGTTGTTAGATCAGTAACGAACCGAAGAGGGAAGAATATACAATTTTAGGAACACGGGCTCCATCTAGCTCGATATCGCAAACACTCTCCCATTGGAGATCCATGTCTAGTTTGATACCATCGTTTGGGGTCTTGTGAACATCCACGTTCGAGAATCGAGCAGGAACATGACCAAGATCAAGTTTGACGAAACGCAAGTTGGCAAGGGGACCTGGGAGTGTCGAGGCGAGGATAGGCTCGACGGTGTCCTTCGCAATCTGGGCTGCGGCCACGCAGATATTCGGCCATAGCTGCTCGACGATATCGTTGAGGAAACCTGTTCATGGACGTCAGCTATGGTTTACTTCAGGATAGGAATAGCTGACCTGCTGGCTCGGCGCCGCCGGAGGCAGTCAGGGTGTCTTGGAGCGATGTCATGGCAGAGCGGGGTTGATGGATGAATGGTCTGGGCAACACGAGTTGACGAGAGTCTTAGCAAATAGATTTATAGTTGCATTAGGTCTGGAAAATGTAAAGGAAGATATTTAGGAATACATGAATTCAATAACCGGTTTTCTTGTTTGCAAGCTCCCGTGAACACGTACAAACGGACGGCCTTGGCGCATGATACAGGCGGGGTTTGACGTCATGACAGCGAGTCAATTCTGCTCACGGTTCGCTATGGCCCAGTGCAAGCAAACAAATGAGTCTCAGCTGAAGCAGTCATTGCGCCAGTGCATGATGTGTGGAGAAGCGGAGATGTGATGTCAGGGGCTTATCTTGATAGGGTGTTAGCGCTGTGCTTGGCGTGCGGCTCTACCCTTCCTTGTCCGCCTCTCAAGGTGTCTGCTTTTCTCAACCCTCGCGCCAAGCGACCACGGCGCCTGCAACTTCGTTCTTTCTTTCTTACACGGTGTCGAATTGCGAAGTCACTCTCATTATGACATTAATTGTGACGACGAACAGCGATGTCGCGACAAAAGCCATGATTGTAGGCCGACACGCGTCTCGAATCCATCGTCCAGGCGAAACTAACTGACAACAACAGATCTGACTCATTCTATATCTCTATGTAACACTGAAGCTACAGCGCTATCGCCGTAGGCTATGTGATCTGGTCGAAGTTCCATATTTTCGCGATCAAACGGGCATATCGCACTCGTCGTCCCCGGACTTCGTTTGTGGGTCCAGCAGCCGGAATCATTCCTCCATCTCAGGATGTGTGGTTGCTCGACAAAGGCAATGCCCCAAATTAACGTTGACCATATCCGAAGATTATCAGTTGCTTTGCGACTGTGGGTTCCAGGGGACTGTTGACGATGAGCCTATCTGGCGTCCATACCCTGCTGCTGCACCCTCCTTATTCCCGCTCTTTGAGCGGTTGAGTATCGATGGGAGCACGGCGCTCTGTGGGATGGAGGTTTCGTTTCAGCTCATACACCGTTTGTTGTTTGTGTTGTTACATATTTTACCAACACTCGTTTTCGATGTTGTGCATGTACTGCGATTGATTGGGGCGTGAACTGCCGAACCAACACGAAGCCGTCCCATTCCCGCGTGCGCTCACGTTATCTGCAGATCTTACCTAGATCAATCTTCTAGGCAACGCTTACATTGAGCAGGCAACCACAAGCTATAGGAGCATATTCAACGCAGCGCATACCAATGAGACATCGCAAACATGCCCTCTTTCACTCGTAAAGACTTCTTAGACGCGTACACGTTTCCACTGAGCCCTGTCCACGATTTCGAGCTCGATGGAGTTCCAGCGGCATTTGCCTCCGGCCATCCAAGAGCATGGGCCAGCTGGAGCGAGGCCATTGACTTCGGCAAAGAAGTAAAATCGGAAGTCAGACGCGCATATGCCAGCTTCCAAACCGCCTTGAGTCCCGATCAGAAGCTATTAGCGATTAGCTTGAACCGTGAGCAGATTCTGATATACGATGTCGCTACAAAGGAATTACGCGCAACTCTCGAAGGTGCAGGCCAGGTCGTTTTCAAGCCCGCACAAGGGCCCGAAAAGCCGGGCTATACTCTGTTGAGCGGCATTTCATATGATGGGGACCGAAACAAGCTGTAGGTGCTTGTGCATAGATTCTGTTAAGGCAACTGCTGACATGTTTCTGTGACTTTCGCAGCATTCTTTGGGACTTGGATCAACATGGACGCATCCTCGACGAAGAAGAGCCGATCGATGCCACCGCCTTCGCGACGAAAGCCATCGACTCGATTCTCCCAGACTTGATGACGAACCACGAGTGGACGAAGGACTTCGCGAAAGCCTCAAACCTTCAAGCAGACTTTGCGAAGGCTCTCCGTCAAGCGGCTGCAGACCATCGTCGAAGGCACCATACCATTCTGAGCAACGCACGAGTAGGGGGCTTCGGCTCCTCGACATTCAGCAGCGATGGGAAATTGCTCATCTATCACAGCACGAACAGCTCCACCCAACGAAGCATGCGCGCAGCTGAAGAGCTTCCACAAGTCGTCGTTTACGACATCGAGATGAACAAAGAGGTGTATCGCTTAGCTGGGCACACAGATGCTATCATGTGGTCCGCCATGAGTCCAGACGATCAACATATTGCGTCTGTTGCCTGGGACGGAACTATGCGCATGTATTCTGCCGTGACTGGCACTCTAGAGTGGGCTACGGAGAACTCAGGAGGCCAAAGCTGGGCAGGAGCTTTCACGCCGGACTCTCAGCACATTGTCTGGAGCTCTAAGGGAGGCCGGACCATTCAAGTTCACCTTGTTGCGGATGGCCACAGGGTGTCTACTTTTCAAGGTGAACTAGATGATTGGTGCCGGAACCTTGAATGGCATCCTGCAGGCGAATCGCTGGCTTTGTGTGCTGGCAGACATGTTTTCGTCTGGCATCCATTCGAGGGTCCGGACGGACGCATCGCACAGCACTTTCTGCTTGATGACAGCAAAGACTGGTTTGGCATGGGGTCGGTCCACGGTGTCAGCTGGATGGAAAATGGCAGAGCATTGTGTCTTCAGTTCTCTGACGGCACGAAGCTTGCGTACGATACACTGACTAACGCAAAAGAGGTCTTCGCGCGGCCGCAAGGAGTGGACACCGCATGGGTTGGGAACGGTTTCTATGGTGTGCTAAGAACCGGCGACGAGCCCGACTTTTACATCAGCGTCGATGGCGATGGCAAAGTTAGGTACTGGCGCACCAGTGTTGCCGCCTTTCCTTCTTGGTGGGAGAAGGAGAAAGCTGAGCAGAAAAGCGATGTGCCTCCAGAGAAGCCATATCCGGAAACCGGCAAATACGTTAAGATCACAAGAATCCCACGCATGGAAGCGTCCCAGAAGGGCAATGAGCGCGATGCATGGGCAGAGAAGGGAGCCCACCTTTGGACTGCCGAGTAGGTAGTTCAGTCAACGAGTTGTGTACCGATGATGTGGTTCATGCTGCTTCACTATGGACCTCCCCTCAACTTGCCATGATCCCAGAAGCTTGGTAACATCAAACATAATGTGTGCACCATCTTCAGCTGCCCAGTCTCTCGGTACGCCAGTACTTTTCATGGGTGCAGCGCCGTGCATGCCTAGTTTCCCTGCATTGGAGCCGAGTCTTGGACCCTATCACGATCTCTCGGCAGGTTCAACATACATCCTTCAAACTATAACCCCAAGTATCTTTACCGTTCGTTCATCATGCCCACTGAGAGCAAGTCGTGCTTCCACAAAGCGGGATATCACATCTATGCAATCTGGATGACGCAATTCATACACTCTACATGTCCTCAACGACGGAAAGTTCGGAAATGCGGTATTACTGTTGACCCACGCAGATGAGTTACTTTCAAGCTGGCTAATGGCGTTGCGGACCGGGCAACCGACTCCGCGCTTCCTTGTTGCCCGTTCAGGCTGAACCCCACACCGCCTTTCGCTTAGCCCCACGCTCTGCGGCTTATTGTCCTTCAAGCCGTATATGATCTCTTAGGCACACATGACTTCTGCTTGAAAATCGCTCGTTTCATAATTCTCCTCTGATCTGAACGCCCGTCGTTCTGATTTCTGGATGGAAAGCAGCTCGCTTTTCCTCACGTCCCTTACACGTCTCATTTGACCACCTTCATTTCCCCCACGAGCTTACACTTCGTCTCTCGATAATTGCTTTTGGCTTTGACGTTGAGAATTTGCGGGGTGTAAATCTACATTGAAAAGCCCAGTCTGATTACAACGGCTCACATCACCTTTGTATCAACAAGCACAGGAAGCTTTCGTCTCCAATACCATATTGGCCGTCACGCCTTTGCGCAATCAACAATTTTTTTTCGATATACCAGGTCAGCATGGGTACTCAAGATACTTCTTTAGGGTCGAAGCCCGCTATAGTTCGACCCACAGAGAACGGCGAGCGATATGAGCTCACCAACCCTACCGCAATGCCCAAGGCAGGAGCATTCTTGTGGAATACACGGATGATGATTCAAATCACATGCCGAGGATACGCCACTGCATCATTCATGCAGCCAGAACCAGCAAAGTACGCATACGCACCTACCCTCGAAGCAAAGACTTTCATGCAACCAGAGCAGAATTACTATGCTCATCATCCTGGTCGATTCGTATACGTGAAAGACGAAGAGACGAATGAACTCTTTTCGGCACCTTACGAGCCCGTGAGAGCTAAACTTGACCGATTTGAGTTCTCCGCGGGAAAGAACGACATTAAGTGGACGGTTGAGAAGCTTGGTGTTCGTGTTGAGATGGGCTTCTCTCTACCTCTGCATGATGTTGCCGAACTATGGAGTATCAGTGTCACCAACTTGACGGACCGCAAACGCAAACTCAGCATTTATCCATATTTTCCCATTGGATACATGTCGTGGATGAATCAGGAGGCGGAATGGAACGAGAAAGTGGGCGGCATTGTCGGTAGCTCCATCACACCGTATCAAAAAGCAGAGGACTATCCAAAAATGAAGTATTTGAAGGATAAGACGTACTTTCTCTGCGAGACAACACCAGTCGCTTGGGAGGCCAGGCAAAAGCGATTCGAAGGCGAGGGTGGACTGCACAATCCTTCAGCGATACAGGAACCACAATTGACTAACAGCGACGCTCGCTACGAAACACCGACAGCGGCTGTACAATACTGTGCTGATCTCAAACCGAACGAGAGCAAGGAGTACCGATTTCTGTTTGGCCCGGCCTACGATGAAGCAGAGATCCTCGACATGCGCAAGAAATATCTGAGCCAAGCAGCATTTACCCAGGCCGCGAAGGAGTACGAATCCTATATTCAGCGCGGCAAAGGCTGCCTGGAGATTGATACACCAGACAAGGAACTGAACAACATGATCAACAACTGGTTACCTCGGCAGTTGTACTATCACGGTGACGTAAATCGTCTTACTACCGATCCTCAGACAAGAAACTATCTTCAAGACAATATGGGCATGAGCTTTATCAGGCCTGAAGTCTGTCGCAAAGCTATCTTGACGTCAGTCAGCCAACAGGAAAGGAATGGCTCGATGCCGGATGGCATTCTTCTAGCGGAAGGAGCAGTGCTGAAGTACATCAACCAAATCCCACATACTGACCATTGTGTTTGGCTCCCCATAGCTTTGGACATCTATCTGAGCGAAACCGGCGACTACGCTTTCCTGGATGAAACGGTGGCGAGTATGTATGGCGACTCATACACCGTTTTCGAACGATTCAGCCGTGCAATGGATTGGCTACTCTCGACTAATGCTCGCGACGAGCGCGGCTTGAGTTACATTGCTCAAGGTGACTGGTGCGACCCCATGAATATGGTTGGCCCGAAAGGCGTTGGTGTGTCGGGCTGGCTTACTGTCGCGACCGCGTACGCCGTCAAACTCTGGGCGGATATTTGCGAAGCGAGCGGCAAGACCATCATCGCTAGCAATTACCGTTCTGGCGCGGACGCCGTCAATGCATCGGCCAATGAGCATCTGTGGGACGGCGAGTGGTATTCTCGTGGTATCACTGACGATGGCGTTAAATTTGGCATCAAAGACGACAAAGAGGGTCGCATCTGGCTGAACCCGCAGACGTGGAGTATTCTTGGAGGCGCAGCCTCGTCAGACAAAATTGAGAAGATGCTGCCGCAAGTGGATGAGCAGCTTACGACGCCATACGGTGTTGTGATGTTTGCGCCGCCGTATACAGCCATGCGCGAAGATGTGGGGCGCGTGACGCAGAAGTATCCGGGTCAGGGCGAGAACGGTTCGATTTACAACCATGCTGCAGCATTTTACGCATGGGCGCTATACGGCATCGATGAAGCCGACCGTGCATACTCAACGCTGCGTAAGATGATTCCAGGCCCGGACGAAAAGGATCTGTTGCAGCGCGGTCAATTGCCGATCTTCATTCCGAACTACTATCGCGGAGGGTACGGATTCAAGAACCTCGATCGTACAGCAGGCCGCTCAAGTCAACTGTTCAACACCGGAACGGTCTCGTGGGTGTACAGGTGTTTCATCGAGGGGCTGTGTGGCCTTCGAGGCGTTAGAGAGGGGCTGAAGGTCGACCCGAAGATGCCGAGTCAGTGGGAAGACATGAAGGTAATGAGGCTGTTCAGAGGCGCGACGTTCAAGGTTGAGATCCAGCGGACAGAGGTCAAAAACGTGGAAGTTACGGTCGACGGTGCCAAAATTGATGGCAACATCATCAGAGACGTTGAGGAGGGGAGGACGTACAAAGTCGCAGTTCAGGTGCCAAAAGCAAACTGATAAGATTCTGCATACCCAGATAATTGCGCTAAAATGGATTTCTGGTGCGGCACGTGACAAAACACACCTTGAATCTTAATAAGCGGCATGCCGTAGTAAAAGGTTTGCTGGTCCACCATAATATTTCACTGTATGAATTCTCGATGTATGCAGTTTAGTTGGTGAGATGCGCCTACTCATGCATGGACAGGTGTCATGGATGTCATGGGTGGCACCAAAGGCAGTCGCGCCAAAATAGCGTATGATTACATCATCGGTGGTCTGATGCTCACCCACTTGTAATCTTTCGATCTCAACCTCGGATCGCACACTTTCGGGACATACCTTACTCTGTTAGCTAGGCAACTCAACGGTCTGCGAAACAGTAGCTTTTCATAGTAGACCATTGCGCGATGCTGTGATACTTGGGTCTACTTTACCCCTCAGCGTACGACATGTCGTGGCATGTCATGAATCTGTACGATTTGTTATAACATGCTGTGCAGTTTACAATGCAGAGACTGGAATGAGGGGTTAATTCATCCTCGGGGCCTGCTGTCTAGGCCTTTCCTTATACCGGTCTTAGCAGAAGAGGGAAGGGTTCAAAGCAGAGATCTGATCCTAATTCAAATCACAACACCACAATCAGCAAGTCAGCATAGTGAAAGTATGATACGCTCCTTCTAACAGATCACTAGTACCTACTTTGACTTTTCATTCAATAAACACTTTTCCAGAGAAAGACGCGAGTGTCGTTCCGCCACCCTCAGATGAACCATTCTTACAAAATTTACCTGATGTATTACCGATGGCTTCTCTGTTCGATGAATCTCACACCGGTCATTTGCAGCGAGCGCAAAAAATCTTGGGCACAAGCCTAGACAACGGAACCGTCTCAAAGCTGTACCATCGGAAATGCCATTATTTGCCGGCCATAGCGCGTTACCCATGAACAATTGCAAAAATCTTATTTCGTGGCCAAAGACCTGCTGGAAAACAACGACAAGACGGCCCCTTCACGACGTTGCAGCGGTAGCAGTGGACATTGTCATAGTCTACATGTACAACGGATCTGGGGGGATATATATGGATGTTGATGAGGACCTTGACATCTTCCGTTGTCAGTCAATGTTCACAAGTGATGCGCGTGGATCAGCACCAGTAAAAGTTCCCCATCGCGCGATCAATGACATTGCAAAGCAATGGCGTCAAGCACGAGCACCAGTCGCTTCTGTGAGCTCCGCCACGGCCGACTCTCTGATCGACACAGAAACTTTGCAAGGTAGTGTTTGGCTGCAAGACCGAGCAATGCTGGAGACACACATATCGAGATCTAGAACCATCATGATCGGTTTCGACATATCGACAGTTCCTTCGGAGGCAGAAGGTCTCGATATTGCTGCAAAACACCTTTCTGAGTTCATCCAAGAGACGGGGAAGCATCAACAATCGCCAATTGTGTTTCTGGGTCATACCACAGCAGGCTTGATCATTCTTCGATCACTACTTCGTTTACCTTCCTCCAAAGTCGACAATGAGGCGATGTGCTCACGTACGGCCGGACTGCTCCTGTTTTCCTGCCCAGTCACTCCCTCGTGGGCACACGCTTATAAGCTCGCAGCACTTCTTCAATTCAGAGACATAAAGCTTTTCTCTATTTTATACAACAACCAAAGCGTAAAAGTTCTAAATGGGGTTCTCAAGACGCAACCGGATTCCTTAATGTACAGCCGACAGCGCTTCAAGCTCACTATCGGAATCCCCATCGTACAGATCCTTGCCCACGATGACCCTATCACGGACGACATGAGCAACCTGCTATACACGCCTGCTCAGACTGTGATTATGAAAAAGGCGTTCCCAAACGCTTTGCAGTTTGCGTCTTCGGAAGATACGGACTTTCGGCGGATACTGTTGACAATCACGACACTTCTGCACGAGTACAGGTCACTTTCGGCTGCTGTCGCAGGAAACACATCGAAATTAGCCCTCTATTGCAACAGGGTACAGACATCAACCAAGGTGATCGATGGTAAATTTTCACTTGCGATTGCCGTAATTTTTCAACAGGATCGTTACCCAACTGCAACAACCGTTGAAGCGCTTGATTTGAATTTCTACGCACCAGCTCCTTGCTTGGAAACAGGATATCTTCCATGTGCGTTCATCTGTATTGCGTATGGCTAAGCAGTTTTTGCAGGGGACAAACGGCACTACACGTGGCAATTCGCTTGAATCATGAACAATTCGTTCACAGACTGTTATCTATCGATGCAGTCGACGTTAACGTCCGCGATTTCAGATTCACTCACACCACTTCATTATGCGGTCGCTGGCTGGAATGAAAAGATGATCAAGGCCCTGCTGCGTAATGGCGCAGACACCGGGATGAGAGACGCGTGGAAGCGGACGCCTGAAGATCTTGCGGTAAACACGCTCACGCATAAAAAGAATCGCAAAGATGTTGAGAACGCCAATACTGGTCCATGGTCCGGAAATATGTCGTCAAAGACATATCGGCCAGCATGATCTACCGTCTTCGATGAAAGGTCAAATGGCATGCAACAACTATCGAGTGATTGTGACAGAGATCTACTCGCATGATCTCAGCGACAAGAGTTGGTCCTTCAGCATATCGATAGCATCGCTTTTGTATAGCCAAGATCATCTTGTTGACTCTATGCAAAAGAGTCGTCCTAGAGAAGTTCGTGGCGAGGTGCCTGTTTGTACTTGGATACATGTTCCTGCTAATAATGTAAGTCTCTATCCTACTTTTGTGGTCAACAAACCAACAGAGCTTAGATGATATGAGTTAATGTAGGTTATTCTGATCGCAATATCCGGCGTCAAACACTCACATGTACAGCATTTTGTCAGCACGGCACCTTAGTTCACATAGTACATGTGAACTGCATTCTCACGTGACCATTAGTCACCTGCTTACTTATCCTGGTTGTGTATATAATCGCTGTCCGTAGCTCTCTCAATACAACAACCTTCTCCCTCTTTTCTGCCCTGTCTCTCACATCCTACACATTTGTTCGCGAGGTTGGATATTCATCCAGCTGTGTGGCAAGATGTCAGAAGATCGACGACATCTTCACGGGGAAACGTGAGATGCATATCTGGATAATAATGTACTTCGATAAGAGCTGATTATCATAGCGCGCTATCATACCACAAGCGACACAAGACCGCTTTCACTCGGTATTTATACGCGGTCATGGTCAACTTGCCCCATGAACCTAACTAACAACACTAGCTTCCGTACATAAGCTATGAGGCTAGTCAGCGGCAATTGAAACGCGCAGAATACATACAAGCTGCACATGAAGAGAAAGGGCTCACGGGACGTCTCTTTGCTGAGATGTCAAGAACCATCAAGCTTACCGCGCAAGTAAAACTCCAAAAACCAATTCCCCTCAGCGCCAGGCCTCTCTCAGCCTGCGATGACTCGGGCTCGATTATATCAAACGATAATATCACCTTTGGCGACTCTAATGACATAGATAATGATGAGAAGGCGCTTGTTGCGTCCTACTTGAACGACAACGCTGCGCTGCACATACGCCAGTAAGCTTGAATCTGGACTTCGCGTGCTCAGCTAGCTCGAATAGCACACTGGATCAGTACTACTACTACATGCTGGAGTGCACAACAGACCGTGATGCTGATCAAGTTGTCTCTCGTCGATGGCTAAAGCGACACCCTGGTGCTCGGTACAACATCCTCATGGTGGACCAGTTATGGCTTTGGACAACACATCCGCGTCCAACAGGTCATAATACCATTTCGTCGAACGTGATCGGTGAGCAGCAGTCATCAGCCGATACTGGTGTCACATCTGGACCTCAGTCGAACCAAAGCCAGCGCTATGTCATTTCCAGTTCCCCACCCCGGATGGGCGCAAGCCATCGGATGATGCGATCAGAAGATGATCTTCAGTGGCTAGTTCTTGATCGCAAAGACCGCAAGCGATATCCGATCCAGGGGCCTGAAGATCTAGTTGCGCGGATACTGGAAACGTGTTGTAACATCTTTGACAGGTTACAAGACAACGTGATGTTGCGCTTCCTCCAAATGTTCGAAAAAACCATAGGCTCCATTGTAAGCCCGCCACATGTTTTCAGACTATTGACACCACCCTTAGCCAATGATAGGATGATAATGAAAGCCGCTTGTTTCGGACGTTCCAACAAGAGTCAGCACGTCTTCTGGAGGTGAATATCGCAAACAAGTATTACCAGAAAAGAAAGAGCAAGCTTTTGAAGCGCATGCTCGACATACGCGAGGAGATCAAGCTTCTGGTTGAGGTTAAGGACGTTCGAGATGAGATCACTATCATACTCACCGTGCTAGAGACACAATATACCCTCATAGAACAGATGAGCCGGAAGGACCGCAATTGCCATGCCCTACTGGACAAGCCTGCTGTACAGGGGATCGTCAACTCTAATATCATCGACTTTGAGAAGATGAAGCTTCAGGCTGGAACTGTTCAAGACAAGGTACGGGCATCATCTCGTGGAACCATTTCAACATACTGAGTAACATCACAAAGCTCAATACGCTCATGGACTTGAAGCAAAAAGCTGCAAATGCGTGGGAAGCACGAGAAGCGCGCGAAACTGCGGTAGCAGCTAGCAAACAAGGCAATGTAAGTAGGATGTCTACGCTGTCTTTCATGCATGGATTGACAATTCGGTCGCAGACTGTTCTGGTGTTTACCATTGTTACGATCATCTTCCTCCCTTTGTCGTTCATGTTAGCGTTCTTCACCATCAACATATCGGTGTTCCCAAAGGATCAAAAAAATGGAGAAACAAACTGGCCATTAGGCAAGGTTACCGGACGTCTGTGTAAGTTTCGCAGCTTTCTTCCCCTCAATAATCTTCCACTAAACGCAAACCCAGTTGGTGTATCACTCAGCGTCTCTGTCCCACTCATATTGTTGGCGCTGAACATGGAGGCCTGTTCGGGCGCGTACAACGAGCTACGCCACGATCATATTCCGCGCATGTGTATCTGGATCCTACTTCGTTGGCCACGATTCGACGCAAGCACCTCATGAGGCTCCCGGTTTGCGCGATGGGCAAAATGGTTTCAGGAACATCGAGAGGCCTATATGAGGCCGAAGATGAAGATCCCAATGACTCTGAAGACCGCGCTAAGTGCCTTGCTACTGCTATGCGTGCATCGTCATTTCCAACCAAGGGCTTTACCATGACTCCAGCGGAGCCCAAGGGACAACATGGAGTCCCCGCGAGTAAATTGAGATTTCGGAAACCGTGCGACAATATCGATGAGGAGAAAGGAGGCGAAGAGTGTGCGGCTCAAAGGACGTGAAAAAGAACATCATTTTAGAGGTTGACTCAGTCAACACTACGTATCGACATGGCTCTTCGTTCTCTTCGAGCTGAAGATGTGACGTGCCCTGTATGCGAGATACAATGCTATGAAAACCTAAGATCACGGAGAATGAGCAAACCGGTGTGCAGGGTATAGGTGCCAGAGAGGACGAGCTCGGACTTTTGCGTGTTTTGAATTAGGTGTTACATTAGCCTATACATCACCAGCCCTACTCACTCTTTAGCAGACTTCACAAATAATGCTTCGTATCCCTCCAACCCCCACAATTCCCTACGCCTTCACGATGAGACCTGTATATGTATTCAACTGCTCGCACTAATCCTAGCCCGTGAGCTCTCGTCTTGTACAAAAGCTAGATCATGAACCAGTATGCGAAAGTAGCAGCTGCGTGCGAGCAGTCTTACAGTGTGACATTAAGCCAAGTCATACCGAGGTGTGTGTTGGGTGCAATGCTTAGCCAATATTGCCGTACAAGCGCAAAGGACCAGCAGCGGCGCTGAACAAGCTGTATGCTGCCCTGACTACTCAGCGCTGTTCTAACCCAGAAGTTATAGCGCTACGTATTGCTCCAGCCTCTGTTGTCGCCCATAGCTTTCTAGCCGCAGCACACAATTTCCCCTTCTTCTGCTCGATGCGTAGAAGTTGCTGAAACAGCCTTGGCCTCTCCGTGAAGGACAATATGTGTGCGGGGAAGGAGACGCGTGGAGATCATTGCGCAGTCGACTTGTGTTTGTAGGAGCGAGGAAGGACACGGGAGGAGTTGAGTAGTTGAGCGTATGGCGATGGGTGTAAGCTGTAGACCTGGGGTGACGGATTTGAGGAGCGGGTTGCGGAGCAACGTGCGTGAAAGCCTTTGAGGCATTGTCTGGATACAATGTTTAGATGAGGTTGCTCAGAGGCGCATGAAAGCCTTTGAAGTATCGTCCGAATGCAATGCCCAGACAAGATTGCCATAGGTGGTCACCGGCAGATCTGCCGAGTAGTCTTGCTTGCTAGTTTCAGTCCGGCGAGTGTTGTGTGTTTGAGCACTATCGTAGCTTGTGGACGGCGTAGCCGCTGAGTGCTGCTGTCTGCTTTTGGATCGCTGTGATGTTGCTATTCGAAGCGCGGGAAGTGGTTGGAGGTCAACAAGACGATGGTGTTGCGGAGGAGAACTCTCGAAGGGGTCAATGCGTTAGGTATCCGTACAGCATCCAAATGCTAGCCACCCACCACCGAACTTCACCCCACGCATCGCATGAACCATAATCCGCTAGAATCGTGCTCCGAGGCTTCACGGTCATGGCATCGTCTCTTGGACTTGCCTGCCGCCCCCGAGGATCCTGACATTGAGTGCCGCCAACTCAGCGCTATCCTCAGAGCGACCACAGGTAATTTGAAGCGCCAGGGGCGTGAGATCAAGCTTATTCAAGCACCGCTGTTGTGTCTGCCTCACTGGAAGAGACTACAGGGAGCATAGCGAATTCACTTTGTTCCCCTCGCTGAGCTTCCGCCAATGCAGGCTCAGAGGCCGCAGACCGACTTGACTAAACACGCAGAGAAATTTTCGAGCGAGTCCAGCCACGCGCTATCCAAGCGACAGATGGCTGCGCAGTACATGTATAAGAACATACTGACTTGAAGTTCAATGCTAAGGGGCTGTCCCGGTGTAGCAATGGCCTCCGCGGACTCTTAGTGAAGCCAGCTGCTTCTTCCGCGCTTCCCTCAGCGGCCATGCTTACTGCACTTACTGTAGATTTAGGCCAGCACAAACCGAATTACGACGAGCCAGCAGATGAGATATGCTGTGACTTACCAACGCGAGTCAACCGAGACACCGGGCGGCGGCTGATGGCGCGCGGCCACTCTGCGTCGAAAGGCAGAGCCGCGGACAATCCCGAAGGCGAAGGCTCAGACCTGCTCCCAATACCGCGGCGCCTATACACACTCGAAGTCCTTATGCAACAGCGACTAGTTGCTCGGCTCGCAGCGGGGCAATGTGATAGCGAATGCCCTTCGTGACTGCGAGGCAGACACCACATCATAACGGGTGGACGATACACCAAGCCCGCAGTCTTGGACTGGAGGGTACTTCGCTGGTGATTCGACAGCCCCAAGAGCTTCACAGAGCAGACAATTCACGAGGCTCACGAGCAGCGCAAATTATCGCCTCCACGTAGTGCGTTCCCGGTCTGCGACACCGACAACAGCGAAGACACCGCCGCCATCATCGGCGCAACTCTCAAAACTCGATCCCACAACCTCGTGAATCGAGAAGAGTATCACAAAGCTCGTGGACCGCGACGTTGGGGACCTGAACAAGACACCCTTCGCAGCAACTTGTTGGTATACTACACAACATGGTGGCCGCCTTCGAGGTCAGGCACCATAGACGGAGACCTCGAAGCTCGATATTCGAGAGCTGTATAGTTTCGAGAACACAGCGACGCAGTGCGACGGGTTAGCAAAAGCTTATTCCGGCCTGCAGGACACCATTTGTGCAAGCCGCGCACTCAACATTTGCGGGGTGTGAGAGCCCCCACGACGACGACAACCGCCGTTCAATATCCTCGGATAGACAATATGCGTTCAATACTCAGTCCAAGCTCCTCAACGAGAGAACAGCAGCGAGCGTTTCATATAGCCGACGAGAGGCTTACCACCGAGAAAAGACATAAGGATAGACAAGTGGAAGAACACAACTTGGGCCGAGATGAAAGAGAAGGGAGAGATGACAGCGAGACGAAAGAGACATGAGAAGCGGTATACTTATATCGGCCGAGTTGATGGCATCGCCAAATGACAGCCTGTGACACGGCAAGGTAGAAGTCGACAAGACTGAAGCGTTCTTATGCTGCACGGCGACAGCAGCGAACAGAATACACAAGCCAAGATGGGGATAACGGAAGCCAAACTCCAGGACATAAGGTGTCTTCATCACAACCCTGAGCGTTGTATGTGGCCCTTGCTCATCGCGGTCAGTGGTAGACAATGACGTTGGAACCCTGCCGGAACTCGCTCCGCACGAGCGAGCACATTCGAGTGAAAGTATCGACCACTTGAGGATTGCTTCAGTGGCCCTGGTCCCAACAACCATGCGATGATGCTTCTGCCGAAGGCTTCCAGACGTTGGTACGATTGAGTAAATTGGTAGGAAGCATTGGGGTCCGACTGAATTCCTTGCTCTTATGGGATATCTTACATAAGGATTCGCCAATCATAAACGTACGCAAGTTATAGTCGCAAGTACGCTCATGTGTAAGCAAAGTTCGATCGCCACAACCACATGCGCCACCAGCCGAAGGAGTCTGATAGATGTGCCAAGTTCCAAGTCATCCATCGGATGCAGATGGTATTCTATGTGCGCCAGAACCGAACAAGGACGGCTGCATTCAGGTGACTGGGATGGTGATCCCAGATGGTCTCTCAGAACGCAGTCGTCCCTTCGCCGGCGAAGTCTGGTAGCCTCTGGCCTCCATTTCTCCAAGTAGCAGATCATGGATCTGCCAACTTCGGTATGGGTATAAGCTGATCCAGACGCTTTGCAATCATCAAAGTACGCTCGTCGAGATCTCCGATGCGGTCTTGCAAAAAGGTGGTCCAGTTGTCGATGTCCTGCACCTTCTGCTCAAGCAGAGCCTTTTTCAAGTCTTCTTGTGCCGTGCGCGACAGTCGAGAACGTTTGAGTTCCAAGCTCTCGATGATTCCATGGTGCACGTTCATGTCGATGCCGATGTCGTCGGGCGTGTCGAGCAGGAGGTCGAACTGAGGGGTCTGCGACCACATCCAGTCTTCGGTCTGTAGCTGTCAGTACATGATCCAGATGCGAAGATGCTGGGTACTTACCCGGATCTCGTCGTAGCCCTTCTTGATGTCTGGAACATTGAGGTGCTCGTCGCCGACCATGGCTGTAATATCCACCGAAGCATACATGTCGGCAAACTCGTCTTGCAGGCACTTCTGGAACGGCTTGACCTCGAGTCCGATGTTGCCGACCGGCGAGCTCACGCTCTCGACGCCCTTTGCTTGTATGTGTCTCTTCGCCGGAGAGCGCAAGTACTGCGGTATGATGTGGAGGTTGGGCGAGCTCAGTAGTGTGGTCGCATGGTGCAGTGCCCTCAAGCGTGTGAGCTTGTATGCGGAGCCCGACACCTTTAGCGGTTTGGGCAGCGCGCCATCGTCGAGGGTGTAAGGCGTGCGGTGTGTATCCTGTGGGTCGGAAGTGCGCTTCTCGTGTCCCTGGTCCAGAACAATGTCGTGTCGCTCGTTGACCCTGGCGCGGTCGATGCCGAGCTTGCGCAATGCCCGCACGACCATCTCGGCGTGCTTGTCTCTCGTGAAGTCGTTGCGCGGACAGGTGATGCTCCAATTGAGGTTGCCCTCATCGTGGAAGACCGTGCCGCCTCCAGAGCGGCGGCGGACGAGGTCTACGGCGCCAATGCTAGGCGGCTCGGTGTCAATGTCGTTGGTGTGGTGTCGTGCTGCGTCGAGAATGCCCAGATTGACTTCTGTCCACGGGTTCTGATTGCGGCCGATGACTACGCACGGGCGGTTCACGTAGAGGAACAAGACGGTGCTGTCCGGCGGCGACTTGCGCAATATGTGGTCTTCAATGGAGAGATTGAGATACGGGTCGTTGCTGGTGGAGAGGTAGCTTTGCAGCCTGTTCTTGGGGTCCGAGAGTATGTCTGTGAACGATGCGAAGCCCCTAAGACCGCCGAAATCCCCGCGGAGAGGGCGCGAACATGCCAGCAAGCCTCTGCGCGCGTGCAAAAGCATTCTGCCCCTGGATGGTGCCATAGTCATCGGGGCGCTGTTGGTGTTGAAGACATGGAGCCAAGCGCTTGGGCGAAGCACTCATGTGGGGAAATCCGACTAGCGACTCGGAACATCACCTCTCCTACATCAACCACATCTCATCCCATCTCAAGTCTACAATACCGACTGTAGGCCTGCACAAGCTCTCAGAATATGACAAGCATGCCATTCAAGCATGTAATGCCATCTCGGGGCAATTCCTTGGCGCAATGCATCACATGTACCATGGAGGCTCGCATCAGGAAGCGGTTTGCCTCCTTCTCTCACCTCTCAGGGGCAGGCCACGCAATTGCAACACCAAAAAGAGGTAAAGTCTACTTCATGGAGGCGTATAGACTTCACTTTTTTTGGTTGCAATTGCGTGGTCTGCCCCTTATTCTCTTTTACAGAGATCTACTTACCATATATAGTTTGGGTAAGATGCCATCTTTTCATCAAGTCACCCAATTCCCACTGGTTCAGCGGTTAAATCATCAATCCACTTTGGTTTAACAACAAAAGCTAACGTCAGTTTGGGTAGTTCTTGCGCCTACTTTACCTGTACTATCATGCACTCCACCTGTACTTCCCTGAAAACGAGTTATGCGCCGCCTGCACGGGTGTACGCGCATGTTTGGTCTTTTACGCGATGCATATTCAACAAGAAGCGTTGTACGCACAAGGCAGCCTACACAGGTAGTGCGCTCATGCGATGTACGGTATTCAGCGATCATCTTGTAAGTACAAGTCCCGACTGGCCATTGGGTCAGTGAGTTTGGGCGACATCTTTTTTTTTTGCCGTCTTTTTGTTCAAGTCTCTTCTATGTTCAAGGAGGTCCTTGATGCTGCTACTTTTTTGCTACGTCTTGCAAAAAAAAACGCCTGTATATCCTCACGATACTATTACTCTCTTAAAACCCCTTGAAAAGGATACAATAGTAAGCAGGCTATGATATGCTAAAACAAGAGTTGCCGCAGTGCCTATTGAATCATAGCTGGCTTAACATTGGTAGAGCCATTCAGGTGGTGTTCTTTTGTTGCGAGGAGGAGATGTTCAAGTGCTCGCTTTTCACCAACCTCAATGTTGTTGCTCAGCTAGACATTTTGCAACACCCTCGGCCCTCTCTCACAACACCAGAACGTCAATCCAGCTACTACTGAGGAGAGGAGAACTACAAGTGCCATGGGTATATATCTTGGGTAATTGGTCTTTATATCATTAATTACAAGACAATGATAGCGAACTGGTCACTTGACCATCTTCTCCTCCACACCGCAGAGTTCTTCGGTTCGAGCCTCGCTAACATCACTTCTAGTTTGCTAAGTGCAGCAGGAACAACAGCCAGCCGCCAGCCGCCAGCCAGCCGCCAGCCAGCCGCCAGCCAACTGACTTCTGACTCTAGTTTCCAGATTCATTTCAGTAAAGTCGCAGAGTGCGTTTGTTAGACAGTTCCAGGATCCGGATTTGTAAGTTCAATCCACTCCTCATCACTAAACATCACAAAGTTTCCAGTTTGCTATCATTACAAGTCTTCTCTTTTTGCCCTTTTCTTTTGCTGGCCTAGCGCAAAGAAGCAGTTAGGAAGGCAGTTAAGCGATGCAAGTATGTTGTCTCTATTTGCTGTTCTTTTTGCTTGCGTGGGCTCTGTAGGTTGCCCCGTTGAAGCATATCTAAATGCGCTATGTGCGGCGTGCTCTCGCTTGCGAGCCACTCTGGTGTTGAGGATTTCCTTCTGCCTTCGACTTTCTCTCCACCCACACAACACCACCTACCACCTACCACCTACCACCACATCACACAGCAACGACAACAACAAGATGGCAGCCACCATCCACCGCTCCACTCGTTGGCAACGAGCCAAGGCCGCCTGCCGCCGCTCCTGGGCTCGCCTTGCCCTCCCCCGTCCTCGCTCTGCTGCTCCACAGCCCACCGCCCACGCCCGCCAGCACCTCGCTGAGTACCTGTCGCCACGCCCGCCCGCCCCCGTCCCGATGTGCGCCGTGCCTGGCTACGGCGACGTGCCAGCGGCCGATGAATCGCCCACCTTCCGGCTGTTCGAGGAGCGCGCGGCCGAGCAAGCTGCGCTCCTGCGGGAGATGCCTGGCTTCTGGCGGCCTGCGGGTCGCGTCGAGGGAGTGGAGGGAGGAGTGGCGGAGAGGAGGGGACAGCGGCTGTTGAGGGTCGAGATGATGAGGTCGTGGATGTGCCAGCCGGTGACTGCGTAAGTGTGTTCCTGTCTATCTTCAAAGGGTTGAATTGGGTCGGGAATACGTGTCTTGAGGCAGCAGAGACCTCCTGGACACTTTATTGGTGCTATACTCGGGCGCTCATAGTGTTTTGAGGCTATACAAGACTCATCAAATGCACAGTGTGTGGATGCTAACAATTGCAGTGTCCCCGCACCAATAGCCATGCCCTGCCCATCATGAAGGCCGTATCGATCGTTCTCTCACCACCTGATACGCGCCCCCCGCCCCTCACCGCTTCCTCAAACCCGCACCACCGACAAACTGTCTCCCGCTTTGTATATAAGTATCCGCCTGCCTCTCAGCCACTCCGTCACCCTCACCACCTCCGACTCTACAAGCACTCTTAAGAACAATACCATGAAGCTCATCCTCCTCATCCTCGCCATTTTGTTGGCCCTCACCACGAGCGGTAATGTGCCTTTCAACGACGTCCGCTTCCTGAACGACACTCTTCTTCGCGAGTACGTCGAGAAGCATCTGGCATCAGATCCTGCCACCGGCTGGACGAGTATACTCGGCGGCAACTCAGCGTATAAGCCATGACCTGCCAACGATGGAACTGTCTACATCAATTACTGTTATCACAGCCCTGAGGACTTCAAAGACTAGTATAAGCACGTCGAATCGGCTGCGCGAGCATAGAGCAGATCAGTGGGCAAGCCGAGCAAAGACAACGGTCATCAATTTGGCGGCTTAAAGAACAGAAGCCGGAGTTTCTCTGTCGCGACAACGATGGCAAGTGGCGCCGTAAGATGCCAGCTGATACCGTCGAGATCAGGTCGGCGACGAAGGATGAAGGCAGCCTTTCCTCTACCACTGGCTACATCAGCAGCGATCTCGACAGCACCGCAGGCCGCCACTTAGTCGTGCTCAAATACGATCGTAACAAAGGCACCGACTGGCACTGTGCCCTGATCATACACGATTTGGCCACGTGCTAGGCATGGTCCACGAGCACCAGCGCTACGACCGCGACACCTACGTCAACTTCGACTGCACCAAGCTAGAGGGCTACGACGCAGCGAAAAAGTACTGGGACGAACATCACGCAAACATGGGCTGGCCGAGCATGGAGATAATATGTGCCTCTGACTGGATGGCGAGGTATTATCTCAAATGGAACGCTCCCGCCGAGTACAGTAAGGAAATGGGCTCGTTTCATGGTGTCAAGAACCCGCAGTATTTTACTTTCGAATACGACCACCAGTCCATCATGACGTACGACTCCTGAGCCTACTCGGCGGTTCGGGGCAATAACCCTGAGCACATGCCCCTTGTGGCTTGGAACGATCCGGGACAGAAGCATGACAAGGTCACCCAGGACAATGCGCATCTCATTCCGGTGTACCCCGAAGTCTCGAAAGGGGATGCGGAGTTTGTGCGACATGTATATCCGTGGGATGCTGCTAAGCACAAGGCGAAGCGCTTTCAGGGTTGAGCGGGGCTTGGTGTCGCGGAAGGAATGTTTGGACGGACTTAGATAGCTTCACGGGACTTTGACAGAAGTGTTTGGTTGGATCTGGAAGTCTGCATCTCTCTAGCCACTCTTACAGCACCAGACCATGCACACATGGTAGGCGTTACATATTCAGTCTCTCACAAAGAATTCAGTAGGACACAAAATCAAAATATCTCATCTCCCCTCTCTCAAAGTTCCACAACCTTCTCAACACACCTCAACATATCCAGTTCCACCCTAACCATCCTCCCCCCCTCCCTAAACAACCCCTCCCTCAACCCCCCCAGATAAACCTCATAGCTCGGCATATACCCATCAATAAATGCCCGCACCTGCTCATCGCTCATCCCACTGCCCTTCGCCTCAATCATCTTATGCTCCTGCTGCAAGCGCCACGTATACACATTCCGCAAATCGTCCGTGTCGATATGGATGAAGAAATCGAAATGCCCAGGGCCCATGAACGCATCGCAGTACCGCTTCAAATTGTCGTTTACTTCGAGCAGATGCGCTAATGAGTGCTGCGCGGGTGTGTTAATCGCCAGTTTCCCTGCTACGGCGCGCTCGTGCATGTCTTGCACGGCGGACGCGGGTAGGGGCTGGAAACCCACGCACCAGCCTTCAAAGACCACAACGTCGGGCTTACGCGTGATGACGGGCCAGGATGACTTGGGGGCCCGGTCGCCTTCGCCATTGAACTGGCTCTTGTCGAAGCTGGGGATCTTGAGTTCGGCGTTGCCGCGATAGTTTGCCAATTCCTGGAAGAAGTGGGCTGCGAGCTGCTCGTCGTGGGTTCCGGGCTGGCCGCGTGTGCGGTAGAGTTTGTTGTTTGGGTCTTTTTCTTTTTGGGCGATTAAGTCGTCGTGCGTCTTGTATAGGTCGTCCAGCGAGATGGTGATGGTGTGCAGGTTATATTGGGATGTGAGGATTTCGACGATTTTGGACGCCCATGTTGATTTTCCGGAGCCTTGGAGGCCGCTGATGCCGAGGATGATGGGGTTTGAGGATTGTTGGTGTTGTTGTTTGATCTTGGGGAGGAGGATGTTGAGGGCATGTTGCACGTTGGCTTCTACGTCTGGCATTGTGACTTATTTCGGATGGTGTACTAGAGATTAAGATAACCTACGTCTTTGACAGGCCAATAGTAATGGGATGAAGGTGCGAGCGATTTGATGTGAGCCTGTGGCTGATCTAGCTAGCGAACATTGAACGTCCGGGAGTTGGATGTGGCGGCCGCGGAAGTTTTCCCCGCATTACGGTAAGGACTAACGGGTAGGAACGTTCAAGCTTAGCCTTGGCTACATGTCCGCAATGAGCTTAGAGAAATCTACACAATCGGTTCTATACCGGTGGCCTTCTTGTGAACACACTACACAGGTGGATTAAGTGGGGAGTACCAAACATGGGCGTTCTAGGGCTTATTGGTAGACCCTCGGGGCATTTCCTAGTATGTGGTACGGCTAGACGAGCAAATGAACCAGTGCAGCGATGATAGACCTCGCCCTAACAAATGGACTTTGGAGATGGCGAAGCTACCTAGGTACCTAGGTAGATGTTGATGTTGCGCAGGCCATGTGGTTTCGCGACTGATTCGTGTTAGCGCGCATACTAAGGTTTTCAGGCTTCCCCGCCTCTCCTACTCTCTTCCAACGCCGAGATCGCTCATCGGCTACACTGACGAGATACGTAGCAATGCCAAGCAAGTGTAAGGAGAGAGAGCGCATCCTCGCATCTGGGGTCGTAGACGTTCCGGCGCTGCCTGTTGGAGCCGTTCGTGGCATCCTCTGCTTTCGATGCTTCGAGCCATCAGAAAAGATTCTCAAATGCGGAGCGTGTCGCCGAGCTGGATACTGTTCAAAAGAATGTCAGCGGCTCGATTGGTCGGCGATTCACAAGAAGCAATGCAAAACTCTGCAGCGCATCAACGAGATAGACGTGGAGGACTATCAAGATTCTCGAACTTGGGATGACTACCGGCGTTTTCTGGTAACGTCGATCCATCATGACATTCTATCTACGTATGTTGATAGTGATTTTAGCTTCGGTATGTGCACCTCGTTCAGGAAATGACGCCTGAGAGGGACACCATATTCATAATCCAGTATGAAATACCGACATTTGGCCCTGTTATACGACTTACCTTTTTGCAGGGCTCAGCCATATTGCTCTACATGTTACCGCAGTGCCAATCAGCTCGCCAGTCTTCGACTGGCGCTAAATGTTTGCACTCAGTGCCAGCTGCTGCACCACTGCGACAGCTGCCCCGATTCGCATACGGAATCCGTCTGCGCGGCGTATCAGACGCAAAACAAGATCGAAAAGTTCCGGCACGAGTTGTTCGAAGACACCGGCAAAGCGTCTGCTATCACATGCACCGCTGATCCTCATACCAGCCACAAACCTTTGACAAACTGCACCGGATGGTACGACTACTTCGTCAAAATCTCGGACAAACGCCAGATCAAGGGAAAAATCACCCCAGATTTTAGTGGTATCTCAGATTCAGTTACGCGTGGCAACACTTCACAGCAAGAATTTGAAGAGCAGCGCCGCATGTTCCTGCTTTTAGCCACGGATACTCTCACTATGCCGCTCACTATAGTGTCCGCACTTGAGGAGTTGCACCTCTTAAAAGCACCCCGTTTGAGAGTACACCTGCTGGGGGCCACCGGCCGTGAATTCTTAGCAATGCCTGCTTTTGAAGAGATCCTTCATCTCGTTCCTGGCATCAAGTCTTTGGAGATAACTGCAGTTGGGCCATCATCTTTGCTGCATGGCCATGGACCCGAAGGCTACGCACCAAAGCAGAACATTCCATGCTGTGATGCGTGCCAATCGAAGGGGCGGACACGGCCTTTGGCATCGTATCAGGGCCTCTATCATGACTTTGCAAAGTCATCTCACTACGAGAAGCCCGATATTATCGTGGCTTTCAATAGTGGATGTGTTGATGGAGATGACGCAGACACCGACTGGGACCAAACAATTCGGTTGATTGTCGATAGTGAGGTTCCTACTCTGTTTACCACCTACAACCCTCGAGAAGCATGGCATGAGCAAGTGAAGATGAAAAGTCTGGGCGCAAAATTCGTCTTGGAGCCAGCAAGAAACAAGTGGAGTAGCCTGGTGCCGATGCCGGAGTTTCTTGATGAGGAATACGATATATGGTATCAAAATCACCACCAATATATCATACAAGGCAAACAAAAGTGAGTGAGAACGCTACCAGGTAGACTGAAAAAGGAAGCAGCTTGGATACTTCGAAATTTGGCTTGAATCCGGAAATGGGTACCTTGGATAGAAGGATTACAACTATATGATGGAAGCTATACGAACGAGTCTCACGGATGTCAACATGCGTCAGGCGGGATAACGTGCTCCCGCTACGTATAACCTTTCCATAACCACAACTCTTAGCCGCTGTGACTAACTCCGATCCACATACTTTTTATCGCTAGGCCATGCCGTCTTATTTACCCCTGACAGTTCGTGCACAGGCTCTGCATTCATCTCGTGTATGCCGTGTCCTCCAGCTTCATCGATATGAGCGTATTTATCGCTTTTCGGAATCGCGGCCATTTCTTCTGGTCGGCGTTGAACAAAGCCGTCGTCTAACTGGTGGACATCTTGCTGCTGTCCGGATTTCTGCGCATGGCGACGACGGAGCAAGAAGAGAACAAGACCAACAATGGCAATAAGACCGAGCACCGATCCTACCACTGCACCTGCGATTACACCAGGAGACACGCCTGTCGAGCCGGAAGCTGCTGTTGAGGAAGTGGAGGCAGAAGACGGTGCTGATATGCGACTCGACAAGTTTGAGCTAGACAACGAAGAGGAGGGCGAGGGGGAAGGCGACGGCGAAGCGCATCCCAACTTCGGTGCATTCGGCGCAAATCCATCAATTGGATGCGCAAACGCTTGTGCAAGGGATGTCGTAGCCACAAAAGGAGCCACCATTGTCGAGCCGCTCTCGTCGTATTTGAGGACAGTGGCTGTGGACGATACTGTGAAGTCGCTGTAGCATGTTCCGCCATACCCGGGACGATCCCTCACCAATGGAGTTTTGGGTGGAGCGAAAAGGTAACCACTGGGGCATGTCAGTCATGATCCTGGAACTGTACTTGAGAACCAACTTACGAAGGACAGCATGCCATATAATTGTCATCTCCAACAAACTGGACGCAGAAATTCGATGGACAGACTAGCGGACTCATCACCGGCACGACAGACGATTGATCAAGGCCGGACGCTACCGATGTGTAACCCTTGAGAAACTCCGAAGGATAACAGTTCGTGACAGTGGTATTCTGAAAGGGCACTGGCTCGTTCGCCCAGATGAAGTACCCGGGCGGCGGTAGCATGGTTAACTTGTTCGAAGCACATGATGCTGCAGGTGTGAAGGTAGTCGACAGAGCTATCGTCATGGTCGGTTGCGGGTAGCTTGTTCTGCTCGATGATGCTGTCGGCGACGCACTGTCTTGTCGAACTCTGAGCCTTTTTGCGACCATGGTGTTTGCTTGTTGGAATGATCCTCCTCTCGAGACTAGTCTTGCTACTAGAGTTCGGTAAGATTAAAGCCAACGAATACAGAGAAAGACGTTCGCTGAGTATCGCAAGTGATGCTAGGAGAGAGAAGAAACACGTCCCAACCAGACTACCGATCGTAGTGCACGCTTAACATACTATAGCAGCTTCATCCCCGAACCGCAAAGGGCTCGCAGTGCGAGCAGCCATGTACCCAGCTGATCGCTCAAAGCCCCGATGGTGGGGCGAAAGTTCCTGTCACTGCAGTTTTGGGGATGGCGCAACAGGCATCGCAAAGTCTCATAGGCTGACCATCGCATGAAGATATGGGAACCTGCATATTCCGAATCCTACGTCCGCAAACCCAACGGCTGCAGCCATGGATGGTGCGCACACTATCGACAGCATTGACATTCAAGGAGCCTGTGCTGAAACGATGTCGGTCGAGGACTCGCCTAAGTCACCGCATCAAGTTGGATGCCCCGCCTTTTCTTTATTGCGCTACTGGCTAGCTTTCGATTTTTGCTTACAGATGGTGCTAACTGCAACCTCTTGCTCTTCTCGGGCATGCAATCGGGCCAAAAAGGGTATCGCGGCGCACCACAATCAATCGTCGGACTCCGGTTCCCGCAAACAATCAACAGACGGCCCATAATCAAATTGGCCCCCATGATGTTACAAAGACCTGGCTATATTGGCTTTGCCGATCCCTTTGACTTACCTGGGTATTTTGCTGGACTTCCAGGAGTTGGGGCGGGAACGGCGACCTCGATCGCAAAACAAGCCCGGAAGAGGCCCACCTCTACGACTCGATCATTTGTATGGTTTACCAGGAACAGCCGTTCTTCAGCAGCAACAAAACGTGGTTCGTGCAGTACTTGTTCGCCGACCTTTTCATTACATGGACGATGCGAGGGCACTTTGAGAGCATCGTCTACGGTTCACAGTCATTTTTAGGTTTGCTGGCTTCCTTTCACTTTTCTTAGCACTACTTAGGTATTGCGTGACATCATATTCTCGGCCCGTTTCCTATTTTTGTCTCCAAGGTACCAACTAGACAGAGCAGAGTTCTTCCCTACACCTGATAACAATACGCAGCGAGATACAGCAATAACCTGTATTTCGCCTACGGAACATGCAGCATGATGATATGGAAGATTTACAGTCCAACCTTTTCGGAACGCGAAACCTGTACAATCTAAGCTTTCCGCGATTTTGGGCTCTATAGCTTCACTGGACAGTACTTACTGAGGTCTAGAAGCCGCGATTTCGTCTTTTCTCCAGCTCGTACTTTTCGTTGGAGGTTTGGACCGGATCAAGAACTAATCTCATATCGTTTCGAAGGCAATCGCGTAGAAAATCCGGAAAACCCAAGTGCAGGTAGCTACATGTAAATACATAAAATGACAACAAGACCAGAAGAGATCACCGAGAGCTCCAATCGCGCATACAGGCAAAGCACCAGCCACTCACTGACAGTCGAAGTGCATCGCCAAATATCTAGCATCATGCACCCTACACACGTGGCTCAACTCCGCAACACGAGCGACCAAACCATCTGTGGCTAAACTCGTTGCAGGCTTCAGCCACAACACGCGTTGTTGGTCGCACTAAAAATGCCATGCCCTGTCGTCATACGCTGACAGCTGACTCGCGTCCACTAATACGGCATTTGACACGTCAAACCTCCCCTTTCCACGAATCTCCAGTCGCCCACGCTATCACAACACCCGCTCGCGGATCTCGCTACCATACTCCGAGCCGTCGCAATCTACCAACCTGCCTGGATGGGTATGTTGGGCGTGTTGGTGTGGAAATATGCGGCAGTTCCACGGTTCTGAGTGTCGCGGTTTTTCCGCCTCTTACGTGGGCGTTACGATAGCAAGGTGCCGTAGGCGAGAAGGGTGGAGATGGGGGCAACTCAAGCAGGGGACCGATGTTTGTCCGTGTTTGTGCGTCTGCTGTGGTAGCGGCTGCGCAAGTCGATTTATTTGAAGAATTAGGTAGGTTGAGCTCAAAATTCGCACGAGTCATGAAAATGCACCGCCTTGCAAGTTCGCGCATCATGCTCCACACACAGCACCAGCACTCTGGTGTGGTAACAGCCAAAATACTTTCGCTGCTACATGGCTTCCAAGGTTTGAAATCTCAGATAGAGCTTGCTTTGTGAACACCCAGTATTGGTCCTTGTGGGCAGAAAAAGAATCCCACAGACCCAGAACATTGTTCTCAGATTAAAGCTATCTTTGGAGCATCCTCGGACACATTCTTCAACCTGTCCAGTCGTTCTGGCGTCATCTGATAGATATCAGGCAGTCCAGTCGCGCTCCATTCTTCACCATTCATGCACTTCACTAGTCCAGGTGCCGCCGTGAATATTCGTGCCATTCCACTATACATCTGTTAGCTTGGCGAATAATATCTATCGTATCACTTACTGTCCATGATGTCCGGCAATGACCCATTGACCTCTCTTTTCTGGTAGTTCGCCCACGAAAGGCACACCATCTGCACTCAGTCCGATGATACCGCTCCAGCTATATTGGAATCCTTCACCAGGCCCAAATTTGGCGACTTTCCAGTCTTCAAATTCGCTCTCGACGAAAGCTCTGACTTCCCTGGTGACAAGCTCAAGATCTGCCAGGCCGTCGTCAACACAGCGTTCAGGGCTTCCTTCAGTCCATTCATCAAGTTTCTTCTGTCCTGGATTCGATCCGCCGAACATGACATTGCCGTCAGCGGAGCAGCGCGGATTAACGCTGAAAAACGCTCCGTCGGACAGCAATACTCCGTATGAGTTACTTAGAGCTTTCGACCCGCTCATAGTACGGGGCGGAACGACTCGATTGCACATGTGTGGTTTCGGCGTAATGACCCCTCTCAACGAAGGTTCGACAGCGGCGCTGTATGCATTTGTGGCATGGACGACAGTGTCGCAAGCAATGTCTCCCCGGTCAGAGCGAACAAGCCATATCCGCCCGCCATCCTGATTCTCAGTGACTGAACTTGCCACAGTGTATGTCTGCAAGTTTGCGCCCTGCTCGAGGTTCTTTCGCATTATGTGTGCTGTCAGCTTCCAAGGCTGCAGTGTAGAAGCTTTCCAAGCATAGCAGGCCTTCGCATTCTTGATTCTCGAGATCTTCGAAGCCTCTACTGGATCGTGTGTGACCGCGATGTGGTCGACTTTCCCACCAGCATCCTTGTATCTCTCGAATACCTCTTTGGTTACCTTTGCAACCTCTTCGTCTATCGGTACATCAAGCGTATCACCGACCCACAGGTCGCAATCAACATCGTGTTCTCTTACATATGCGACAAGAGCTCTCCATGTTTCTGCTTCGTTATCCATAATCTTAACAGCCTGTGCGTGTCCATATGCCTTCTCGAACTTTCCGTAGTGACGCCACTGGTCAGGCTTGCAATGACCAGCATTGCGACCTGTAGCTCCAGAGCAGAACTCTCGAGCTTCTAGTACAACGACACTCTTCGATGGCCAAGTCTCGAGAAGATGTTTGGCCACAAGAGTTCCGCTGATACCTGATCCAATTATCACAGTATCTGCCTCCCTCGGCAAAGTCTCAGTCGTTCGATGGTCTAACAATGGATCGCACCGAACTTGCTGCAGCCAGTATGACAGTGATTGACCGCCTTGCTTCGGAAAGCCTGTCCTTGCTTCTTTTGGTGGCGTGGATGCGTACTCCTCGACATTAAGGGTCGCCGACGAGGTTTCCAGTAAAGTAACTTGAGTCACACTACCAAGCAAAAGGTCCTTGGAGTTCGCCGTTTTCATCGTATTGCCTTTCACATCAGTGGGAATCCGTGTACATTTGGAAAACTGACCTCGGAAGGAGTCAGCCTGCAAACTCAAGTCCCCAACACATCATGTCCTCAATACGTACTAAATGAGTGATTAAACCCCACTGATTAGTTCTAGCCGCAGTCATGAGTATCACTTATGCAGCCTAGCATTCGTGGAGAGTCATTGCGTGTCGAGATATGAGGGTGGTGGCCGGAGATAAGGCGCCCTATTTCCTAGCGGCACCCACCAATGCCGCCCCACCAAAACCTTGCCCTCCAGTGCCTCTCACGTATTTCGACACCGATCACAACACGCAAGTCCAGATAGCCAGGTATCACGACCTTCCGGTCGAATCACATCTAATCATTCTCGAATATGCGGTGTGCTCTTTCGCATGGCTTGATCACCCAGATGTCGACGCGATACAGCCTGGTGACTGGTACTACCCCCCACAACTTCCTGCACGGCAGATAGTCCCAACAACTTGGCAAGCTTACCGGCGCGAATTGCCTGGTATGCTCAAGTCGCTACGACTAGTGAGCAAAAAATTCCAGATTGAGGCAGGATATGTCTGGAAGAAGCTCGTGGGACCCAAACTTTCTTCTATACTCAACATCGACTGCGTGGGACCCGGCACACTCATCAATCGTCCGATCACGGGAATCATGGTCAAATGACTTTGTTTGCCAACGACGTTCGTGGGTATTGACACGATGGATGTTCGCATACGATTCCTCGACCACAGAGTGTCGTCCGATGGCGATTCTGCCTATGCCGGCCGTATTATCGAGAGACTGATTCCTCCTTGCGCCGCAGGCGCAGACTACATGTTGCATGGACTGCATTTCACCCTCACCCAACTAATCGATCTTGAAATGCATGGTCTTGAGGATCGATATCCAGTCGAAGACTTCGCGCAAATGAAGACATTGCGGTTGAGCTTTGAGACTGCACTACCTGACGGCTTACATTGGGCACACTCGGAAGTAGTACGATATAAGGACCCAGCGATGAGCATGCCAATCGCTATGCACCCGTACCCATCTGTCCTTGGGGTGACAGACTTTGGCAAAATGGCTAAATATCTCCTCAAGACCAACCCGATACCTTTGGAGCGAGCCGAGGTGTACATGGGCAAGATCCTCGTACTGCCGTTCAGTCGCAGCAATCAGAAAGGTGCAGTGCCGGAAACCTTCCCTTACACCATTCCAGTCGATCCGTTGTTGGTGGCTTGAAGAGAAAGCTGGACCGCCTTAATAAATTTAAGGGTAAACCCCACGGGCCGGATCCTCTTCCGTAAGCTCACCACGTGCTAGCGCGTCACTTTTGGCAAAACACGACGCGTCACAATCACAAAAACACATTGACAAACAGCGGCTTCAATCTCTTCAATTCCTTCCTTACTCAACCCGCAGCTATTCTGGCCATCAAACTGCGCGCCGTCACGAATCCGATGAGAAAACGTCAACGCGCAAACACCAATGGCGATACCGCCCCTACTTACGCTGTACCTAATCCCCGCCCACAAATGCTCTCCAGACACCTGCAGTGCCCGAGTACGACAGCACGGAATATATCGACATCTTAGACGCCGTGGATGACGGTGCCTTGACAAAGCAAATACTCATTGATCTTGCCACTACTAATCTTAGTGTCGCGAACTTGATTCGCGCACATTACAACAACCACATACTTGCCAAACCGCTCCAAGACATCAGCTTTGACCATCACGCGGAAGATGTGTGGGACAATATCAACGCGAATTATTGGACTATGAGTGGCTCGAATCAATATAACATATCCTTTTGTGTGTTCCGCGAAATATGCGATACGATCAAGTCCATCACCGGCTAGGCTTGTGTGCAGAACGTGTCGTTTGGAACCAGAGCGTCTGCCTTGGAAACGCTGCGCAAGATTGGGAAAACGATTTGCATCAGCGATAACGACACGTTAGGGCATGAGGTGCAAAAGCAGTTTGGTAGAGTCCCACTGCTCAAGAATTCGATGTCGCTGATCGTCGCCCTGCTGAGCGATGAAGAGCGTGGCAGAATGTGTGAGCTGTTTGATGGGCGATTAACATTCCTGGGGAGGTTGAAGGGTCTGAACGAGCTTGCGAACGATTGCTGTTTGTTTGAAGGCCTGGGGGAGGTTGTTGCTTCTCTGAGTGGGGAGACGGGTAGCGAAGCTGAGGAGGAGGAGGAGGAGGAGGAAGCAGGTGATGGACAGGAAGAAGATGGGGATGAGGACCAGGACGAGGATGAAGATGCAGAGCATGTGGAGGACGAGTACAGCGATGAAGATGAGCAGGATGCACATCTAAGGGCTCATGAGGCAACTGAACGTCTTCACTTCGCTAGTAAGGACGAGAGCGAGCTCTTCTTGGGATGCTTCGACTCTGATGGCGTGGCAAAGCAAGATGAGAGAAGTCAGGCAATTCTGAAGCAATTTCGGGGCTACCAGTGTTAAATTTGTATCAATTGTAAGGCGCTTTCGTTTTGCTTGCAGAGCTGTCATGACTTTTTGAGGACTATTGGGTTGCGGGTGTCCAAGGTCGCGTAAAGGTACGATGCGAAATGAAGGTGGCAGCATTGGTTTCAGCTCTGGTAAACTTGCATGAACATTCACTTTCAGGTCATTCTCTAGATATCAACTTCTTTTGTTTCCGTCACTATTCAGCTCAAGCTGACACACTGAAGTGTCAGGGGCAAACCCCATGTAAGCCCCCTGTCGCAGATCGGACCTTTCCCCGCACGCTACCACATGCAACGCGTTGTCAACACTCTCCATGGTTCCCGCTTTCTTCGTGATAACATTCTCCAATCTGTACAAAAATACACCATTTTCTAAATAAGCTGCAACAATGAAACCAGCAAGAAAGCGACAACGCGCGAATACTAATGACGACTCGGTGTCTGGCCATACGTCTACGTCCACCACCGGACCACCAGCAACGCGCCAGGAACTCTCTGACTACATTGACATTCTCCTCGCTGAAGACGGCGGACGATATGTTCGGGAGACACTTATCTCGCTTGCGCGCAGCGATCACGCCATTATGAGCGAGCTCAGTCTTGAATACGATGCCCTTGCTGCAGAGAACCAGGCCGAGGCTTCAAAGGAGGCCAAGATGATTGTTCATTTCGGCGACATGGCCGAAGGTGTGTGGCGCTGGCTTTTCGAGTGCGAGCTTGCGCCAGAGGACAAATGCAAGATGACTACAAGTGCACGGTTCCCTCCGCTATTGTCGACCACTTTAAACAGGTAGTCGAAACTGTGTCATCACCCAACGCGCTCTTCGGTGCTCGGTGCTCCGCCCTTTTAGCTCTGTGGAAAATTGCTATGTACATCTGTTCTGCGCCCGGACAGATCGGGAGAGCGGTGCGGAAGTACTTCCGGGACAATATGGAGCTGGAGGAGACCTTGGACGACGTTCTCAAGAAAATGACAGACGGCGAGCGTCGGCACCTTTGCGGCGCGGCTGTTGGGCGGAAAACTCTCTTGAGAAGAATGCAAGACCTGGAAAGGCTTGCGCAAAAGTCGGGAGTCCTCCAGGACCTGAACATCGTCATCGCACGTTTACGTAACGAGGAAGTGCCGTGCAATGATCCGGACGACCTAGATCACGACTATGAGAGCTCGGAAAGAATGGAAGTGCCCCTGCGTGGCGACAATGCCGTTCGCGGAAGTCTAAAGCGCCGCGAACACGTTGCGTGGGTTCGAAGGGAGTGGGCGAGGATCATCAATTACGATGCGCTCGTGGCAAAGCTTCAGTGGAAGCTCAACCAAATGGACAATTCGAATTCCTTGCCTGAATGGCTGCGTAAATCACCTGTTGGGGTTGCCCGCGACATCATGACGAAAATGCGCATAGACGCGTCAAGGAAACATATTTCTTTTCGCATCAGGCGCTCCGCGATGCTCAACCTCGTTAAGATTGGATATATAATGTACCACGCACACACACTGATCCCGGTCTGTCACTATGGGGACCTAGAGTTTGCCATGAGGGACATCGTGCATGCTATGACTGACGCTGAACGACAGCAGATGTGCATCGTGGACTGTGGAGGCCGAAACTTCCTGCAAGAGATGCGGCGGCTAGTGTTGCTGGTGGAACGTACTAGATGTTTTCCAAGGCTGGACAAGGTCATCAAGCTGATGTGTGGGGAGCCTGTCGAGTGTAGTGGGAAACAAGTCAGTGACGCTGGTAATGATACGAGTGCGGGTCAGTCGCACAGTCAACGTCCTCCACAATTGGCTAGTTACAGGGAAGAGGAGGAGCACGGGAATAAGAAGGGAACGGCAGAGAAAGTCCTCCAAAAGAAGATCAAGGCTCGCCAACGACGAAAAAGGGTGCAAAGTCCTTCGTCGGTCAGAACCCCACAGACGAAGCCAGAAAGCTCGCAGAAAGCGCCTGCCGTCCCCGTTTCTGATCCAGTTCTTGCGCAGCGTCTGATCACGGACATGTGGCCATGAACTTGAATATACGCTCTACAATCCTCTCCCTATCTTCCATACTCCAACAACCCCTACCACTCTACAGAATATACCTAAACCCCCTATTATCAATCTCCGTAACATCATGCATCCCCGCCTCCACCGCCTCCCTCTCCTCCTCCCTTGTCAACATCTCTCCCCCCGCACTCTCTCGATCCCTCTTCCTATTAACACTCCACATATACGCAAACAGCACCAGCACCGCACACAACTTAATACTATACCCCACCAGCATCGCCACATACGCGCTCCTATACCCCGGCTTCTCGCTATCCTTGAACGTCTGCGGGCCAATGATATTCCCCACACAGTATCCGGTAAAAAGGACGGCGCCGGTGAGTTGTTTCTTGGTGTAGCCTGCGATATTGGAAGACACGATTGTGAGCGACATGCTAAACCCAAGGCCCTGGAAATAACACATCCACAGCGCGACAAGGCGGCCCCACTTATTCGTGCTGGGCAGCCCGACGAGCAGGCTGGCGCCCACGATGCAGATGAGGTTTGCGACTGTCATGGTGATGCACCGGCTGTTGGGGTAGCGCGTGCAGATGACGCCGCCGGCGAGCAGGGACACGAATTGCACTGCGCCGCCCGGGATTTGCAGGTACTGTGTTCCGAGGGTGTCGACGCCGAAGGATTTGATGATTATGCTACTAAAGGACGTCAGGGCGGAATTAGGGATCTGCGCGCCTGTCGCCATTATGAATAAGATCCAAGTTTTTGGGTCGCGGGCCGTTTGCCAGGCTTGGTATTTTTTGAAGTGGGAATTCTTAACGCCCTGGCGGTTTCCACTAACCCTTTCAACAGCAACTATGCGCTGTCTTCCCGATAGGAATTTCGCGGTCGTGGGGAGGTCGGGCAGGAAGAGCAGTGTCGCGATGCCCATGATCATGCTTGCGGACCCGAAGATGAGGAAGACGTACATCCACCGCGGAAGCCCCGTCTTGATGTGTCCGACTGCGTAGCCGATGAGGCCGCCAAACATGGTGGCGATGCCGTTGGTGCAGTAGTATGCTTCCAGGCGCAGGGGTTGCTCGGCGGATGTATACCACATACTCATTATGAGCACGAATCCGGGGTTGACGGTGGATTCGAGCAAGCCGAGCAAAAAGCGATTTGCAGCCGTGCCAGCGAAGGAAGTACATGCGGGCGTGGTCATGAGGATGACTCCCCAGCCCAACGTACAGAAGCCGAGGAATTTGGCGAGAGGAAGTCGCTGTAGGAGATAGCCTGCGGGGAGTTGCCCGACGAGGTAGCCGAAGTAGAATATGCTGCCTGGAGATATATCAGTTCGTAGTTCACTAAACATATAGGATATAACATACCAAGCCACGAATACCCATTCTTCCCAAGATTCGTCCCTTCAATAAACCCAAACGCAGACGCATAATTAATCCCATTCTTATCAAGATACTGCAACAAGTACGTAAAGAACAAAATCGGTATAATCCTCTTATCAAGCTTGCGCAGCGTTCTCTTTGCTTCGACAGGATCGAGTTCCACGCCTTGGTTATTCTTGTAAGCTTCGTAAGTATCATCCAATTGAGATGATCGTTCAGATGGGATGGATGGAGAGGGCTGTATGACGTCGAAGTCCTTCTCGTGAGTAGTTGTGGAAGTCATGGCGTGGAGGTCCAACACTTGAGACACTAATCAACGGTGTGCTGAAGACAAGGCTTCAAAGAAGGGCAAAGGTGCTCTTAAGCAAACAATCAGAGACTAGGGTACCGCCATTCGGCACCAATTCTACTCCCCCGCATATGCATCTACCGAAGCAACACGCTGCATCATACGTCCAACGCTTTCATTACCGGGTCCCAAGTGCCTCTCGCCTGGAAATAACGGTCTTTACCCACGTTGTTGTCGCTCCAAGGGCTTGGCACCTTTCTTGCTCAAGCCGCAAAGGCTTAGTGACGACACAAGCAGGCGGCGCCATTGGCATAGGCGCTGGCTGTGGAGTTGATAAGCGTGTAGAAAGGGCAGTTGGAGATGGATGTCGTGATTGTATGCTGGGTTGACGCGAGAGTTGGAACGGAAGAGGAAGGGATCTGCAAAAGAAGGTAGCCGAGAGCGATTACATTTCTTGGGCTTGACAAGTATACTCTTGCACATACTGTGTAACCTAGTCTGCGTTTGCGTGGCTATGGCTCGGCTGCGTATATTAGCAGTGCGATATAGTTGACGTTGCGAGAGATTATTGTGAGAAGATTCGAAGCCAGGACGGTGATCTTTATGGTAATAATTGACGAACAAAATTGTAGTCAGTACATGCTGAGCAATACGAACAGAAATCGAAGGTATCCAATTTCATTCTCCTGCGATAACATTCAATGCTTCAATACGCATACAGGTCTGCGGCCGCGACATCAACACCTAGAAGCTCCGTCTTATCCGATAACTCCAGTCATTGTTGTTCAGCTCAAATGTGATACACATGAAGCGAAGAAAGATTCTGCCATCCTGCCCTAGAATCCGACTGAAAAGTTGATCGTTGGTGATGTGACCGCCGACTGCCATTAAGGCAAGCAAAGCACCTGAAACGCCATGACCGGCACCGTGGTCTGCGGAATCCAAAGTACAATAAGGCCGTGAAAGACGTAATACATACATTTTGAGCTCTGTAGTTCAAGTCGCGCCGAAGAAGAAGATAGGGAGCAAGACGCAAAGCAGACAAGGCGTCTGCCGCTATACCTTGGGAGCATCCTGTGCTGCATCCTGTGGCTCTTTGTCGAGATCTGATGCAGACGTCTCCCGGTTCAGGCTTGTCTCGCGGTGCATGAAGGCGTGCTCCTTGACGGGGCTGCCGACCTTCTCCTGGCTGATGCCGTTGTTTCCGTTAGTGCCGCTCGGTGTGGGAGGTGCGATGTGTGGGATCGTCTCGGGGTTGGGGTGCTCGCGGCCGACCTGCGTGACACCGACGTCACCAGCCTTGCCGGCCTTGGAGAGGGCATAGTCGCCGCTGTCGAAGTACTTGCGCTCCTGAGGTTCGGTTAGCCTGCGATGTTTACAATATTAGTTACCGGCCAAAATACCTTGAGCTTGTTCTGGAGCAGGTCCTTCTTGTTGGGGAGCTTGCCGTAGAGGCGGAAGAGCTTGGCCTCATCCGCAGACATCTTCTGTAGCATGCTGTTAGCGTTGAGTTCCCTGGCGCTTTCCCTCGTATCTCCGACGTCACCCCTCACGAGACGATGGAGCTCTGCAGAGCGGCCGATGACGTACGCTGATGTCGACCTTGTTTTGCTGGTGTGGGTTCATGGTTGCGAGTGTCGTGTGTCTCACTGCTCGGGATGCGACTGACGTTCGGTGGAGGGGCAGGTGGTCGCGAGGTGCGGAGAAGGCGGTGTTTATTCTTTGTCCTGCGGTCGCTAGGAAACGAGAGGCAGGGTCACGGCTCGGCTAGACGTGGTCTGTCGTTGGGTCGCGCTGGTCACCTTGGGAAGGGACGTGACAGGGAACAGGGAGAGCGGGTGTATAATTGCACCGGCTGTCGGCGTGGGCGATTGGGTGAAGAGGAAGCTTGGGCGTGTGCTCGATGCTGTTGCCTGACAACGCAGCACGTCGACAAGTGCTGACGGTGATTTGTTGTATGTGAATGCGTCGCTTGTTGTGCTGAAACGGTCGTCTGCGAGAATGCCCCTCTATCGGCGGTATGCGATAAGCCTTGATCGCCCGAGGTCCCAAACGGTCCGGACGCTGCACCTGATGGAATGTGGAAGCAACGATGGATGCCGCTGCGTGATGCAATCGGATTCGAGTGTTGTCTGAGGTCCAAACTCGAGGGACAGATGGTGCTTTGGTGGCGTGAGGAAGTTTGGGACCGAATGGGCTCTTCCGGGTCGCTGCCGCGGTGCAATGTCGTCGAGCGTGCAGTGACAGCTAAGGAGGGGTAGATGCAGGAGGATGGAGCGAGATGCAACTTGTGGAGCGCACGGCAATAATTTCCAAGCAGTGGATCACTCCTATGGCTCAATTGACTTGGGCACACAGTGAGCAGCTGGGACCATTCCTCTCTTATAGTCCTGAGAGTGCCGGATTGTCGTAGCCCATACCAGACTGAGCTCTCCCACAACGTCACGCGGCCTGGTCATTGGCTCTTCTGCCCGCTGGATCGTCAGGGTCATTCTCAATTCACACTGCATCTTCCATTTAATGGCCGCGATGGTATAGGCAGCCTCGTCACATGGTACACCTTTGGACGTTTTACCATCATCGCTGTGCAATGGACCGTCGAGGCTGTAAAACAATATCCCCGCTTCTCGAAGTTAGAGTTTGGCTGCAAGTAGGGTACTTGCTTGGCTCTCCCAGCTAAAGGGCCGCCATAGAGCCCCGCCTAGCACTCGGCTACTGCAAGGCTCTGTAATTGACCAAAACCCAAGGCCCCGTGAATGCCCAACCAACAAACCCAAGACGCCGAGTGAAGTGATCAAACAAAAGCAGGGAACTCCAGTAGGATTGTTGATTCGTCAATCCTCAGCGCTGTGATTCACCTGCAGCTGACTTGCACCTACCAGAAGAAAAGAAAAAGTTCCACCGGCTGCTCCTTCCGCTCTTACTACGCCATGTCCCACTCAGGCAAGACCTTCGTTGTGGAACACCTCGACCCAGAGCTCGAAGCATGGTCATCACTCGAGTACTTGACCATCGCAAACGAGTCTCAGGCCTCAGGCGCGCGGTTCCTTCTCTCCTCGGTGCCGACTTCATTGCAGTTGCCTGCAAACCTCCAACATGTGGAGGGTCTAAACGTGGAGACAAGAGGGATTGAGGAGATTTACGCCGACAAGAAAGACAAAGTATGTCTCCTCGACCCTGCAGCATCAAAGGACTTGAGCCCGGAAGATGGTGATACCTTTGAGGTCTTCCTGTTCGGAGGCATACTGGGTAGGTTGGCACTGCAATTGAGGTACTTCTGGCCATGCTGACCGCTATACAGGAGACGACCCACCGCGAGGTGTGTGATGTAACATGCTTCATACACTTAATGACTAACCTTTCTCCAACACAGACCGAACGTCTGAGCTGCGCAAGAAGGGATACCAAGGACGTCGGCTGGGCCCAGTACAGATGACGACCGATACCGCTGTTCGTGTGACCAGGATCGTTGTCCAAGACAGAGGTACTGCAACCTGGACCCTGACCTCTGCAACTTGCAGCACTGACAACGCATAGTACCCGTTGAGAAGATCTCATTTATCGACAATCCAGAGCTCAAAATCAACAAGAACGAAAGCACGCAGATGCCCTTCCGCTACGTCAAAGGTGATGACGGACGACCCATTATGCCTGAGGTAAAAGCCTAAATTCATGCAAATATGTGCAATTTAGCCATCTGCTAACACTGTTTGACAGGGAATGGTGGATCTGATCATCAGAGATTCAGAGAAAAGCTTGGACGATCTCTTATAGAGCTTGTCTATCTTCCCGGGTGCCAGGTTGACGCACTCAGCACAGCGCCTCAACAATGCACTGGCATCGTGTCTAAGCCACTGTGGCACGCAGTCTTCGACGACATCTGCAAAATGCTTCTTCAGGAAAGTCTCATGGTTGTTGGGTATTGGAGCGGTGCCAACTCCGTACTTGGACGTCGTGGTACATGCCGGAATCGACGCCTTGATCTGGTATTGGGAGACGGACCGACCACATACTATCCCCAGACGGATCAGTCAGTTAGCGGGCCCGTCCGGGTGCATGTACCAATATATGTAGCTGAAGAAGAGAGGATCTAATCAGATAGATCGCCCAGCTCGAGTCTCGAGGAACCACATTCTGCAGGCCGTGGGTGGTGACATTCTGGAAGCAAGCGACCGTTGAGCGTGAAGCCGCGCATGCTAGGCAAATGTGCCGTGCGCCTCCCGCGTGGTGATGGCGCGAGGGTGCAAGTGTGACACATGGGTGAAGCACCGCGCTGCAAACCAACAGTATCAGATGCAGTGGGAGAGGTCAAGATCGCTGGGCCGGGGATATCTGAGACGCGGAGGTGCACGTAGCCGACATGGGGAAGTCGAGGCGTGATTGGGCGGTCCCTGCCTCGAGCGCGGGCCTTGGCACAATCGGACAAAGCGCCCCGAACCATTGAAAGACCTCAATACGCGGTTAACGGTACAGCAAATTCCTATTAACTCATCTCCATAACCTGAATGACCCTCCAGGCTGCAGTCCAGCCTCTGATCCCTCTTGTGAAACCGTCGCGCGCCTATCTATTCCAACACAGCCCCTGTCTTGGGACCCCAATCAAGGCCTCGTCAGCTGCCGCAGAAGCCACCTAACCCACCTCTCCAACTCCGAAGATATTCTCAAGCCCCGGCGTCTATATACGACCGTGAAACACTGTGTCCTCCCTTCGCAGTGAGAGTTTTCTGTCTCCGCTGTCTTTCCTTCATACTCGAGTGCCCATGAGATAGCGACAGCGCACCGGCTCCTCTCCGGATTACTTCACCATTCACACGCGGCATCGCCATGCTGCTCACATCTGCCCCGTCGCGCTGGCGGACAGCCCTTGTGGGCGCACTACTCGCTACATCGTCATGGCTATCGAGTGTAGCCGCAGAGAAGACGCAGGCGGACTACTTTATACACAGTTTACCTGGCCAGCCGGAAGGGCCATTACTGAAGATGCATGCAGGGTAAGACAGGTCTCGAGGGGTTTTCTGCGTGTTCTGACATCCAAATAGACACATCGAAGTCGACGCAGAGCACAACAGCAATCTCTTTTTTTGGCACTACGAAAATCGCCACATTGCTGACCGGCAACGGACGGTGCTATGGCTGAACGGCGGGCCCGGCTGCTCCTCGATGGACGGCGCCATGATGGAGGTCGGTCCGTATAGGGTGCGAGATACCGGCAAGCTGGAATACAACAACGGCTCGTGGGACGAGTTTGCGAACCTGCTCTTCATCGACCAGCCTGTGGGCACCGGCTTTAGCTACGTCAACACGGACAGCTATCTTACCGATCTCAACCAGATGGCTGACCACATGATGATTTTCCTGGAGAAGTGGTTTGCGCTCTTCCCCGAGTACGAGCAGGATGATGTAAGATTTGCGAGTTTCCATCACGAGCACAGTCACTAACTAATACAGCTCTACATTGCTGGGGAATCATACGCCGGACAGCACATCCCGTACATCGCTCGCGCCATCCTCAACCGAAACAAGAACAAGAGCATGAAAGTACCGTGGAACCTCAAGGGCTTGCTCATTGGAAACGGGTGGATCTCACCCGTGGACCAGTATCTCGCCTACATCCCATTTGCCTACCAGAATGGGATGATGCAGGCCGGGACGGACATGGCAAAGCGCGTGGAGAACCAGCAGTCTATCTGCATCAAGAAGCTGAACGAAGGTGGCCACGAACATGTCGACACCAGCGAATGTGAGCAGATAATGGTCGCTATCCTAGAGGAAACGAAGGACAAGAAAGCCGACAGGATGAATCAATGCGTGAACATGTACGATATTCGTCTGCGAGACGATTCGTCATGTGGCATGAACTGGCCACCGGATCTTACCGAGGTCACACCTTACCTGCGCCGCCCAGATGTCATCCAAGCCCTGCACATCAACTCCGACAAGAAAACTGGGTGGTCAGAGTGCAATGGCGCTGTATCCGGACATTTCCGCGCCAAGAACAGCGAGCCTACAATCAAGTTCTTGCCCGAACTACTTGAGCAAGTCCCGATTCTCCTCTTTTCTGGCGACAAGGACTTTATCTGCAACCACGTAGGAACAGAGTCTATGATCGAGAATATGAGCTGGAATGGCGGTAAAGGCTTCGAGGTTTCCCCGGGTGTATGGGCGCCGAAGCAGGACTGGACTTTTGAAGGAGAGCCCGCTGGTACTTACCAAGAAGTGCGGAATCTCACCTACGTGGTGTTCTATAACTCCAGTCACATGGTTCCCTTCGACTATCCAAAGCGAACGCGAGACATGCTCGACCGCTTCATGGGCGTCGACATTAGCGCCATCGGCGGAGATCCTTCTGACAGCCGTCTCGATGGCGAGAAAGGGCCACTTACGAGTGTAGGCGGCCACCCCAACTCCACCAAAGCCGAAGAGGACAAGACCAAGCAGCTCAAAGAGGCCGAATGGAAGGCCTACTACCGTTCTGGAGAGGTCGTGCTTGTGATCCTTGTCATCGTTGCCGGCGCATGGGCCATCTTCCTCTGGCGCAGCCGCCGTGCGAACAGCGCGTACAAGGGCGATGACAGTGATGAGGGACGAGAATCGCTGCTTACTGGCATGGGCCTCGACAACTTCCGAAGAAGAGAGAGAAGGCGCGATGTGGAAGCAGCAGACTTTGACGAACGAGAGCTTGATGATCTGGATGACGTGCCAAAGAAGCCCGCGAACGGCTACTCGAACATCAATAACGAGAAGGAGAGGCATCCGGCGAACGACTCGACATTCAGCCTTGGAGCCGACAGCGATGATGAGGCAGAAGGCAGTGATCGTGGGAGAAACAAGGAGCACTCGTGATTAAAACGTATCAACTTGGGATATTGAAGCACTTACGCGAGGATTGGCATTGCAGGCGTTCGGAGTGGAAAATACACATGGCCTCGCTCGATATCATAGATTGAGACCTGATGCAATTATATTGTCTACAACATCTTTACTGAAAGTTCCGCAACAATGATCCGAGAAGTTTTGCAAAACTACCATGATCATGTGTCAGATTTAAGAACGCTGCGGATGCTTTTTAGGATGCGGTGCAGGTGGTGCAGGTGGAGCCCCACACACGTGACTTTCGTGAGTTAGCGTCCTTTGCTGGTCGCGTTGCTTCCGTCCCAAGGCGCGTCATTCTCAGCCACCAGGCTTCAACCTCACTCCACGGCGGCGACCAGATGCCCAACACAACCTCATAGCACTACAATGCCTGCGTATGTACATGCCGCCTCTTGCCAATAACAGGTCTGTCTAGGATTGTGTCACTAATTGTGTTGCAGGCTGGGTGATCAATACTATGGCGGCACCGTCACGAACCCCTTCGAGGAACGCGTCGTGAATCACTTCACAGCAAACGAGATCGCGACACTGCAGAGCCGGCTGAATAAGCAACTTGGGCCCGAATACATATCGACCAGGCCGGGTGCAGGTGGCGGCAAGGTTGCATACTTGGAAGGAAACAAGGCGATCGCTCTCGCGAATGAGGTCTTTGGGTTCAATGGCTGGTCCAGCTCGCTGGGGCAGGTGCAGATCGACTACGTATGATGACACGACTTGCGCCGTAGAATGAATGTATGCTGACCGGGACAGGTCGACGAACATCAGAACCAGAAAGTCAGCCTCGGTCTCTCAATAGTGGTGAGGATCACGCTAAAGGACGGCACATATCATGAAGTGAGCATGCGAGCTTTGCAATGTTTAACACGAACTAACGACCGCTAGGACATTGGGTACGGGTCAATAGAAAACGGCAAAGGCAAAGCAGCATCGTTCGAAAAGGCGAAAAAAGAGGCAGCGACGGACGGACTGAAACGCGCTCTGCGGACCTTCGGCAACGTACTCGGCAACTGCTTGTACGACAAAAACTACCTCAAGAAGGTCCAGGCCATGAGCGTGAAGCCCATCAAGTTCGAGGAGGGCAACCTCTACCGACATCCAGACTTCGCGCTACCGCCCCAAGAATGTCAAGCAGTCATGAAGCATGAGCCTCAAAGGACGCCAATTCGACCCAATCAGGTTCTGAGGACGCGTACAGAGCACCTTGGCCAATCATTTAATGGCGAGTTTGACGATGACTTTGATGGCAACCTGTTCGATGGCGTTGACGTTGCGGAAAGTCGCCGCAACGAGTCGTCCTTTGACACAGCTTCAGCACCAACAGAGCCAGCACCAAGAGCTATCGAGGCGACGAGAGCAGGGAACGGTTCCAACCAAGCACCTTCCGCTCGGACATCGCCCATACGACATACAGGGCCGCCTCAACAGCCTCCACAACGTATGCAAGCCGCGAATGCTCGAAATGGTAACGGTCAAGGTGGTGCGCAACAACCCCGACCAAATCAAGGACCAGGAAAGCTACCACCTAATGCGTCTATCCAGAGACAGCCGCAGACTCCAGCTCAACTGCCGAACCAGCCTCGACCTGACCAGAACAGGGGCCGAATGGCTCCACCTACTGCAGATATACATGCATCCAAACCTCCCATACAGCAGCAACAGCAGAACCCTCAACAAGAACCTCAGGCCCAGCCTCTCCGACAAACGCCTCCAGAACAGCAAGCACCCAACCAACCACGTCCAGCTGCACAGGCACAGGGAACCACAACACCATCTGCGAATGTTCCGCCTCCCAATGGCCGACCCCCACTCGGCTTCATCACCTCTCGTGCAGCCGAGATGCTGCAAGGCGCCGACGGCACCGGCCCAATCAACCACCTTCCGACATTCGATCCCAACGTCGAATCCCCTGTTCCCAAAGACAAGCGCACGCCCGGCATAGACCACCGCCGCAGCGCCGCTGTCAAGCGCCAGGAGGTTGGCGCACCACCCGCACCCGCACCCGCCGCCCAACCAGCAAACTCACGTACCAGTGGAGGTGCAGGCCGTCCAACCAACTTTACCAACCCACAGCAAGACATGAGTCGGCGCATCGGTATGCCTGGTGGCCCCGGCTACGCCATGAGTCCTAGTGCGAATCGTGGTAGCGCATACAAACCGCCAACGTTTGCGAACGGGGCAGCTGCGGGTGTAAAGAGGGAGAGAGCGCCGCTGCAAGATGTTAGTAATCAAGGCGCGAATGGTAGTGCGGGTGAGGGATCAGATGTTAAGCGGCAGAGGATCGAAGCGCCGGGGACGGAGAATACGGCGGGTGGTGCGATGGGAAGCTGAGTATACTGCTTTGAGCTTCGAAATGGCGCAGTCAAGTTCGAGGTATCTTTAACACGGTGTGAGCACGGCGTTTGGGAGTGAATATAGTTACAGCTATGGGCAGCTTCGGCGCTCGGCGACAGAAGGGTTACTTGGAGTAAGAAGGGCGACAAATATGTAGTCGGATATCATTCACAATGCAGACAGTCATCTCATCATTGCAAAATCTTAGCAAAATATTTTGGCGTATTGATCATTGTTAACTATCCTATCCGGGCTAGGACCCTCAGGTCCATCCGTATGCGCCATATCCCTCCCATGAACGCTAATGCAAATACCAAAAAGAAAACAAAGGGCATGTCTCCTACGGTCGAGACGCGGGCCTCGGGAAACTAAAGCCAGAAGGAGGGTTTGACGGACCTGCGGACGAGGCTTGTGAGACGGCTCCTTGTCGCTGGCGAGGCTGATTCGTTTGTGAAGTATACGACGAGGCGTGTGTATATCCTTCGCTAAGGCGCGAGGAATTATCAGCAAGCCCGCAAGAACAACACGCCCGTCGCGAAGAAGAGGGGCTGACACGTAATTCAGGGTTTACCTCTTCTTCCCGCCCGGGCGGGGCTTGCACTCATCGCCCACGACAGGATGGAGTTTGATCTTAATGGGGTACTGCGCGTTATTCCCGCTGTACCCTTTGCTCCAATCGTAGCTAATCGCGTATGCGAAGATTTCGCCTGTGCGGGAGAAGCCGGTTGCGACGATGCTGCCGCCGACTTCGGGGTAGCCTTTGAGGCGGTGCTTTGCGTCCTTGTCCCAGAAGTGGAATGTGCCGTCGGAACCGGCGGTGCTGAAGGTGCCGTGCACGGGGTGGAAGGAGATTGCGTTTACCGAGTAGACTTTTGCGACGTCGCGGGCGGAGGGGTCGGGTTGGCGGTGGCATTTAAAGGAGAAGTTGAGGCTGGGGGGAGGTTAGCAGTGTTTGGTGCAAGGGGTGGTGATGGAGTGGGAGAGGCTTACCTGGTGTCCTTGTCTTCGACGTATTGGATTGCGCAGCGTCCTTCGATTGAACCTACGGCGAAACCAGAGGCATCGCTGAAGCAGCTCACTACGCGTGTCTGCCACTTGAGCGGGCTGGTAATCGTCTTGTAGATCTTTGTTGGGTCGGCCAGGTTGACCATGTGGATATGTCGCTCTGCCGTTGCGATGACGAGCAGCTGGTTCTGCACATCCATGCTGTACACGCGCTCCGTGGCGTCCAGGGTACCGACTGGCTCAGCGCCCTGCAGGTCCCAGAATTTGACGCTCTTATCCCACGAGCCAGTCGCGACGTAGTCCTTGCCGCCCGTCTGGAACCAGCTCACGCATTTGATGGCTTCGGCGTGGGCTTTTGCTTGCTGGGCGGTGATTTGGCCGGATGCGGGGGCGGTGCGGAAGTCGACGATGTTGAGGTGGCCGGTCGAGTCGCCGGCAGCGAGGCGCGTGCCGTCCTAGAATCAATGTTAGCAACTCTTGTAGAGAAATGGATGTTGGAGTGACCTACCTTTGACCATCCGAGACCGAGAACGTGACCTTGGCATTCAAACAACCACTTTCCCTGCGCGCCCTGCTGGTTGACCTCGTAGATGTAGACCTTCTTGTCCCAGCTTCCGACCGCAAGGAAGTCGTTCATGGGCGAGAACTGCAGGTCGGATATGCTGTCTGATGGAAGCTGGCCTTGGGGGATTTCGATGTCTTTGCTGGTGTCGCCCGTGGTGGAGCTGCTCGACGCAGCAGGCGCGGAGCCGAAAAGTGCCATCGCTGTGGTTGCGGTTGGGTTCGAAGTGGTGGGTTGTGGTGCAGCTTTGCGCGAGCGTGTTGTTGTGCCGCGGTAGAGCGCGAGTCTTCTTGTATGCGCCGGGCTTGAGACAAGAGGTTACAGGTAGTGAGAGTGACTGAATGGACGGGACTAGAATGTGTAGCAACAAGTACTTCACAGCACTTCTTATATCATTCACCGACGCGCTCCAGCAAAAGACAAAGTACCCGCGCAAGCTCTCAGGCACCCCTGCAAGGTACCACTCCTACTTCTGCCTAGCGCTGCCTGCGGCCCAACGTATCGCCGCGCCTCCGCTCTACTAAATAAGTTTTCCTGCAGCTCGCACATCCGCCCTCCAACGTTCCTCGCTCAAAGAATCGCAACGAAGCACACGCACAGAGCACTTGACTGTGTCTCTCCACCACGCTTTGGGAGAAAGTCCCCGGACACCAGTTTCTTGTGAACTGCACTTTCAGCAACGAACCGCCATAGAAGCGCGGCCTCGATCACCGCTTCACGACACTTCTCCCTCTCCTTGTCCGCTTGCACTCTTTTCTTCTCCGCTTTTCCGACGCCTGCGGGTGGAGGGGTTATCACTGGGGCGATGATATGAGTCCATTAGCTACCTTGCCTGTTGTCTGCCGAGGGATCGCGAGGGGTCAAGAGGAGGATGGGAGAGTCGGGGCTATGCCAGGCATCGAGGGTCTTTTCGTCCAGTTTATGGTTATGCGATTGCCTCCTGCGCGTCTCGGTCACACGGGATGTCGTGGGTGGTAACTCAATGGGGCTTATTCTTGACGCGAGGAACGTTCATATCGACACACACTTTTCGGATCTGAGCATAGCTTGGCTATGCGCGCCTGGTCGAACAGGCCAGATTCATCCAGCCACGAGGGGTCTACATGATGAGACAAACAAAATAGAGTCAAGCACTGAGACTGTCTGAATCCCAAAGTGGTAGGACGGTCGCTGCTGAGTATTTTAAAACAGTATCTGACAAGACCTCATCGTTGGCTTTAGTTAGTTTCTCTCTATATCAATGCGCTTCATGTGCGGAAGTTCCGATACTTCTTCTTTAGTTGGTGCTGTGAATCATGAATGCAAAATGACCATCGACATTGATGTTCCTCCTCATGCTGTCTGGAGTACTTCGCATAGTGTTGTCATCCGCCGCTGCAATGGCAGCTTCATCCCTCGATAATGAACTTCCTCGCCTCCTCATATGCCTTGTCCAGGTCGTCATTCACGACAATCTTGTCGTGTGGCGCCTCTCCACTCTTCGCAAACTCCATCTCGATCTTTGCCTGCTTCAGCCTCTTCAGAATCGCCTCCTCCTTGTCTGTCGCGCGGCTGCGTAGTCGCTGCTCCAGGACTTCCTCATTTGGCGGCTGTAGGAACAGGAACCGGGGGCGCGGGAACGTGGGGTGGTTTGCGACTTGCTTGACGCCCTGAAATCGCATTAGCATATACATGCACATCTTGGATAAAAGTAGAAATACGTACCTCCATCTCGATGTCCAGAATGCATATCCTGCCCTTCTCCGCAATGTCGTTCACAGCCTTGATGCTCGTGCCATAGCTGTTATCCCCAAATGTCGCGTGCTCGATGAAGCCCTTTTGGTCGACCAGCTCTTTGAACTGGTCCTTCGTAACGAAGTGGTACTCGCGACCGTTCTGCTCGCCTGCGCGTGGTCCGCGCGTCGTATGCGAGATGCTGAAGCCGAATTTGTCGGGGTACTCTTTGAAAAGACGCGCGAGGATGGTCGACTTTCCGGCGCCCGAGGGCCCGGAGATGACAATGGCGCGGTTGCGCTCGACTGCAGAGGTGTCGGTGGGCGCCATGTTAGAGGAGGTGGAGGTAAAGGTGCGCGTGGTGGGGTGGAAAGGTGTGCTGAAGGGAAGTAGTGACCGGCAGTGAGTCAGAGATGGGATGGAGGGTAATCCTCGTGACGTCTTCACTAGATATCGAGCGATTTGCAACGGCAATGGCATGGACATGAGGAGACCATGGCTCCCGTCAAGGGACGTGTGATTGGCGGTGTGGCCAGGGTCTCTGGTGGGGCAGATGAGTGACATCGCGTTTTCGCGTGTTTGTCCTGACCTCATCGAGCCTGACAGTTTCTCTCCAATCACGCGCAGAGCCTCCATGTTACAACTGCTACCCCCGCGCTGAGCGCAAAGACAGAATCTCTAAAGCTAGAGAAGACTCATCATGGCAAGTGGTCAACTCCCGTGACATCTTCAGGACTAACACAGCACAGTCGAAGCAGTACCTCACCCTACACACGGTCGAGTCGGCGCATCCAAAAGCAAGCGATGTCTTTGCCGTGGCCCCCTCAAGCACACAGCTGCTGTCAGCCGCTGGCTCAAGTAACATCAACGTCTATGACACCACAAAACCCGACTTCCCCGTCATACAAACCCTCGACAAGGCGCATCTACTCGGCATCCACCACCTAGTCACCGCGCGGGAAGGCACGGCGAGGCGTGCGGCAAGCGCCGGCTTTGAGGGCAAAGTCAAGATATGGAACCAGGGCGAGGACGGCGTGTGGACGGAGCATGGGGAGATTGTTGGTGGGTACGCCTTGCGCTTTCTTTGACATGGCACTACGAAGGTCATGGGATGGACTTGCTAACGGGCTGGGTAGATCAGAACAAGCCTGGTGAGATATGGGCCATCGCCATCAGCGCAGACGGTCGTTATCTAGCAGGAAGCAGCATCAATGGCAAAATCAACGTCTGGGATCTGAACGACATGTCCAAGATCCGCGAGTACGAGACGAAAGGAAGTTTCGGTCTGTGTGTTGATTTGGTACCCGGTTCATTCCACCTTACCAGCATGAGCTTTGCTAACTCTTCGCCCAGAGCCGCGACGGAAGGTTCACTGCATCCGGCCACCAGAACGGATCCGTATACGTCTTTAACAACGACACTGGCCGTCTCGCACATTCCCTACTCGGCCTCGTACATCCAATTCGCAGCGTCTCATTCTCGCCGGCATCCAAACTCTTAGCTGCTGGAGGTGATGCAAAAACGATTGCGCTGTACGATGTCACTTCGGGCGAGCAAGTAGCAAACTTCGCAGGTCATGGGGGCTGGGTGCTTTCATTAGACTGGAGTGACACGGGTGATTATCTGTTGTCAGGGTGAGTTACAGTATAGGTTACATCATTATGGTCAGGCTAACACGGCCCAGGTCCTATGATTCGAAAGCAAAGGTCTGGCGCATCGATACACGAGCATGTGTTGCAACACACTCCCATGGCGATAAGCCACTGTGGAGTGCCAAATGGCTACCGAAGCACCCAACGAAAAGCGAGATGTTTGCGCTGGGTGGAGGAAACAATTCCATTAGCTTCTACCGAGAAGCAGCAGGTTGAGCAACCCACACGAAGCCAGCGCGCGCCGACTCGAAAGCCTGTCTCAACCTCTATTCCATTAATGTGAAAAAAGGCATCAAGGGACATGAGCGGCTTTTCCAAGCCATTGACGGCCGGTTCTAATAAGCGAACTAGCACTCCTAAGGGAAGGGTAAGTGCATGTAAAACAATATAAGGCGAGTGTAATCTTGTTCCAAGTATCAAAAGAATGGACAGCTCTATAAGTTCTAAAGCCACTCTCCCAATGAGTATAGGAAGCCACATCTCTTCTCCTACCGCTGACAAGTGCAGAACACCTACCCAACAACGAGCCATCACATCTCCACCCTCAAGCCTTTGCCATCCCTGCCTTCAACTCCTCCGCCAGCTGCACATACGACCCCGTCTCAATCTCATCCAAAATGCCCTTCTCAGCCTCCACCTTCCAACCCAACTCCCTCCTCGCCTTCTCCGCACTACCCCTATTCTCCAAGCTCAAAAACTTTGCCAAAAACGGCCCAGCCTTGCCCGCCATATCCTCATACTCCACGCTCTCCACTTTCACACCAAGCACCTTGCCCATCGCCTCCGCCAGTTGCTTGAATGTAATGTTCGTCTCGCTCGTCGCGTTGTATATCTCGCCCCCCGGAGCTTTGGTAGCAACCAGCAGATAGAGTCGAGCAGCGTCGTCGACATGGATGGTGGTCGTGCGCTTCGCCCCATCACCCACATACCCCAACACCCCCGTCTGCGCCGCCCCAGACATGAACAATTTCACACCGCTGCCCCCGCGCCCGTACACCCACGGCCCGAGTCTCACGACATTGACGTTCAGGCCGCGAGCCTTTAGGTCTGGGTACAAAGACTCGAGGCCCGCGCCAAAGGGCGCGTCGGGCCACGCGGGGCTGTCTTCGTTCGTTTCGGCGCCGTTAGGGTGGGCGCCTGCGTGTAGGGTTCCGGATGTGAGGACGAGTTTCTTGGTTGTGCCCTGGATGCCTTGGGCGAGAGCGAGGAGGGCGGCGTTGTTTGTTTCTTTGCGGTCCGTATCGGAGATGTTGAAGTTACCGGCGATGGCGTCGGCGATGTTGATGGTGATGTTTGCTTTGGCGGCTTCGCGCGTGAGCACGTCGAGCGTGGTGATGTCTCCGCGGACGGGGATCGCGCCGAGGGAAGAGAGTTTTGCGTCGCTGGTGGTGCTGCGGGACAGGGCGGTGACGGTGTGGCCTTGGGCGAGGGCGAGGGTGGTGAGCACCGTGCCGATGTAGCCTGATGCGCCGGTGATGAAGATGGTGGACATGGTGGATGGTGGTTGTGGGGATCAAGATCAAGATCTAAAGGGGTATTTGTAGTGGTAGTTTGATTTTGAACTGTGGACTTGGAGTGTACGAAGATAGTTGTAACGGGTTTGACTGCTTTTATATACTTGCCCAACCTACGTGCACTCGAATCGGAGCATAACGGACTTACCCAAAGTCCTCGGACTCTCATACTATTGCTCGATCATGATACTACACCGTCCATCGCCCAATGTAGCCCGTCGAGCATTTCAAACTTTCCACGATTCCCATTGGCCCAGCCATACGACATGAGGTTAGCAGCATGCGCACAGACCTAGAAGCCCTTGTTCATCATTCGTTTGGAAGCCGCTTCTGGCTATACGACTGGAGGTAAAACATGATGATTCATTATGCATTCGGCAATAAGGGAGTAGTGGGTCGTACGTCCGGTGTTGATGGCTCGGGTCCGAATGTCATGTCAAGCCTCGAGTGCGATTGAGTCCTAGGCTAGTGCGATTTGTTCTGAGGTGGTTGTGGAACTTACTTGATTTAATCTCTTAGACATGTACTTCGAGCCGTAGGTGAGGGAAATGATAAATAAATAAGTGCCTAAGTGGATAAGCTGAGCAAGCACAGCACACTCTAGTCGACTGCATTCATCCAGGAGAAGACTCGTTGTGAGGGCCCCCAATGGAGGACAACTATGAGCGAACGACCGCTTAAACACGAGATAGCATACGCGTCGAGATGCAAGAGTGGCTGGCTGCATACTTGTTAGCTTATCGATCAAAATGTAGACGCGCTGATCCCAATCCGAGACGGAGGCGTGAAATGTCAGAAACTCGAGAGAAAAAAGGCTTGTCCGAGACGTGGATGGAATGCCGTAAGTATGTGCGCAGGTGGTTATGTGATTGTGACGTTTGATACCGGAAGTGACAATTCGAAGGGCGTCAGGGCGTGGTACTTACTTGCGAAAGCGGTTTGCTGCCGTAACAGATATCTACCACAAATCGTGACTAATTGAAGCTTGTGATCATTTCATAGAAATTCAGAGGCTTGATACTCTCGAATTGTCCGCAAGTCTGCGTGAAATGGCTGGATTTTTAGCCATGAATCCATAAGCGGAAGTGGCTACGCTTTGATGGAAAGGCTCGAACAAAGAAACCGTGTTGGATTAGTCTCACCTGAGCTTGGTACTCGCTCGCGTAGTACTTCTACGGTAACTTCAGCTAAACCAACCACTTCTTCTACTCGACTTATAAATTTGATCTGAGTCCACTCGAAGCCTGCAACATACCTTACGAATCTATTTCCAACCCCATATACCAGCATCACTATGGACGTCCGCGTGGTACCTTTCTCCCTTGTCGCCGTAGACAATACAGCAACAAAGGCCATCCAGGACTCTTCGCACCCCTTATCTTTTCCGTCTCAACGCTTCAATACCCCAACACATTCTCGCTCAGAGATCATACCCTCAGTGCCTGAACGCATCAACTTCAAGCATGAAGCGCCGCCGTGGGACACTTACAGCTACACCTTATAGCGACCACTAACCGCCAAGAGCCAAAACATGACCGACAGCCATGTCTGCAATATCCCTTCGTTCCTATATGAGGATCTGATGCTGCTATTCACCAAGTGGATGACAACAGGAGCGATTGGCTCCGAATCGTTGCAGGACGTGATCGAAGCGTGGACATCGACCAAAGCTGGGAAGGATCTCGAAGCCAAACTAGACGGCAAATTTTTTTGGCTCATCCGTCTCGATCAGATGTCGCCCAAAGACTCGACGCTAGTAAGAAATGGGCCGATTTCATCCTTCTCGGACCTCGTCCTCAAAATATGCTCGAGTATGCGAGCGCATGGCTGTTTCCAGCACGCAAAGAAGGATGCCGATGATATTGGCGGAAACGTTACGATGCAACTCATTCTCAATCCCTGGGACCCGGAAATGGATCCAGCAAAAGAGTTTCGCGTCTTCGTGCCTCCACCTGCAGCGAGAGGAATCCTTGAACCGCATGTCGACGACTTCAAGATGAGCGCAATCAGGCAGTATAGATGGCATCACCCATTTTCGGCACCTTTCGACCTCACCGTCCCAGAAGCCGTCGCCTGTGTTACCGAAGGTACGCAGCAGACGCTGGTCGAGCTCATCTCGTACACAGCGACTGAAATGGATGCTGGCATGCGAAAGATGGTTCTTAAATACGGATTTAGCTTTGATATTGTGCTAAAAAAAAGGCGGAAACGTGCAGCTGGTGGAAATCAATCCATTTGGTGCGATGAGTGGCTGTGGCGCATGCTTGTTCAACTGGGTTTCGGACAAGAAGATGCTGTATGGATTGGAGAAAGCGGATTTTGCGGTCACGCTGACGTCCTAGCATGAAGAAGTTGGTTCTCTAGTACGATGCATAGTTGCCGCATTCGAGATGGCAGAGTAGTACTGGGGCAGAGTTGTCCTGTTTGCATAGGTAGTTTACACACCATTGAAAGTATTTGTCATCTCCAGCGATACTTAAATTGTCGATCTCTCCGTCGAGAGGCAGCACACACAGCACCCGTTGAGAATTGCGTCGATGCTAGTGTTTGCCGCTCAATCCGCCCTAGATTTCTTTTTCGGTGCCCCTCTTCTTGCCATATAGAAAACGCGATCACGACACCCAAGTACGGCGCGCCTACCATTACCGTGAATCTGCTGTCTGAGCAAATCTGAATTGTTTTGCGCCCGAAGATAAAAGGAGGATTCAGACAGGTCAAGGTAGCGACGATTGGTCGATGAGCGCTATCCGTACAGCCAATCATAGACATGCCTTCACATGGCACTAACCGCATGAACGAATGCCCTACGTCACATCTGAGCTAAGTATAACAGGCGCCATTTTGAAGTCCTACGCGATCGAGACCGGTCTAGGTTTGTGGCAACTCGCCCTTATGTTCCGCCGGCTCCAGCTGCCTATCCCTCACGACACCTCGTGGCGCCTGCCATCAGCTGTGGGTTTGGTTTTCCTGCGACATCTTCATTTTCGATGTCCCGCACTTGATCGCAGCCGGTCCCAAAATGGACACCCAACGGCGGGCTCGCCGAAAGCCCATCTCGGAAGAGAAGAGGGAGCGTGATGTGTTTCTGCTGTACGGTGCAGCTTTTCGCAACATGCCTCATCTCCATGGCTTGGGTTCCAGCTCAGAGGCCTGCTGGTAAGCTTTCAACATAGCCTCCCTTATGACACTTCCTACTAATATATTCAAGTAAGTGCATCTAATCGGTTATATAAAAAATGCCCGAGCAAGAGCTTAGATTTTCATATCAAATGCACGCCGTTCTTGCTAGACATCTGACCTTCACCAGCGCTACCAGCAGACCATGTGCCGCGTCCTTCTGCCGACTCTACTTTGTCGGCTCTGGCCCAGCTTGCAACTTTTCGACTTGCAGCAAGCCGGGCTATAATTTCCCTAGTCGATGACAAACGGGAATACATTTTAGCAGAAGCAACTCCTCACATGTCTCTCCGTCCAGAGGCGCCTGGAGATGCTCCAAAAGCATTATGGCTTGGAAGTGTCAGCGTTCCCAGAACCTGGGGAATCTGCGAAAAGATCTTGAACATCGACCTGCAAGCATTCCCGGCCAACGCTCTCCCTGCGCTCATTGTCAAAGATATCAGAGAGAGTACGGAGCTTTCGGAGCGGCCTTACTTCAAAGCGACGAAAGTGAGATTCTACGCTGGAGCGCCATTGTGCAGCCCATCTGGTGCCATTGTAGGGTCAATCAGCATACTGGACGAAATGCCACGTCCGGAGGGCCTTTCCAAAGAGCATCAGGATAGTCTGCGGGACATTGCCGAAAGTGTGATGGATTACCTGCATAACTACACAATCAAGGATCAGTACCGGAGAGGAGAGCGTTTTACGCGCGGGCTGATCTCTTTCTCTGAGGGAGCATCGGCCTTGATGCCGTTCGAGGATGACAGTCAGCGCGATCCACAAGAAGCGGTAAAGATTGGTCAACCCAATCCGAGCTCAGATTCGGTAACCGAAGAAACAAGTACATCTTTCCATCAGAGCATTTCGGCGCCATCAGTCACGTGGCTCAAAGGGGGTCGGCAGCGGCCGATGAAAAAGCTTCAAGAGAGCATCCTTCCTACTGACTCGAGAATGATGTTTGCACGAGCTGCCAATGTCATGAGGGCGTCTAGCGATCTGTACGGTGTGGTGATTCTAGATGCCTCTGTCGCAGCGAATCGAAACCACGATAGTCGAAGCAGCCAAGAGCACAGCACTGGGACAGAGACACCCGGTGATTCGTACCTAACAAAGACCTCTTCAAGCGATGAAGGCGGCACTCTTAATGCGGACACAACGCATCGCTCGACATCAAGATCTTGCCAAGTACTAGGTTCTGCCATCTCAGATCAGACTGCCTACAATCGACCTAGCACGAACCCACCATACGAAGTGCTCCTCGAGACGGATCTTACACGCATGCTACACGACTACCCAAGCGGCAAGATCATTACATTCGATGTTGAAGGATCTGCCCTCTCTTCGACTGACGAAGGAGCCTCTAGTGACCCTTCCGAGTCGCCACATGACCAGTCGTCGAAGCGGAAGAGTCGCGCATCGCGGGCGAACAGAATTACTACAGCTCTTAGCAGGATGCTGCCTGGAGCTCGAAGTGTTGCCTTTATACCTTTCTGGGACTATGAGCGGGCGCGATGGTTTGCTGGCTGTATCTGCTGGAGTAAGAGCCCCCATCGTCTACTTTCTGCATCAGTGGATCTCCCGTATTTTAAGATTTTCAGCCATTCAGTTATGCGGGAACTCTCTAGGTTGGATGCGTTAGCATCAACTCAAGCTAAAACAACCTTTGTGGCATCGATTTCGCACGAGCTTCGATCTCCTTTACATGGCATCCTTGGCACCTTGGAGTTTATTAAGGATACCCCTCTAGACGCTTTCCAGACTAGTATGCTGAACTCACTTAATGCTTGTGGACAGACGTTGCTGGATACAATCAATCATGTCATGGACTATGCAAAGAGGAGCGAGGGAAAGAAGAATGTTTCGTCAAGACGTTTGAAGAGCACGAATACAGTCCGACTGTCTTCGAAGCCGCTCAAAAACCGACGATCTAGAGCTGGAGCCTTCAATTTCTGTACTGTCACTGAAGAAGTGATTGAGGCCGTCTTCTCTGGGTCAACCTACGTGCCTGTCCGAGGCTCAATGATAGACATCGATTCGTCAACATCAGACTCGGGCTCGGAGTCGACGGTAGTACCATTACGGAAAACCTGTCACATTGTACTAGATTTGGCGCACGACCAAGATTGGGTCTACTGCTTCCCCATTGGGTCCTGGCGACGTATGTACAGATCAATTCACGAACCGCATGCGAGACATGCACTGACTTCATATCTCCACTCTAGGTATTGTAATGAATATATTTGGCAACGCGATCAAATACACCGAGAAAGGACATATACATGTCTCATTACACGCCAACGAATCGTCTCAGGCTACAGGAGCACCGGCCACGGTGACACTCACCATCACAGATACTGGGAAAGGAATGAGTGCTCAGTTCCTAGCCGACAGAGCATTTCACCCGTTCAATCAAGAGAACCCTTTCGCGTCCGGCACCGGTTTAGGGCTTAGTATCGTGCATCAAATCATCGAGACGAACGGCGGAAAGATTGAGGTTCGCAGCGAGCCCTCCGTTGGCACTCGGATGACCGTCAAGTTGGCACTCACGAGGCCAGAATCTCCCCCTGCTGTACCTGCTCAATACGCTCAAATGGCAACCTTCTTGGAGCGGCTCAAATATCGTAAAGTCTGTATCTTACGACAACAGTCGGGGCCAGTATCGGAAGTCAGCAATTGGTCCGAGCCGGGAGAAGGCGTTATACGCTTCACAAACGCGCTTGCAGACACGTTAGATCAACATTTGAAGATGGACGTTGTCCAGACTGCAAATTGGGAAGACCATGACGCTGAGATCGTTGTTGTTCCAGAACTATCCTTTGATTACCTCGCTGCAATAAGACGCAGGAGACCTGAGGGTGGTCGGGCTCCGATCACAGTGTTCATTGCAATGGATGCGCTTGAGGCTGCCACGTTGAGGTCTGATGCCAGAGTGAAAGCAAAGGAAAGCGTTGTGGAGATTATGACACAGCCGTATGTACAAGTTCTGCTAAAATGACGAGTCGGGTTGACTAATGTGTCGAAGCTGTGGACCATACAAACTCGCCTACATTCTCAACCAGTGTCTTGATCGTTTCGATCAGCCCGACGAGAATGTTCTGCACTATAGCCTCGACAGCAACTACTTTCCTCTCGATACTCCAACCATCGAAAGACCTGGCTTCTTCTCAACAATGGGTAACATAGAGGGCTCTAAAGTCTACAACGCAGATACTGAGCCCACGATGGCCCATAGAGTATTTCCTAAGGAGATTGCTACCAATGTTCCAACTCGGCCAGCTTTGCAAGTCCCACAGGTCTTGATTGTTGATGACAACCCAATCAACAGAAGTGTACGTTTCTCCCCATGGCTTTTCGCTCCGCTACTCATTAATACAGCTTCTGGTCGCCTTCCTCAAAAAGCGCAAATATGCGTATCAAGAAGCAAAGAACGGCTTAGACGCACTAACGGCATATCGAAGAGAACCGTCACGATTCAAGATTGTCCTCATGGATCTTTCCATGCCTGTGATGGACGGCATGACAAGCACACGTGCTATACGCCAGTACGAAAGCGAAAACAACATCGAAAGGTGTCGCATCGTTGCTCTCACGGGACTTGCATCCGCTAGTGCCAGGCTCGAGGCATTGAGCTCGGGGGTGGACCACTTCATGACAAAGCCGCTTAACTTCAGGGCGCTCGATGCTCTGCTCAAGAAGGAAGAAGAGCGAAACAGCATGGAAAACAGACCACGAGGATTGGCGGGCGTAGATGAGACAGCGGATGATGGAGGCATAGGAGATGATGAGCAAAAGCGGGACCAGGACACTTTGCGAGAGAGCGGGAACGTGGAATTACAACCGGGCGTCGAGAAGACCGAGGCGGAACAAAACCATACCAGAGTTGACCCACAGCAGGCTTCTGGGACGGCTGGATCACAGGAAGAAGCGAAAGAGATTGTATCGCAGCCCAAATCTGACGGGGCTGAACCAGAACCAACGTCACGAGAACCTGAGTTACAACAGCACATTGATGACGTAGCTTCTCAGCGAGCAGCTCAAACGACTAGAGGAAAACTAGAGTCTGGTGAGGACAGCATACACCAAGAAGTCGAGAAAAGCGACAGGTAACAATACAAGAGAAGCGACTATCAGCAGACATCGCTTCAATAATATTATTGCATATGTTTACAAACTGGCCGCAGCCGTCAGTGATAAGTGTATGCGTCTACGGTGTTGTTGTATGTGACAGGCGGTCCGCTTGCACACTTTCACCTCCATGTCCCACAATACCGCATAGTATTCCTGCATGGTTTATATCTCTCTGCCAAACGATAAACTCCTACTCACATTCAGTATTATATTTGGATGGTTTGACGATTCCTCTGGCTCTGAGCTCTCGCGCTCGTCTGAACAAGCTAAACTTTTCGCCTTTTGGCGATGAAGGCACCAATTCGGCTCCGTTAATGATGCTAAGAATTATTTTTTTAGCGACGACCGTCTCTTCACTTTCTCCCTGTTGGCCTCGACAATTAATGTTTGTCATGCGTGTTATGGTGAAGCGTTGAATCAAGAATCGCATTACTAGAACGCAGCGCTGCCACAACATGCCATGATATCTTCAAACGAATACATCACCATTCGCAGCTGTACACAGGCTGCCTCTTCACATCCGTCTGACTCGGCGCACCCAGTTCCCTCAGCGGCAAACCTTTGAACGACGGGTCGCCATGGCACTCATACGTCTTCTCCACCGCATCGGGACTACTCGACGGAGCACAAACTAATGTCCCTGGGATATACAACTTGGACCTATACCAGCAGGTTTCGCCAAAGAGGATCATGGGGCCTGCGCGAGGAGGCACCGATATCTTGTTGATGTCTTGGTCTTTTTGTGTTGCGGTGTACACGGGGTCGTCGCGCCCGCCGACGGGGATGCCGTAGTTTGTTGCGAAGTACTTGCAGTCGACGGTCACGTTGCCTTGGGTGGTTGTAGCGCTCTTGGGGATGTCCATGATGATGGAGAGGGCTTTCGTGGGGGTGTTGCGCGGCTTGTTTGGACTTCTAGCTGGGTTGGTGAGAATGCTGAGTTCTGTGTTTCGTTGTTGCGGGTTGGTGTGTGGTTGGCCGTGGGGGCTGATTGGAGTGGCCAAGGCACTCAGGACGAGGTAGGATAGGGAGAGCGCTATGCTCAAGCAGGACGGCATGATGAAGGTATGTGCTTGTGAGGTACGAATGAACAACAAAGGCAAGCAATTGTGTTGCCGGTGAAATTTTGGATAGTTCTGTGGATCTGGCTGCTTGCTCATGCTGGAGACAGTCCGGATACTTATGAACTATATTGCCTGTTGCGGCGAGGCGGAAAGTAAAAAGACGCGGGTGTTGCATCCTGTCAGCACTGTCTTATCCACAGCCAGCGAAAATATGGACTGTGCCGTAGACAAGGCATATCGTGAATATTTCCAACGTTTGAAACCGCCCGGGCAGCGATTTTGGAATTTTACAATTATGACGGGGGCGATGCCAGCAGATTTATGTAGCTTCGCCGCATTATGCCTGGGACAGAGGTTATTTTCGAGTCTGCAGCAAGGCGCATGGCGTTCTGTTCGGGAAGTGATGAAGTTACGCGCGCGTACGGTGTCCGATTGTCAGAGCGAAGAGGCGTAGGTTGTGGCGAACGGTAGGCGTAGGTTGTGGTCGTTGTGACCCAATGATGTTTGCGTCAGCGCCTGACGAGATTGAAATGAACATGTGTCTTTGACGTGATTGAGGAACGATGTGAAACGTCTCGGAAGTATGACCATGCGACAAAGTCATCCAGCATGAATTCATGATGCAATTGAACGCGAAGCTTTATTCGTTGACTGAAATGCCGTCCTGGATATCAAACATCAAACACCTTTTCCTCCGTGCATTCATTGTAACAGCACTGGTAACCCGCTCAGTTGCCCAGCCAGTCCAGAAACTCGGGCGTGAAGTAACTGACAACAATCGACGCGCCGGCACGTAGTATGCCTTGAGTTGCTTCCTCAGCCATCTGTCGTAGGTCAAACACACCCGCTGCCGCTGCCGCATGAATCATAGCATATTCGCCAGAGACCTGGTATGCTGCAATCGGCATGTCTTTCCCGATCTCTTTTGCATCGCTAATAATATCCAAGTATTGACTAGCCGGTTTCACCATGATGATGTCTGCCCCCTCGTTGATATCTCGTGTGATGGCTCGTCGAGCAAGGCCGCGTCCGCCGGGTGGGAGTTGGTAGCATCGTCGATCGCCGAACGAGGGGACCGAACCTGCAGCGTCGCGGAAAGGTCCATAGAGACAGCCGGAGAACTTGGCAGAGTATGACATGAGCACGACCTGGTGTGCAATGCCGGCTTCGATGAGCTTGAGTTTGATGGCGCGAATGCGGCCGTCGTTCATGTCGGAAGGTGCGACGCAGTGAGCTCCTGCCTGCGCATACGACATGGCGACATCGCTGACGCGCTCGACCGACAGAGCGTTGTTCAGACTGCCGTCATCGCGGAGAATGCCGCAGTGGCCGTGTGAGGTGTATTCGCAAAGGCAGACGTCGGCGACAATGAAGAGATCCGGGAATGCTCTTCGGAGCAGGCGAATAGCCTTGATCACTGGTCCCTTTGGATCATCTGCGTTCGTTCCTAATGCGTCCTTTGCGCCTGGGGCGATTGGTACGCCGAAAAGTATGACAGACTTCAGGCCCTTCGCGACGAGCGGGGTAAGGTATGGGACGACTTTGTTCAGGCCTCGGCGATGCTGGTTCGGTAGGGATGGGATAAGCGTCTCCTCGTCGGGCTGGTCGGAGATGAAGAGCGGATATATGAGCATGGACTATATCCGCCGTCAGTTGCCGTGGTACATCGGTTTAGTCTCGTGTCTACATACCTTGGTAAGCTGTCGCTCCGCTTGCCATGCTCGCGCCAGTGGGTGGCTGTATCCTCCGTGCAATTGACTTTTGATATCTCCGGCGATGCTGACGCTAGTCGCTGCCGTACTAGCATATGAGCGCGTAGACCGTGCCTCGGACACTTGTGAGCGGAAGTCTGGTCGTTCTGCTCGTTCTGGCCGTTCCGAGCTCCGGTATGCAATGTCTGAGACGAGCGAGGAGAAAGACATAGTGGCGGACGTGTGACTGAGGGGTGAAGACGTGTAACAAGGAGGATGAGGGAAGGAGCAACTGCGTGTGGTGGCACGTGTATGATCTGGCTCGGTTATAGAGTGCTCTGAAATTTGCCTGCAGCGATGTGGCGGTTTGAGCGGCGCTGATCGTCAGCCAAGGGTCTGGTATCACTCCAAAGCCTGTGGGCACGAGAGAGTTGGTCGAAGATATAAGAAGAGGAGGTGACTGTGTGAAGGAAGGCGGACAATTGAAGGTCTGGTAAGCATCTGTTCTGGGTCGGCAAAGACCTCTTCTCTGGCATGACGCTTTACGCCGATAATCTACTCCGGCCGGCGCATGGGCCGAGGCATCTCCGCAGCCAACCACAAGCCAGGGATTATCTGATGGCTCCATCTGGTTAGCCTGTGCTCATACACCTGCTATGATTGCTACACCTGCGCAATCATTCGCCTGTTGCTCGAGTCACATCGTCGCTATATCTCAGTGCGATCATACTTCCAATAAAATAAGTTCCATGTAAGTACGTCGAAACTCATCAGGGCTAATACATACCTACCGGGAGATCCCGTCTGATTGCAGTTCAACGTTCAACGATCTTCTCCAAAAAAGGAGCCACAACAACAACATTGGATCGAACCAAGCAACCTTAGCATAACTTTGTTTCTCGCCCACAAACCTGCGTGCCCGAATGTACGAGTAGCACTCGGACCGTCGTTGAACCACGAGCCTCCGCATGTCAACATACCGAGAAGGGCAACGTAAGAACAGGCATCGGAAGCCTTCGGCAACGGGAAACTTCAAGACTAGTTCGATAACCTTGGAATTGATGGACACAAAGCCTTACACCTTTGGAGAACCGCACCCGATTCAGCAGAAAACGCTTGCCGTTGGCCAACTCCACAACCCTCCAGCATTCAATACAAAGGTAGCATTCAAGCAGCTAATATACCTGCCTTTAGCAGCTTGCCACATATCAAATCTCCCAGACATACTTCGACTACCACTCGAGAAGAGAGAGGCGGTGAGCGTCAGCACTGCAGAAACGCAATGCAATGCATCTCGAGGGCATCGTGAGGCTGTCGAGCCGGAAGCACGGAATCTCACGCGAGCCATGCTCCAATCGCCAATCGGCTGTCTCACGCCAATCGATAAGCTATTGAACCTCTTGCTTCCGGGTTGGTGCTCATGCAATCGGCAGAAACACTGCATTTAGATGCATACAGTGAGAACACGTTGAACACGAAGCTGCTATAGTGTTCTTCGTATACCAAGATCTGTTGCTGGAATGAACTCTTCAGACGATTGCCTTGGGCGGCTATCAGGTAGTCACTGCTTATCTCTCTAGATCCTCAAATGTACGACAGCCTCAGGCGATGGACTTTTCCAAGACAAGTGGCTTTGACTATTTGTTGGAGGAAGCTCAATCGCGGTCCCGATTCAGCACCAAAAAGGCCAATCATTATACTTCACCCCATATTTGGCTTAGCCTGGACCCTGCATCTGTGGGGTCCACTACCCTGGGTTTCTGACCGTGAGGTGAAATGGAGGACAGAAGGTATATGTGCAACTGTTGAGCATTCTAAGGTGACCTGGTCTCTACAATACGTAATAGTAAGTTTGATGTATGAATCATTCTTACAAGCCAAAGTTTCATATCAGCGTATAGCCAGCCTCCACTCTCGGGTCACGATTCACGCCCCAGTAGTCAACAGCCGAGCATGCATGGCTAATTCCCCGGTCCGGTTGCCAATTCTGGAACCCACATCGCCTTATTGGCTTAGCTGGAGCATCGTACGTTTATCGAACTTATCAGCAACCCCTGCTAATCCGGGGATGATGTGAAGTCCTCGGCGCATCTGCATGCTCCATGGTCCAAGCTTCATCGAGGAAGGAGTCAGATAAAGGCGCCCATAAAGAGAGCTCATCGCCCTGCTCTTTGTCCTTCCGCTGGTATCCATACAGGTCTTTGTTCCATTCAACAGGCCAGGCTGAAGTAAAACCAGGTAGTTAAGGAACATACACTGGCCATCAAGTTCAAGACTAGGAATTGAGTACGATACACTTCGGAGCTTCGGCACCAGGCTCAGCTTCACGGCCCCGTTCTCTTGTCGACACATTATGGTCCATACATAACTGTGAGTCCCAAACCGTGCTTCGTTTTTCTTGATACCCATTCGGTCTTGCCGCATACCCGAATGTGCTACCACAGCATAGGGATCGAGGTCCAGAACCGCACATCCTTTTCGCGGGAACACAAAAAGCTCAATGCCTATACTTCCCAAATAGCAAGCGGTCAGCTAACACATATAATAGATCGATCTACCTTCAGGACATCTGCTCCAGACGATACGCCTTACTGTTCACTACCTGAACTAAATCAAGATGTGCTCCTACACTTACTCCTGGTACTATTGCAACCACGACTACTACATCTGGGCGAACAGCATCGAAGTGTGCTCTAGCCGCCTTCTCTCCAGCTACTCCTATGACGCATGGAGCATCGACATGTGCAAGAACATGACAGTATCCTGTGGAGGCTTCTCGAATTACTACTGCACCGACTGCTCGGAGGACGTCTCGCTGGAGTATGAGCTCGACGAGATATGATTGCGTGCGTGTGTTTGCGGGTAAGCCTCACTTTCGAATCCACATACCCTGAGCTTGAAAACGGAAAGCGGTAGAAGATGTTGAAGATGCACGGTGCTGACTTGCATGCAGCTCAGCTCACGCCTCGAACATGTTTCCAGCGAATCGGCGTGACCCCCACTCCCGTTGCGCATTCACCGCCGGAGCTATTGGCGGAGATAGTACTCACCGCCTTTCCCCACGAACTTCACCCGCATTCCGATTCCACACGACAACGGGGCAATGGTCGCGTTTCTTTCTGTATGTGGTTGTTTGACTGCATTTGATGCGCTATACCATCTCGTCACATCCTGGCGCACTGCAGGCGCTCGTACGTTGGCTGTTCGGCTGGGCTTTCAATGGTTTGGGCCGATGCTGGTGTTTGGGATCTGCTTCTTTATGACCTCGATCTAGTTGTTGCTTCAGCGCGCATTGGTCTTCGAGTGCGCTTTCCCAAAATCGCACCTGCTGTCTTTTCGACTAAGCCAATCAACACCCAATTACAGTCCTCATAGTTACTCTCAATGCAAACCATTCTACTCTGTGAGACTATCCTCTGCCGTCTTTGGGCTAACACCAAAGCCCTCGTCGAGTGTGCGTTTAACCTGCTCCGCTCGTCTCCTTGCATCAATATAGACCATGAACTCCTGGTATGTCCTTGGCATTACTCGGATGTTCTTAGGGACCGTGAATGTGTAATTGAACTGCCCTGTGGGCTTTGAATGCCCATGCTCCACGTCCCGCACCTTGGAGTCAATCCGTATCTGCACCCTTGTGTACTCGCTGTTTGGGTCTGACTTCTCACCCGGTGCATCGATCAGCGGCGGATCTGTGTATACAACCGTTGCTGTGAGATACAGGATGCTGCCGACGGGTACCGGATTCTGGAATGTCGAAGGATCGAGGGATACGAACGTCGGTCGTGCGTGCGCAAAGGCGGCTGCGGCTGTGAACGCGAGTTCGAATGTCTGCTTGAGAAGGAAGCCACCGAAGATCATGAAGTGATGACGGTTGCGGAATTGAGGTTGCATGATGGTGGCAGTTTGCAGTCGTGTAGCGTCCATGTGTACGACATTGTCGGGCTTGCGGAGCTCATCGTATGGATCTCAAGATGTTAGTCCATAACTCTCACACAGCTCGCTGCAGACTCACCATGGTACTGGAGCTGCTTCTGCCAGAAAGCGTGGATGAGGTCACTTTCAAGGTCATTAGGTGTATGCTTCAGTAGTGACGTGTCACGTCTCTCCTTTCTGATCTTCGAATTGCGTTCACCTAATGCATACAGGCGCTTCTCCTCTGCTGTCTCGACAATCAAAGGATTGACATTGACAGGCCTGTACCAGCCGTTAGCTTGTTTGGAGTCGTTTGAAGATGCATGTCATACTTTTTGGTAGCGGGGTCAAGCGAAACCATCGTGAAGGTACAATTGATTAGTACATCCTCATCTCTGACCTTCTCACCTTCCTTCGGCGCCTTTGCGACCTGCATGGTGATCTCCAAGCTACTTCTGCCTGTCGCGTATGTGACGCGTCCAGACAGCTGCAAATCGCATATCTCTGTGAGCGGTGAGTGAATAGTGATGCGATCGCACGATGCAGTGACTGTGGTGACATCGTCTCCGGTATGTTTGTCTGTTGCCTCGTTTAGATGGCTTTGGGCAGCGTCTAGCTAACAAGGCTTACACGCAATGATTCCTGAGAGTGCATCAAGATCCATGAAGATTGTACCTAGACGGATGTGGCCAGAGGAGTTGAGATACGTGTCCAAGAGCCACGGATCTTGGGCCAGTGGAAGAACGACTGAGTGATAGCTATCATTCATATGCCTTGGCTTCAACCGCCTATCTTGGGGTACCTCAGGCTTATCAGAAGGTTCCACGGCTTGTCTGCCTTCTGCCTGTTGTTGTTGTCGTAGGGCCTCAACCCATGGGGTGCGAACGCGCATAGATGTCAGTTCTTTGAAAACTCCATCCGTGTATTGAGGATGGCTGCAATGGAACCCGCGGCCCGGATCAATTGACGATGACGACACCGGCGCCGTAATGTATCGGCATCGCGAAGCTGGTCGGAGATGCCGGAGATGCCGGAGCCCTGTTCCAACCGCTGGTCTCATAGTGCTCAGATGGGGTGAAGTGCAAAAGTCATGTGCAAACTTTCAAGCTCCAAGCCTGGAGGAAATGACGTCCTAGGGCCCCTGCTGAAGCGATGTCTTGGCACGATGCAAGATCTCTCACTTCCGACGAACCTCAACACCATGAACAACACCGTCCTGATGCCATCACTCTGACATTCATCTTTGCTGGTCTCAGATGAGCATAGAGATGGCCAGGACCCTCGAGGTTGGGCGTGCAGTGCTCGCATCCTCTAAATATCCAATCGAGCTGTGGCTCACAACTTTGATCACAATCTCACCAACGCAGCACTCAATTGACATTCAGCAGCTGTCTTCTCGTACAGTACTCAGTATCCTTTCATCTGGGAGGGTTTGGGTTCATCGTGGTAATGGACTGCGTCTTCAGCTTGAGATCACATTGCGAGGGGAACCTTTGCCGCATCAGCAGCTCCAAGAATTGACATACGACATTCTATCAGCACCAGTAAGTGTTCTCAATGGACTGTTCCATTCCTGGAACTCAATGAGATTATAGGTTTGGGCGCAGCTGAACCTGGAGCCAACACTGTCGGATGAAACAGCGCCGGACGGAGATATTGCATATATCAACGTTAATTACGGTAAAGGCGATGGCACACCAGACGAGAAAGAATGTCATCGAATCTTCTGCAATGTCCGCGCAGCTGACGCTCAGCCACCTGAAGGTATTTCGAGGTACCAACTACAAAGTGTACACTTTTCGATGGATGTACTGGAACCGAAACCACGCTCTTATTTGAAGCGAGCAAAGACGTCACCAGTGGAGCACAGTGCCGATCAACGCGAATATGAGGGTGAATACGATGGTGAAGAAGAATCAGAACTCATGTTGGACGAACTGGCAGCCACGGGTACTGCTACAGTTCTTGATAAGAGCGGTGCCGTTTCTCTCGCTGCGCTTCCCGCACACCGCAAACGCCGAAGACCAAGGACTCATGCTCCCACAAGAACAGCCTCGACACCACCTCTTCCTTCTATCCACGGAATCGATTCATCCAGAAAGCCCGCGAAGGTAGCCGATCTAAACGACAGTCCGCCATCTATGTCGCAGGGAGAAGAACTCGCAGAGATTCATCTCATGGTAGACGGAGCAATGCGACTATCAATCTACGGTGTGAGCAAAGCACCCAGCGGCCTAAAGGTCAAAGCCAACACGTTTGGTGTCGGCCTCGCTGATGTTGCTCCAATTCTATTTAGGCCTGGATACCAAGTCGTACGGATAGTAACCTGGATTCAATGAGCGGAAACTGACACGTATCAGGCACTGTCACGGAGGGCTCATTTATTACCTACGATTACGCGCTCCTTCAACCGCATAGCCAACGTCCGCGTAACATCTGTCTCGTTGCGAGAAAAGGTCAAGCGAATGCTTGCATATCCATCGAAAATTACGCTCGAGAGCCAGCGATATCAAGATATAACCGCAGACGAGCAGCCGAGGACAGCATCTCCGTCTACATCCAACCATTTCTGGCTGAACCTACAAAGAAGTCTTGCAAACAAACCACCTCTAACGCTACAATCCTTCCTCGCGCGCAATGATCAAATAAAGACCCAATCCAATTCGGACGAAATTCTAGAACAGGAGAATTCCGCACGTGAGGTCAGTGGCTTCGATACGCTTGGTATTGAGTGTCATGAATCAGCTTGTCCAGCCGATGACAAAACGACACAGCAAATGACCCCGTTGATGTCTCCTACTGCCCGCGCCAACTCTGTCAAGAACCACAAGGATGAAGTGTCTGGGTATAAGGATACCATCGCTGAGATTGAGAGCGACATGCTCATCGAGGCACCACCAACACCTGCTGAGACCTTGGTTGACGACAGTCAGGGCGGTACTTTCGATATTCTACGTGACTGCTCAAAGGTTCAACCACGCTCACCCGAAGTTTCGCTCTGTCAAGACCGCGTCAACCAGTTGTCGGGCCCGGAGCATGTTTTGCCGACTTTCGCCGACGCTGAGCCACCACTAGATGAGGATTTGGATTTGTTGTTCAACGACCATGGAGTGGATTCTGAGTGCGATATAGAGCGCCTTATATGAGGCATCTAACGTATAAGCATGTTCAATATCAGACACAGTCAGCTTTTCCTCGGCCCACGTTAGGCGCACTCTGTTGATTGAAGTTCTTTTAGACAAGGTGGAGGCACGATTCAGCGGGGAAACTATCAGCTTCGCTCCCATCGATATGGACTAGTAGGACCAGGACTACAAAGGAGCTTGTATTTGGTGATGCACCAGTGTGAGTGCACTGACTGATGAAGCGAGTGCGTGCTACTACTCAATAGGTCTTAGAAGGTTTAACATCCCAGCATACAAAGACCTGTCTATCGTTGTATCCTTATCCTCTTTCTTTAGAAGCTTTATAGTATTGTGAGGATAGACAGGCTCCCTGTTTCAACCAAAAAGAGCAGGCCACGAAGCATCACCAAACACCAGCTCCATGAACCATATAGCGCTTGAACGAGAGATTGGCAAGAGTCGCTGGAATCCCGGCGCGAGATCATCCCTCGTGGTTCAGTTTGGTGATCGCCACCAAAGCTCGCGGATGCCGGCAAGCACAAGTGATTGCGCTTGTGGTTCCAGAGCCATGGCCCTGCAAGGCACCGGAGTGTTCCACGGTAGCGTCTGGAGATTTATGGAGCTCCAGTCTAGCGGCGGACGAGCTTCCGTGGTGTCTGTATGAACTCAGCACGAGCGCGAACACGTGCGGGTCTGCCCCTTGACTCGTTCATCTCCCGTGGACGATGGCACCAGTGCTAGCGGCGAGCTTGCATAGCGGTTCACAGCATGCGTGGCGCCAACCAGTCCATCAAATTTCCTTGTTGGATGCGGCAGCCTGGTAGCCAATGATAGCGTTCCTCGAGAGACGACCTCGGGACCGATCGAGGGCTCGACGTTGAACGAAACTTTATCTGAAACTCTAAGCGCCGTTGGAGTCTTTTTGGTGGCAAGAGCCTTGGAATCGTGAGCCTGCTTCTCATTTACGTTTTGCGTGTGAAATCACGCCTTCAGAGGGTCACCATCAGGGAGGGAGACGTTCCATGATCTGCGCTCGCTAATTCGGCAACCGGCAGCGTGCCCCCAAAAGCAAATCCATGCGGAGGGGCGTGCCTGTTCAGCCCGGCAAGCTTTCACGACTACCAGGCGTCTGTCATCCGGCATGAGAGAACGTTTTTCCAGTGAGAATTCTGAAGGCAAGTCGGCGACGACATAGTGTTTGCTTGGCATCAAAAGCATGCTCCTTATCTTGCAGCTCGCGAGCGACGGGCTGGACATGGCAATCCGCTTGGTGCATTTTTCGTGCGACCTTGTGCTAGGTGATGAAATGTCGTGGCGCATTCTAGCCACTCATGGTGACCTTACCTCACCACAGGCAAGAAGAGGCGACCACCTGCCGTCTCAACCAAAATAAGAGAGGAAGCTCATGGAAGATCTGCCTAAACAGATCGTGGCTGCAGAATCACCCCTGCGAATCGTTATCGCACACATACCAATACCACGGACCAGCTCATGAACGCATGATTGGCATTGTCACGATTGTCTTGGATACTCGTCGGCGCGTTATTCTCCACTTCTCCATAACCAACAGGAGGACTCGGAGAGCAAAGTAGCTTGGCAACGTAAGCGTCCATATCCTGGTGGCGCTCAATCTCTTCCGCCTGTGTCTAGTGCACGGAACATTCAGCCGCGAATTGGATCGCGAGGCTAGAGTTCTAGCCTGCTGGTGACATCGAAGCTACTGTCAAGGTGTTTTGACTAATTGCACCATCTTAGCCCTGTGAGATCGAGCAGCGGAAAGCAGAGACTGCTGACGACACAACCATAAGTCGGTGTCGGTGCACAACAGGCAATCTGCAATTATCACAAGTGCCAGGGTCGCACCAATGGCCATATCTTTCAAGACGGCGACTTGCGTAAGCCTTGTTGCTTGATCCGAGCCCTGTCTGTGCTGAACAATTATCGACGGCGTGGAGGTTGGATCGAGTCTTCTCCAGCTTGGTGGCGTTCTAAGTTAGACCTGTATCTAGCTGTAACACCGGGCTTACGCGAGCAGTTAACCATGTGGGATGGAGCGCTGTCGAGGCCACGCCAACTAAAGGTACAAGGGTAGAGGTAAGAAGCTGTCCTGCCGGGTCGGTGCAGGTACAAAGCTACAGGTCCCTGTATAGCCAGTTCTCGTACATGTTTAGGGGCCCACTGACACCTCCACACGTGGACGAAGGACCTTCGAAAAAGCACCGTTGTGTACGACGTTGATTCCGGCTTTTGCTCCGGTTCCACAAGAGCAGGATCAAGTCACCCTTCTCGATCGTGATAACGCCGCTAGCCTTCCTCTCCGCGAAATGCAAACCACTTGACTGGAATCCTGTCGTAAACTTTGGTCGATCATCACGAACCTCGCCCCTACCCGAAACTTGGGACAGCGTCGTCATCGCGCAAACGCAGCTCTCACCTGTGGTATCGCTAATCGGCGGAGCTTCGATATTTGCGGCGAGCACGCGGCACTGCTTTCACTACAATCGCATCATCGCGACTCTTCGACTAACATCGAGAGGCACCATGAGTGCGGAACTCTTGGAGGACAAGTATCCCATCGGGTCCCAACCTAGGATACATTTTGTCCCATACATCATATTCTGTTCCTACCTTGTCTCTCTTATCGGGGCTTTCACTACTGTAGAGCTTCTACACCGAAGGCTTTCCGGATCTGGTTGGCGATCATGGTGAGTCTGATAGCCTGGTCGCCTGCTTCGCAATTGCTCACAGCAACAGGGTTCAGATAGGCGGATGTTCCGTCTCGTTTGGCCTGGTAGCCATCTGGTGCATGCACTTTGTTGGAAACCGAGCCATCATATTAGGCGACGGCGAGCAAGAGATCCAACTATACTACAGCTCTACCTACACAGCCGTGTCCGCCGTACTTCCCGTTGTCGTCATCTTCCTGGGGCTACTGGTGGCCGACAGATTCTACAAAGGTAGCAAACGCGCCATTACTCGGTACTCTGCATTGGTAGTCTGCGGAGTCTGCGCCGGGGCAGCGGTGACGGAGATGCATTACCTGGGCAACTATGGCACAACAAACTACAGATTACAACTGAGCTGGCCCCACGTCTACGGCGCTGCGAGTATTGCGGTGGGGGCTTGTCTGATATCATTTGGCCTCTTTTTCCACTGGAGTGGTCACTGGGTCAACTTCATCTGGAGACGAGTGATCGTGGCCTGCTTTCTTGCACTGGCAGTCTCGGGCATGCATTGGACCGCAGCTGCGGGCACCTGGTATGAGATTCGAGGGTATCATGAAGGATCTGGACAGGAGCGAAACGTTAATTTGATCATCGCGCTTTGTCTCGTAAGTCGCATTGCCCAAGTTTGCGACACAATGCTAACCTGAGCGGTAGTGTCTTTTCGCTTGCGCCGTATGCTTCCTCCTAGGTTTTCTAAAACAGCGTCAGCAAAGGATGCTCAAAGACCGCGCACAGCAGGTCGTACTCGCTGTTGCCACCTTCGATCCTGAGGGCAGACTGCTCGTAAGCCAAAGCGGTTTGATGCCCTGCCAGACCATTACTCGCCAATTTCACCAGAGAGTAAGTGGACGCAGTCATGTTATGCGCAACTGACATAGCTAACTACGGCAGACTTTCGACGAAGAGTTCAACACTACCCATCCCGTATTCCACTGGCTCTTCCGAGTCACTCGAAATTGGTCCGGCATCATCGAACTTATCCCGTCAATGCGCGAACACCTCCAATCGACAGGCTACATTCAAACGACAAGCTCCCCGACCCACGCCATGAACAGCCGATCGTCAATGGACGGCGACAACGATTCTAGCTACTCTGCGACCTTCCGCGAGTTGTTTTGCGTTACGGCCCAAGAAATCGCACGGTCTCTTGATACGAGTCTCCAGAATCTGGGGTGCCTGTATGAGGATGTGCTCACGACGGGTACACTTCTGAATCGGATAATATACTACACCAGCCATGGCAACAGGGCGATTATGGCAACAGATGTCGCAACGGCAGGGAAAGATGTTGAGGCTGGTATCGTCAGCCCAATCTTGTTCGGCAAGGGACAATTGCTTGTGCTCACCCGGAAAGTTGACACAACCGAGGGCAACCGTCTACAGAACCTAGGATATCGATTCGCAAATATGGACCAAGTCGGCGACCAACTTGCTCGCAGTCTGCAAGTTCCTCGCGATGACCTTGAGAACTTAGTCCTGCGCCTACACTCCTTCAGTCAACGAGACGCGGCTGTGCCTGCCAAGGGAGCATTCCTGGCATCTTTCTTAATTCAGCCATCGCCTTCTGTGCAGGGTCTGGAGGTTGTGGTTCCCAGGGCTATTCCCGATCGTTTGCCGATGGTGAAGCTGAGTAGCGAGGAGCTTGGTGCTCGCCAGCTACAATTACTGGGCACATTCAATGGTCTCTCCTTGGACGAGTGTTTGACAAGAATTAGCCAACGCTCTAGCACAGGGTCAGAGGACAACAATTTCCTCGAACTGTTCCAAACGAAGATTACCGAGCTCCTCCACGACTGCCCTGAACCGGCCCTTCACAGAGCCGCCTTCTCCGCAAGACAGCTTGATATCGCGCATGGCATGACTGGCCAGAAGGAGATGAGCCCAGCAACCGTTTTCGCTTTCTGTGGCATCAAGGAGATCTACAGCCAGTCGCTTCAGAGCTTGAGACTGCGCACCATCCCGTTGTCCTTCTTCCAGACTTATCTTAGATCATACCCAGGCTGTCCCGACCATGCCATCTTAGCGCAGAAGAACCACAAGGAGTTCAGCAGCCTCATGCGCGTCCCATCCGTCACCAGAGCGCCTAAGGCTGGACGAAGCAGCAAGTGGCCATCCCGACTCCGCGGAAAAACGAGGCCATCACAGGCCGAGGCGCCATGGCAGCCAGACTCCTCTTCCGAGAAGGGACTCGTAAACGTTGCGCAATCGCCCAGCGAGAACGTCAGTCATCCCTGGGGAAGCATCATGGTCACGTCAACGCAAAACATGACAATCAACGAGAGCAACAAGGAGGACGGCAGCTTGGAAATGCGAGACCTGGGCGTGACAGCCGAGATTGGCATGGCAGAGACGGAGCGACCAACTCTGGCGGATAGGCTGATGTCGATTACGACGGGTTTCCGCGATCCCTATGCGGCGAGGGCTCTGCCAAAAGACCTTTACTACGGGCGGAAGTAAGCACCTGCGTCTCGGTTCATTCTTACACATGCATTGGTGGCGTTTTGTTTTCCCTCGGGATACCCATGATCTGTTAGGTACTTACGCAGTTACGTTTGGACTGGACGGATGGCTGGGCGGATATTTGATATTCAGGCGCTGCTGGGGTGGCGGTAGCCTCTGTGCATAACAACTGTACATGTGCACTGTTTGGTATTTAATGTATATACAAAAGTTGACGGTAGACCAATAGAGTCGATTCCAATGACTGAACCTTGAATGCATGGGCGGATGATGTGCATGAACTCCGATAACGCACCCTGGTCTTAGCTTGGCGAAATGACGCTTCCCAGACTTTCTTCTTCACGACCGTTATCACTTTTCAGCGACAATTACAACGTAGCCCGGAATAACTCAGTTATTTCCCTGTACCCGGTCCTCTCCTTTTCCCAGCAATCGGTACAGCCTTTGCTCTCTAGATTTTCCTGGGTTGTGCATATCTACCCCTCCATCCCGCCCACGCGGCCCCTCCAAGATGCCGAATTCACGACTCTACACGCTCAAACCACTCACGACGCTCGCACCGCCATCAAGCTCGCGCACATGGCAGACGGCGCCACACCCAACCTTGCCCATCGTCGCAACAGCCTGTTCTGACCGCAGCGTGCGCGTCTACAGCCTCACATCCTTCATACTGCTGCACTCGATAACAGGCGGCCACAAGCGCAGCGTGCGCGCCGTATCATGGAAGCCAGGCACCAAGGGACAAAGTGTCCTCGCAACCGGCAGCTTCGACGCGAGCGCAGGCATCTGGCGTCGCGAAGAGCAGTCCTCGAATGAGGACGACTTCACTAATCGGCGCATTGGCGGCGCAGAAGACGAAGATGGCAGGGACGATGACGATGATTACCAATTCTCGTGTATTCTTGACGGCCACGAGTCGGAGATCAAATCTCTGTCCTGGTCGCCCACGGGCCAGTACCTAGCCACGTGCTCGAGAGATAAGAGTGTGTGGATATGGGAGGAGCTGGAGGACGACAACTTCGAAACGGTGGCGGTGCTGCAGGAGCATGACGGCGACGTCAAGTGTGTCGCGTGGCACCCTGAGGAAGATCTACTAGCAAGCGCGAGTTACGACGACAGCGTGAGGCTGTACAGGGAAGATGCGGATGACTGGGTGCAGGTGTGTTGTATAAGTGGGAAAGAGGGGCACGGCATGACGGTGTGGTGGGTTGAGTTTGAAGGCAGCGGCATGAGCAAGAAAGACTTCCGCGCGCAACAAGAAGGGTTGTCAGACGAGCGACTACAACACATCGAGAGACTGGAGCGATCAGGGCCAAGACTGGCAACATGCAGCGACGACCGCACTGTGCGAGTCTGGCGGAGAACACCGAGAGACCAACCGAATGCGAGCTCTAACACGGGCATACCGAGCATTATTCGATCCGCTGCGATAGACGAAGACTGGTACCAAGAAGCCGTACTCCCACAAGTCCACGAACGCGCCATTTACTCGGTCTCATGGAGTCAGACCACGGGCATGATTGCCAGCGCTGGCAGCGACGGGAAGATTATAGTGTATAAGGAGCGGTGGAAGCAGGAGTCCAATGGTGTGGATGCGCAGAATGGAGAGCATATGGATGTCGATGGAGCACACCGCGCGGAACCTCAGCCGTTGACGGAGTGGGTGGTTGTTGCGGAGTTGTTTTCAGCACATGATGTGTTCGAGATCAATCACGTTACCTGGGCGAAGAGGGCGGATAAGGGCAAGAGGTGGGATGGCGAGGAGGTCATTTTGAGTACGGGCGATGATGGTGAGGTCAAGGTTTGGGAGGTATTTGAGCCGCCTTCCCCCTGATAACCCGGCCGAGATATTCTCTCGTCCACGAGTTCGAATAGCTTACGAAGATATACTTGCTACGTACGTTTACACGAGGCCTTCACTTACCCAGCCACTCTCTTACTCTTACTCGTGGCGCCTCTGTATCCTGTTTTACTCACCAACTTGCTAGCTTAGCTTCAGCCTTCGATCTGGATCGCTACTTATAGTCGAGCCTGTACTACAGGCTCCTTCTTGACTTCTTACCTCCAACCAGTACACCGAAACGGGTTACCACAAGCCAAGGTGTCATCTCGCAACCTTGGTTCCATCGATACAAATATGGCGAACTCAACAGCGACGGAAACGCCTTCGAAGCCACCAGCATTCGCGTACGTTCAACTCCAAGTCTCACACAGTAGTGACAAATACTAACCGGCACAGTACCACCACGGTATAGAGCTTCGCGATCATTGAGATCGGTGCTCCGAACCCGAAGAAGCACTATGTTCACAAAGCTCTGCTCATGCATCATTCTGAGTACTTTCGCAAGGCGCTGCAAGGGCCCTGGAAAGTAGCGGAGCAGGGTGTCGTAGCTCTTAAGGATGTTGATGAAGGCACATGTAAGTTCTTGGTGTAGATACAGTAGAGTAGCTGTTACTTGAGTCAATGCGTAACAAGCATGAGGTGGTTTAACCGAGATATCTTGCTGGTCAACATCTTTGTGCACTGGCTCTACACATAGCGTTTGCCTTCTGCCGCGAACGAAAACATCCCAGCCTGGGAGTCTGTCATAGATCAAGCGTCAAAGAATCAGAGTTGGCTCGGTAATCTTCTCACCAAGATCAAGGCATACAGCTTTGGCAACAGGTTTTTGACGCCTAAATTCCAACGAGCCATAGGCAGAGCAATAGTCGACGACATGGATGACGAAGTGCTCGGTATCGAAGAATTTGAGGTCCTGGTCAAATGTGCTTGGGATATCGTTCCTCTGGAAAGCCCTGTTCTGCAGTTCTTCATTGACATGTTCTACGAGGTCTCGCTCACGAACGGAGATTATACGTGCGACGCTGTCGCTTTCAGACGCTTTCCTAATAGCTTCATTCAGCGCGTACTGTGTAGGTACATACAGGCTGTCCGAGCATCGCCGAGCAAGAAGTCCAAGGGGCGCTGTTATTATGAGCATATTTCGGACGAGAAGAAGGCTGCATGTCCTCCGAGCATATGAGGTACGATGAGGGGGCTGGTTTCGGAAAATTCGAATGAGCGAGAAATGCGATAGCCACAAGTACATCGACCGGAAGTCCACGATCTATGGCAACTCGGGGTAGGATGGTCTGGAACGGTAGAGCTTCATTCGCTAGCTACGAGGCTACACACTACCAGTACAGGACTATTCAGTGAAGAGTAAATCAAGATCCTTCTCTTTGATTCCCTCTTACTGAGTACATTTTAAATAGATCCATATAGGCGTGATCTAGTTCTTCTTCAAGACCGTCCAGTCAGGCGGCCGGCACCCGTCTATCAGTGCCAATTTAACTTTACCTTGACAGGAGGCGGTCGTTTTACAATTACCCTTACCTACTCATAGGCGAGCGCCTTTTGAACTTTGTGACCCCACTTATTTAAGCAACAACCCATCGACCTTCGACAATAAACTTTCCAACTTCGACAACAACCTTTCGAACTTTGACAGCAACCTTTCGAACGTCAACAAAACCCTGTGACTTCAATCATGGCAAACTCCGAATCGGAAGACGCTCTAGAAGAGCGCCCAATACTTGGGTAAGGATTTGGCATCGTAAAAATGCCAGTAACTAACTTTGAGACAGGTCGGTCTTTGGTGAGAGCGTTGTGACTGTCGAGATTGGTGCCAAACGCAGGAAAATACTACGTTCACAAGGCGCTGCTTATGCATTACTCGGGCTACTTCAAGAAGGCACTGCAAGGCCCTTGGAAGGAGGCACGCAAAGGTGTCGTCACGTTCGAAGATGTTGAGCCAGCTGTCTGTGAGTAACATCTAATCGTACGAAGGAAACCTAATCTAGCTAACCCCATTATAGTCAACATCTTCGTCCATTGGCTCTACATCCAGAAAGTCCCAGAGAGCCGGGACTTTGAGATTTGGGATCGAATCATGGAAACAGAAGAAGAAATAAATGAAGATATAAAGACCAAAGTGCAAGCGTACTCCTTTGCCGATCGCTTCATGGCTCCCGAATTCTGAAGAACGATGAACCTAGCATTTGTGCATGACATGGACATTGAGCTGGATTCCATGGTTCAGAACTCCGTCTCTAACTTGGTCACCTGGGCTTTCGAAAACATCCCATGCGATCGGCCCCTACTCCAGCTTCTCGCTGACAAGTTCTGCGAAATTTGGAACGTGTTGACTGACGACAAGTGCGACGCCGAGGCCCTGCATCGCCTTCCTCGGAAGTTCGTCAACCGTGGGCTGTATTCGTACAGCCAGTCCCGAACGGGGCCAAGTACGACTCAAGAGAAGAAGCGTTGCTACCTAGAACACACGAAGGAAGAGGATTGCCGCGAGCTGCATATGGTATACGACAAAAAGAGGGACTGTGGCTTCTTCGAATGAGTTGGATGGAACTACAACTCGATTGGCAGCGATACGCGTGGTGCTCACATCTTTGGCCACTATGGAGACAGCCAAATTTGAGGGCTCGAAGGGGTGGAGGGCTACATGACGGACTTGTAATTTCTTTTGTGGGGTGCGCTATGTTTATGTACACTTTATTTCACGAATACATCTTGGACTTTACACATCCTACACCGTTTACACACCGGACTTGTCCAAGAAAGAGTGTAGTAGGGCGCACCTGCTAATCTCTCACCTTCACTTCACTAGCACGTGGACGCTAGCGCGAATTTTCGTAGACACATCTTTTGACGCGACTTTTCTACCCGTCTACCTCTTCATACTACTCTGCACAACTGCTGCACACCATCACCATGGCGGATACGAACGCAGCGCCTCGGGCGCCGGGTGCGCCTTCCTTCATGTAAGATCCTCGTCTTTGGCAACTACTCGAACAGTGTTGACAATTAAAAGCAAAGCCGCTCAGTCAGGCATGGTGATCGTGGAGATAGGGCCTGATCACATACAATACCATCTCCACAAATCACTCCTTATGCATCATTCGCAATACTTCGACAAGGCGCTTCGTGGTCCTTGGAAGGAAGCGCAAGAAGGCATTGTCTCACTCGAAGATGTTGAGCCCACCACTTGTAAGTACCTCGCACAAGAAATTGGTATATCATTGGGCGCAGTTTATGATTGAGCTAACATTGATATTTTAGTCAACATCGTTGCAAACTGGCTCTATACTGGTGAGCTTTTCAAGTACGATGAACTTATGGAAAATTAGAGGCAATATTTCGATCACGACATTCCTAAGAGCAGCAAAGACACTATCCAACATTTATATATGCTTGGTCTCAAAGTATACGTGCTCGCTGATCGCTTCCTTGCGCTCCAACTCCGAGAAAAGGTTAGTCGTTTTCTCACAACTGTCGCCAACTTCCCCACTCTTGATGAGCCTAGGGGCTCGGAAATTAGTCGGTACGCCTTCAACAACATTCCCTCGGATCGACCAATCCTACAACACCTAGTCGACCACTTCTGCAGGAAGGACTTCGAGAACCGTGGCGAAGGGAAGGATGCCATCGACGCCCAGAACCAGCTACCTCGCGAGTTCCTCATGCGCGTTACGAGATCATTTGCGAAGCTTCGAGACTTAACTGCGGCTAAGATGTCTAAGCGATGTTATCTTGAGCATGCATCGGAGGAGGAGAAGGATCAGTGCACGAAGGATCACATGCGGTTCGACGCGGCCAGAGACTGCGGATACTTTGATTGAGTTAGGGTGAGTGGTGCAGAGAGAGAGACAATCTCTTCTACAGCAGATTCGGGCTAAAGCCACAGATGGGACGAGTTTCATCAGATCGGGAGGTTCCTTGGTCGCTTTAAGAAGCGACTGAATAGCATCTATGGCAGTGGTTCGTACATCGTCAAGCAACAGATCAATGTGATGAACGAGTATTGCAGCTTCAGGCTCCGCTATCCCGATATTCTACGGCAGTAACTGCCCGATCTTAGCATAGAAGAAAAGTACGAGAAGTCCTGCTTCGTGTGGCTCAGTATCTAGTAGGAGTTGGAAGAGATCAAGAAGACCAACCAGTCTGGCAGAGCTAGTTGAGCAGCAATGATCAGATATGTGAACTATCAGATGTCACAGAAGAACGCGAACGATGACTATTACAATGTGGAGAATCTTATCGTTTATGGCGAAGAGGATTGTGGACAGTGACCTAGAATCCGCTTCGGGCTTCCTGGATACCCCTGATTAAATCCATGCATAGTGAAGGTGGGTCGTTCCTCTTGACGCTTGTCAGGACATCGACCTGGAAATCCCATCTGGTGCGGTCTTTCTCCTGGACTTACCTTACCTCTACCTTTACCTGTAGAGTACTACAGCACCGCCTTACATACCGCTCTTGCCTACTACTCTTTACCTTTATGCTCTTCACATACTTCGAACCTCTTCAACGCCACTTTCAAGATCTCTATCTTCGACTTCGAAGCCATGGCAAAGGCTCAGTTGGCTGATACGTATATCTCTCCCGAACAATTGACGTAAGTCACATCTGCGAAAGAGGAACACCAATCGCAAACCAACGTATTAGTGTTACCATCACAGGTCCAACTGTTAGCGTCTCCGTCGGCGCGGACCTCAAGATCTACCGAGTGCACAAGGCGCTCCTCATCCACCATGCTCCCGGCTTCAAGATGAGGCGTCCCAACCAGAGCCCTGGCATTGTATTGCTACCGGCCATCGAGACTGGCGTCTGTAAGTAGTGATTACCTTGCCCGCCACTCTAGATGTCAAGACTAATTATCCAGTCAACCTCTTGGTTCACTATCTCTACATCCAAACTATCCCCAATGAGGAAGGAGATGCATTCTTAATTCTCATTGAACGCCAGATGGATGCAGGTGGATTCGCCCCGATCTGGGACGTGCTCTGGGCCTGCATCAGCGCGTATCAGTTCGCACAAGAAATCTCCGCTACTGGATTCGGCGCCGCTGTCAACAACCACCTTGTGGGCGAGTGGCCAGACGGCTCTTGCGAGTTGAATTCGGGTGCCAAACAAAGCTTACTCGCGAAAGCGTTTGAGGGGGGCCGACAAGGACAGGTGATGCAGCAATTCCTCATCGACGACTATTGCGAATCAGACTGGGACGATGGAGAAGGTGACGAGGGGGAGTTGTCCGCAAACGTCCGCTTGAGGTGTATGCGCAGGTTGAAGGAGTTAGTAGTGCAACCACAGGCTAACTCGGAATTGCGCTGCTACTTGGAGCACGTGGCTGAAGGCGAGAGAGACGCCTGTCCGAAGCTGCATATGAGGTTCGACGACAGTATCCGTCATGGGGTGTTTGAGTGAGCGTGGCGGCTTGGGGCATTGCGAATTAGCCTTCGGAAGTGGAGCCGGACATAAAGATCCATGAGTTCCGTTCGTTCGACTGCATCAAGCGGATCGTTGAGATTGACTCACCTAGCTGAGAATCATCACTCTCGGTCCAGTAGTGCAGAGTTCCATTACTTTGACAGCATCAAGTAGATCAAGAGGATCAACCCACTTAAGTGAATATCATCTTTTCTGATCTGATGATGCGCGTTTCCACTAGTTTAACAATATCCAAGATTCACTCACTTCGATACCACCCAGAATGCCGTCAGTTCGAGAGCATCCAGAGTTCCGTTAATTTGACGATATCACGAGTTTCATCAGTTCGACAGTATCATTAGTCCCGATGATTCGACAACATCTGGAGTTCCGTCAGTTCGACGGCATCGACGAGATCAATGAGATCGACTCACCTTTCCAGCTCTCATCCCTTTCGGCCCGATGTGGCAGAACTAGAAGAACACAACTTTTACAGATAACAAAAGATTACAATAAAATAATATTTCATGATCTCATAAGCTCGAGCACTTCAAGCCAGACCGAAACCACTCCACTACCCTATCAGAACATAAACGCTGATCTCACCATTCTTCAAGATCCCAATTGACCTAACATCCACATACTCCAGGTATTGTTGAACCCCTACCAGCCCCATGATTCCATAGTACCCAGCCTCCCCACCCTACGTCCTAGCATGCCTATGCCCTCCCTTCGACCCCACAATATCCTCCCACAAGTCCGCGAGAATCTGCTTCGTCATGCCCTCCCCGCCCTCCACCGGCTTAACCAGTTTCTCCGCGACTTTACTCGCCAAGCCCTGGAAATCAATATGGTCGCTATCGCTCATCTCGGACATGGCCGAGGGCGCGTGGATGTGCGTGCCGTCGGCGGCGACGGTGTGGATGGTGGGGCGCATGACCTATTCGCGCGTATGGGTTAGAAACTGGGGAAGCAGATGGGTAAGGGACGTGAAGTGGGTAAGAGACGTACGGGTGTTTCCGCCTCCGTAGCCTCCGCTTTAACAGCCTCACTCGCCTGCGTGAACGGCAAGATCGGAACCCGCAACTCATATTTCGCGGGCCTGAGCTCCGGGTCGAAGTCGGGGATGTACATGAAGTCGATAGTGGAGGTGTCGCGCACGGCCTTGAGGCTCCTGCTCGTGTTGAAGTGCCGCACTGGCTTGCCCGTGTCGGTTGTGTCGGGGATGGGGATGGTAGCTGTCTTGGGAAGACGGGGCGCGTAGGAGCCGCCTGTGGGAGGCTTGTCGGAGGTGAGGAGCGAGGAGAAGGTTGTGGGGCCTGTTACGGAGATGGAGCGGGTTGTGATTTTGGAGGTCGATGTTAGGGCTTTGAGGGCGCGGTGGGAGAGGCGGGTTGTGGACATTGTTGCGGTTGTGTTGTGGGTGTTGGATGGATGGATGGAGGAATGTATTATTAGAGTAGTTGGAACAAATAGCGATTTAGTAGTTGGTGTCCAGCGAGATAAGAGATCAAGAACAAGCTTCAATCAGCTCACTACCGGGGGTATGGACGGTATCAGGTCAGATATCGGAACGTTGAGGAGTGATGATCAGGCTCGGAGTTGAGGGGAAGCTGCCCTTTCAACCCTCCACACCTCGAACCACCTTCGGATTCCTTGGCTTCTTTCTGGAAAGCTCCCAGGAGGCGGTCAGCATCTTCTCCAACAAAATTACACTTTGCACTAATCAGCCATAAACGCGTGTACCCGATTGGCAAGCTGGTCTGGATTCAGATGTTCGTTGAATCGCGACGCTTGCTGCTGAGAGCTAGGGACACCATCACTATCCTTAAAGTAGTACAGCGCAAGTCCCGAGCCAATGGCGCGCCCATCACCCCGCACTTTTGATTGAATCGAAAGCGTGTTTGAACCACGCATTCCTTATCTCGATTATCAAGCTTGGTGTTTCGAGTCTGGCTTCGGCGATGTAGGAAGAATGTCGAGTGCGTTCCTGGAGAGCCGTGAAGTTTCCAAGGTTGAATTGAAGTTTGTAGCCACTTAAATGTCGGTGTGCGAACACGTTGAACGCACAGGCACCATGTCAGGTTCAAGATCAGCCACTTTGGCATGCCACCGCTGCGAAGTCGGTGGTCGGACGCGTTCCCGGACACTTTGTGTGCGTGTGCACCTGTTGTGCCTGTATGATCGGCTCTCCGCCTAGCGACGCGGCTGCAACCAAGCTTTTGTGACTTGTTGAAGTGAGGCGATAAGGGGGGCGAATCATAAATGTGCCGATCAACTACGAAGTACACTGGAGTAATCTTGACGTTTTGAAACCTTGATTTAGTGGTTTTATATTCGTCGTGAATCAGAGCAAGATACACTTACCTAGGCGACAACAAGTACCCTGACGCACAAGGCATGGTTTAATGTTGCTGCAAGGTAGTAGTCCCGGAAAGGTGTGTTCGCAAAGTGTTCTAAAAGCGGTAAAGGTAATTCTAACCATAGAATGGTTCGCTATCAAGCACCATAGCCCCACAAGCCGCCGGTAAGCGGCATTTAGCCATACGAATTTCCTTTCCTCGCCCCAGATCACTGCCTCGTAAATTTGGATCTAGTATATAAACGTATATTTTTCAAAAATTGACAATAACGTCTACAACATCTGTAAAAGACGGCCTGATGGTCTAGTGGTATGATGTATGTTCGGACTACCTCGTTCACCCTTGACAACCCTTCCTAACACACACTAGTGTCGCTTCGGGATTTAATTGCCTGGATTCTTAGAGTCTTCTATGTGACAGGCCCCGGGTGTAAGTTGCTCTAAAGCGCCTCTAAATCATACAACATCTAACATCTCTCAAGTCGAATCCCGGTCAGGCCCATTCTTCTTTTTGCGGGTTTTTTGCTCCTACTCCAACAGGGAAGGCTCTCCCTCAATAGCCGGAGCGATTAGGTTGGATAGAAAAATTGTTCGGACCAATATTGCGGCGGAAATGGTCCACACAATATTTTATTCCTTGGTCCCTGTGCGCTGAGATGGGCACAACAAGATGGTCGGATCTACATAGGAAAGGAACAATGAATGCAACTTTACATTTTGGTTGGTTGTATCAGGAGAAAGTCGTCAGTCAGGAAAGAATCTACTATTGTTTTTGCTAGTTCTTTCACGACACCGAGGTACAATGACACACCCATAACAGCGGCAAGGAGATTACGAATTTGACGAACATCATGCCTACGACAAAGAAATTCTAGCGATGAGGGAGGTAGTGATTTTGTTTTTAGAACCCATAAAAGCTAACAAATGGATGTCAAACCAGTCAATCGTTTCAACAAGCAGGAAGGCAATCACAACACTCTAACAAGTTACAGCTAACATCCCAAAGCTACACGTGAAGGTCAAAGTGTTTAAGCAATAGCTCCATTGTTACTACGGTATCAAGCGCGTCATCTACCGTCTAAGCCGAAAACTCCAAGCAGACGAAGAACCGCCGTCGCTCATCCAGCGTATACTCCTCGCATCATCCAATCCGGGGGTATCATAACCCTACAAAATTTGCTCGCGCGCAAACCCTCGTAGCAGTGAAAGTTGGTATCCAAAAATAAAAATAACCGAGTCGTGAAAATCAGATCGTAATAGCGTGAAAGATCATCGAAGCGATAAGGCAAACACCACAACTAGTGGTAGCCAGAGTCGCTCGCCCAGCCGTTGTCGTTGCCAGCGTAGACAGGCTGCTGGCCCTGGTAGTCGCTCTCGTCTTCGTAAAACTCGTTCCCACTAGACGCGTCGAAGCTGCTGCGACCGCTAATGTCGCCTTCCATCTCGTCAGGCGGGCCGGGCGGCAACTGATCCCACTGGATACCCGCAAGCGCAGGGTACTGAGCGAGCAGTGCAGCAGGCAGGAACTGGTTCGGCGCCTGCGACATGCCGGATTGAGAAAAGTTGTCAAAGCCAGACTGCGGCATCATACCCGGGCCATAGTTCTGGCCAGGTATTGGCGCAAACATGCCGTTGCCGTTGTTCATCTGCTGCTGGTTGTCCCATTCGCCCTTCTCGCGCGCTTCCTCCTCGAGCAGAGGGCGAATGCACACGCGACCGGCTTCGGACCTGAAGTGACGGCCCAAAGCATCGGCACGAGCAAAGCGCCTGCCACAACCCCAGTTGTTGCCGTCCTTCAGGTTGCCACGGCACACAAACTTCTTCTCTCCCGAGTGCAGGCCTTCGTGTCGCTTTCGGTCGTGCTGACGAGCAAATGCTTTGCCGCAAACACTACACACAAACGGGCGCTCGTCGGTGTGAGTGCGCAAATGCGACCGCAGATTGTAGGCTCTGGTAAAGCGCTTCGGGCATAGGGTGCACTGGAACGTGGCGGGGTGCTTTTGTGTGCGCTTCGGGTTGGAGCCATCTGTTGGAGCAGGTCGCGAGGGGTCTGCGAGGTCGAGAATGTAGTCGCGGTTTGGCACGCTGCTGGTGGACGAGCGGCGAGAGGACTTGCTGGAGGGCGAGGGCGAGCGAGACTTTGCGGCGCTGGGAGACAATGACCGATGCACCTCTGAGCCTGGCGTCGAGGCGCGCGAGCTAGCGCTGCTGAACGGGTCGGACTTTGCACGTATGCGATTGCGACTCCGCGCTGTCATCTAGTTAGCAATATCTACACTCGGGTCGCGTGATACTTACATCGATCGGGCGGGCTCAATGCGTCCGAAGAATGCTCGGGCCTCGGGGGCTCAAAGCTTGCTTGCCTCGATGGCGGGGCAAAGTCGATGTTGATCTCTGGCGGCGACATTGCATCGGCCTGGCCAAAGTCGGGGCCGCCCTGGTTCAGCGATGGAAAAGGCTCCGCGCCTTGGTTGGAGTATACACCCAGGCCTTGCTGGCCATACTGGTTGTTCATGCCCTGCTCCAAGCCAAAGCTGCCGGGCTGAAACGGTGGTAGCGCCTGTTGCTGCTGTGGGATCAGGCGTGGGGAGATGTGAGGGCTGTGGCCGGGGCTGATGTGCGCATTGCCGTCGTTGAGGTTGAATTGGCCGAACTGCATGACGGGGTCGTGGAAGAGTTGAGGGTCGGCTTGCGGGTTGAGGAGGGGCGAGGGCTGGTTCTCCTCAAAGCTCTCCTGCTGGACCAGGTAGGGCGAGGCGTGCGCCGAGGATACGTCCGAGTAGGTTTCACTCGGAGCTCTCCTGTGGCCTCTGAAGTTTGCCATGTTGCCCCATTCACTGCCCTGGCTCGGGCCGTATGCCGCGCTCGGGTCCAGCGATGCGTTGCGCGAGTGGCGCGGCGAGGGGAATGCGCCCTGGTTCATGTTCGGCGAGGCATGCGGGCTCGGCGTGTGCTGCTGCTGGTTCATGGTGGGCAGCAGGTGTGGCGGCGTGGGCGAGTGCGGCTGTGTGGTGGCCATCTGGTTCATGGACTGGTTCTGCTCGAGCAACTGCGGGTCCAAGGTGCTGCCGAGGTACGACGGGCTGATGGCCTGGCTCTGACCGAGGTCGGTGCCGGCGAAGAAGCTGTGGAAGTCGGGGTTGCTGTTGTTCGCAATGTCGAGCGGGTCGGGCGCAAGGTTGGCGCCGCCTTGGGGCCCGAAGTGCGGCGTGTTGTGTTGCGACAGGCCCTGGCTGGCCTGGAGGAAGCTCTGGTCAAGCGCCGTCTGCTGGGGGTACTGCTGCGACTGCGTCGTGGTCAGGAACTGGGTGCTGTCGAAGGCCGGCAAGCTGGTGGGGTTGTGCACGGGGAGCGTTGGGTCGAAGTCGGCAGAGAGGTTGTGCTGGAAGGGCGCGTGGGGTGACGGGGAAGGAGAGTGTCTTTGTATGCGCTGGCCCGCCGAGGGAGAGCGCCCTCTTTGTTGCTGGACGTCCATGGTGCTGATTCTAAATGTAGTATCAAGTGTGGAGAGAGGGTGAGGGACCGCACTGGCCAAGCTCGGGAGCCTCGAGACGTGCCGTGGAGTGGCTCTGCTCAAATAGCGACGAACGACTGGTCGGACAGGATTACGTCGACACGCAATACTCCTGGTTCGAGTAGACTGAGGCTGGTGAGGAAGGCTGTGTAAGTTCGTAGTGGTGAGCGTAGTCTGGGTAGGCTGTGTCCCTCTCCTCGAAGCGGCTAGCCGTTCTATAATAGGCCCCGCTGACTGCCCACAGGAGCCGTTGCTGTCGGCTCGAGTTGCAAACTGCAGGTGCTTCCTTTGGTTTCAAGAGCTTAAAAATGTGAAACAATAGCTCGACGATGTGTCTTGGGCTTGGTTATGCGTCGGCGCGAGTGAGTGGGATAGAGCCAAGTGTCTGCAGAGGGCGCGCGATACTGTTAGGTACACCAGCTGAAGCGACCCTGGAAGATTAGCGGGAGGTATTGAGCAAGTATATGGATGAATCTCGTCGCGTGTGCTGGTACCTGAAGCGGGTGTGAACGACGGAATGCTGCGCCCCCAGCCTTATAGATGATCACAAAGTTGCGCGCCTGAAGGGCAAGTGTGATACCGCGCAGACGAGCCACTGGCGGACAGAGCAAATTGACGTCCTCCAGTGACGCCCAGCTGTCACAGACCAGTCGCCCGCCTTCGGTCCCTCATCATCTCTCTAGGCGCGCATCCAGCCATCGACCGGTCCCACTCCGAACCTCGCGCCTGTGTACCGGTGTGCCTCGCGACATGCGTGGCTGTGCAAACCGCGAGGCAGACTTGCCCGCTCCACTACGTAAACACGTCCATTATTCCCATGCCAAATCACTTTGTCGGGTTTCTGAACAACGCATTGCATTGCATCATTTCCAGTCGATATTAATAGCTCGGATTTGAGCCGCACATGGAGCATCTGAAGTCGTTCTTGATATTCCCGCCACCAGTGCTTGCTCTGGTATATACTTCCCAACTGCACCTTATGCTGTGGGAATAATGATGCCACTATATCTACACTATATAAGCTAACCAAATTTCAGCCCTTGCGTAGGGTCCCAGCGGCCGTCCTGCGGAGGACCATTCGATGGTCGCGCATTGCCTGATGATGTAGGCACCCCGCCAAATCGGATCCCGACTTCTGGCGTCCACATGCCAGAGGGTGGAGGCACACCAGCTCGGGTCGGTGTCGGTGCAGTCAACGGTGCTTCTGCATGCGCGTTTGCACCGTACTGTGGATTTTGCGCATCTGCTTGCCGTTGCTGCTGTAACGAGCTCGAGTTGGCTTGTTGGAGGCTCAGAGAGTTCATTCGAGTTTCGAGATCGCTATGAGAAGTTAGTCATCATCGAACACAAGGGAAGTCGTCCACATGAACCTACGTCTCGATCTGTGACGCTTCCGACTTGCGCTGGTACGCAAAGCTACGAGCATCGTCTCGAAAGCGACTAACAATCTTGGCGAGGTCGTTGTAGAATTTCCGACCAACGTCGAGATTCGAGATGATCTCCTTGTACTTGAAGTAGGCATTCTCAAGATTCTGTAGAGCCTGCTCGCGCTTCTTGGTCGACTGGTCGCCTCGGCGAGCAATGAGAAAGGCGGCGTTCGCATCTTGCAATCGCTTGATGGCTTCCTTTTGCTCCTGCTCCTCTTCCTGGACCATATCTTGGTCGGCATCGTACATTTGGAGTCGCTTATCGAATAGGCCCTCAAACTGCACCGCCTCGATGGTCTGCATGGGATACTCCCGCTCTAAGCGGGCGGCTTCACGGAGCAATTCCGGATCTAGTGGCAGTAAGCATTTGGAAGGCTTGGGGAAACGCGGCACTTACTTATGTCGTCTTGCTTCGCCTTCGTCCTGAGTGCTTCAACTTTTCGTCGCCTCCTGCTCTCCAGTCGACTGACTTCATTGAAGCAACCACGAAGCTTGCCGGCTTCCCGCTCCACGTCTCCGGTAATTGCTGGTCTTCGACCACTAGGTACATAGTTCTCCAAGTCGTGATCTGGTCCACTGAGTAGCTGGATGAAGTACTCATTCTCTTTCAGCTTCGTCTTCACAATGTTATCGCTGTTAGTTGCGGCTTTGAAGTAGCCATCGATCTCGTTGATTTGAGCGTACAGCTTCGGCGCAGCTTGTTCTGCGGCTGGTCGGGTCCAGCGCTCGGTGCCGTATTTGCGTCGCGCCCCTTCGTCGTCACTCGCTTCGGACTTGAGGATGTCGACGCCTTCGTGGTATATGGCCTGATCAGTGTACATGAGCTTCTTCGTATCCTCCATAGAACGCAGCAGCCGGTTGATGCCATCTTGCTGTCGGATTTCCTCAGCGTGAGCACTGAGGCCTGGTGGTAACCCCAAAGGTTTTTCAAGTGCCTGCAGCGAGCCAGGAAGGTTCAAACTGCGTAGAACTTCGTGGATCTGAGTGGTAAGGCCTTCCAGCTCCTCTATGATGGTGTTGTTGACAAGTCTATCGCGACGATCTACATAGATGCTGGCGGCCAAGTGCACCGAGTACGGTACCAGTTTGGAAAACAGAGGTTGACCCAATGGTCCATGTTCTCCAAGCATGGAGTTGGATTCCGACACTTCTTTAGGCACTCTTGATACTACCATGTTTGCGCGGTCTAGAATCTTGAGCTCGGCTTTTGGAGTTACCGGCAGGAGGTAGATCATGTCGTTGTCTTTTTCTGCGCGCTTCAGGTCTTCCGACACCCGGTTCTTAAGACCATTGAGATCTGCTAGCACAAGCTTGTTAATGTAGCGCTGCTCCTTGAGAGCCTCGTTGACACACGCGAGACTATCGCGCAACCGTGCAACCTCTTCTCCGTACTTCCGCTTCTCCAGGGCGTCGCAAGCCGCCCGATATTGGGCAGCAGCAGCAAAGTGGTGGTGCTTCGCCGTCATGTGGTGTATCCACTCGCTGCTGATGGAGTCGGATTGTATGCCAGCCTCGCAGGCTTCGTTGTAGAGGTCCGACACGCGTGCGGCTAGTTTTGCGATGGTAGCATCCTTCAGGCCGTCCTTGACAGCCTTTTGCCAGAAGCACTCCTGGCCCTGCGCGAGCATGAGCTTTTCCAGCGAGTCAAGCGTCATGACGTCCATGTCTTCTGGAGGCTCTGTGCGCAGCTCAGGGAGAACGACATTCCTCAGGTGTGCCAGCACGCCTGCCGCCATGCAGAAGTTGTTCGCTGCCACCTTCAGTCCGTCCGGTGTGCTTCGGTTCGACGACATGGCCAGCTGCGAGTACATGGCCGCGAGGTTGAAGATGATGTTTGCAAGCTCGAATCGGAGGTTGTTACGGGACGTCGGACGGTTCGTGTTGTATCCAAGGGCGGGATACCACGGGAACTCGACGCCAATATCGACGGGAAACTTCCCACTCATCCATACCAGCTGGGCCGCGTACTGCTGCAACTTGGGGATATTGCTTGGATGGGGTTCTTGCGCGTGCGTAGCCTGGGACCGCAGCTTCTCAATCTTCTCTAGATCGTGGGTGAAGGTGTCTGGATGCTGGTCATACTTGTTGGAAATGTACTGTTTGATGGCATCGGTGAGGTTGACGGAATGCGAGCGCCGAAAGGGGAGGAAGAGTATGTTGCTGCCCATGGTATGAGTTGGGTGGTGATGCGGGTGACGTGTGGTTACTTACGAGGCCATAATTTCTGATGTTTCTGAGGTTGTTTACTGCGAGAGGCGCGTGAAAAGATGCAAAGACGTCACCGGCCATGGCAGGTTGGACCCCGCCAGGGTCTCCGGTGGTAGCGTGGGGCAGGTCGATCAGGAACGAATGCATGCGACCAACTCTCAGCGCAAGGCTGCCACAACTCCGCGAGGGTTGACCATCTGCGCCCAACTTCACAGTGCTGTTTGTGCTTTACTAGGCTCCGGACATATGTTGCCGCCACAACTTGCTCATATATCGGACATCGGGTCCCAATGTTGTGCATGTCCGCCATCTCAACAGCGATACGCGCTTAGTAGCAGAGACACAGTGTCCTTTATCGAAGGATCACCAAGCACTTCATTTCCGCCGTCTCCAAACTTTCCCCTTCAATGCATGTTCCGCGCCACAAAACAGTCCGAGGCTCAAACGACACACGAGCTGACGCGCAACTGGTTCCAGCGTTCCGCAACGTGGTTTCCAAAGCTTCGATATGTCAGCGGGGCCGTCGATAATCTGTAGCAATCTAGCCGAATTACACCACCATGTTGAAACTTGCGCAATCCCCTCTTTGTCTAAGCTGCCGTTGGCTAATCTATATATACCACGCGTGCCACCTGCCTGAGTTCCGCTTCACAACCACAGCAAACATCATCCGCGCAAACCACGCCTACAAGTACCTCGACTAACCCCGCGCATCCACACCACAATCCAGCAACGACTCCACACCCCCAAACCTTCACACCCTCCCACAGCCTACAAAATGTCCCACACATACAAGTTCAACGTCGCCATGAGCTGCGGTGGCTGCTCTGGAGCAGTCGAGCGCGTCCTCAAGAAGCTCGATGGTGAGCGATTTCCATAGCGATACTGCATCCGACCATCCGTGATCAAGCGCTAAGAGTATCACAGGCGTCGAGTCCTACAACGTCTCCCTCGAGACCCAGACCGCCGAAGTTGTCGCCGCCGACTCGCTCACATTCGACACCGTCCTCGAGAAGATCCAGAAGACCGGCAAGAAGGTCAAGTCCGGCGAGGCGGACGGCGAGCAGAAGTACACCGCAGAAGCCTAGGCTCTCAGCATCGACTTTCTTGTAGCGTTTGAATTTGGGCGGCGAGCGACGGATACCACAACTCGGCGGGCGGGTGAAGTCACACACCCGCCATAGCACTTCCATGTATGAGTTGAGGACAAGGACACCAGCTTCGGCAATGGAACTCCCAAACGTGAACACTGTCCCATGCGTGACCATCCGTGAATCCAGCATGCCGGGCATATCTTCACTCTAAACCCATGAGTATAGGTACATGCCGTCGAGTATAGCCCATCAATAATTTCATGCCTCATTGAGCATTCATGCATGCACAGGTGACCCCACGCTGCACGCACGAAACAATGATAGACAGCGCTGTGGCTGCGGCGTCTCGGTGTTTGATCACGACGGCTCCTGCCCCATGCGGGCGCTGAGGTCACATGCGACGAAGTAAACTCGGGTTGCTTCGCCGGCATCTCGACAGCCGTCCTTTCTAGACTCACTCGCATCATTCCGCATTCTATCTTCGTCGCAATACCCTCCCGCAACTGATGTAATCTCGGTGGCAGATGACTTCTCGCATCTGTAATGCCTGAGCTTTGAGGCGCCCGCCGTCCTCTTAGAGTCAAGCTCTACCTCCGCATTCCCGGTCCTTTCCTCAGGAACCGCTTTCACAGCCACCTTTTCATCAGAACTGGGTCATTTGCAAGGCCAAGTGCTTACCCACTGTCGGCGCTCCCGTTGCTCGTGCCGTGCAGGGGATCTTGGTCCAACAGCATGAACGCGAATTGTGCTGCCTGGCAGCCTCAAATGAGCTAATACCACTACATACCCCAACGTGCACCAGGCAGCCAGATACGCACTCTCCAAGGGAACACGTAGCTTGATTGGCTTGTGCCGGACCACAAATGGCGGAATTCCATCTGTGCAAAAACTTGCCATTCGCTACGCAATGCGCATTGGAGCTGAAAGGGAATGGTCGGGAGTTGTCGGACGGAAGTACTCGAGGTAAGCGAACTTCTGCACCCTCACAAGCCCTCGTATAGTGCGACGTTTCAGGTAAGCGTACGGCCCGTCGTCGATATGACGCCCTAGAATGGATTCTTGGGGAGTCTAAGCTCCATGGTGCAGGCCAGCCACCTTGGACTATAAAACCGAACCTGAGGCCGCAGGTGATAACTACACTCGCCTCAGCATTTGCTTGAGCCACCTTTCTACCTCAACCGAGACCTTCTATATCACTGTCATCTTTTTCAAATACTTTCCTTATGCCGTCGCCACCAATATCATTCAATACCTCATTTCCAAGTGACGCCGATCTCTTTTACGTCTGCACAACATCTTCGACATCTGCGGAAGACCTCAACATCCACTACGCACCTCCATCAAAATCGTCTTTGAAGATCGGAGTCGTCATTCTCGGCCAAGCCCCCAGCCAGTTGCTAGACTTCGCTCCCCTTGATCTGCTGGCCATGATTGGGAGAAACAGAATGAGCACTTTGAACGCCTCTACAGCCGCTCTCGATGAAGCAGTGGACGAGATTGATATTCGCTATGTGACAGCAAGCGGAGAAGGCTCGTTTCCGGTCACAAGTGGCGGCCGCATCCCCACAACGGTGAGCTGAAGCTCAAATTGCTACACCGCTAGCACGATCGATGCCTCGCCATACCCCAAAAGCCACACTCCTGGCCATGAAGCCATTCCTGGTCACGCTGGATTCGCCTGGACTTGGCTACTCATTCGAGACAGCCATCGATAGACAGTCTGGCAGGGAGAAAAGGTTACCACCTGCCCAATCCACCCTTCACTGGGCCCTGCAGCAATATGTGTCCCTTCTCAGTCGATATGCCGAGCGCTACATTTCTGACAAGCCCCTTGTATCACAGCCTCGATACCTCCGGCATACTTTGCAGCCTTCATGAGAATCCTACGAAGATATGCTAGGATAGCCTGGCTTGGATACACTTACGACTCGGCAGCGTCCTTCTCAAGATGAGACACAGATTAACGCAGGGTTTGGCGCCCCCTCCATCTACGTCCGATCAACAATACGAGCAAAGAGCTGACTGTGTGCTAGAATTCGTTCGACAACGCACCACAATTTGACATCCTCATCGTCCCGGGTTCTTTCTCATCCAGCGAACTACCTGTCTCAGCAATAGCTTTCCTCACAACGCAGAGCTCCCATTCAAACTTCATCGCCACCATGAGCATCGTGTCCGGCATCCTCCACCTCATCCAGACAGGCATCTTTCACAAGCGCCGCGCAGCCGCACCACGTAACCTACTTCCAGCGCTCAAACAACGCTACCCCGAAACTTTCTGGCGCGCTACTCCCTGGGAGCGACACGACAAACTCTGGAGCAGCAATTCCGCCGTCTCAGCTCTCGACATGGTGCGGACCTTTATGCGGGAGTATTTCTGGGACCGCGCGGAAGCTGTGGAATGCGTGCTGAACGCTGTTGGTATCGGATCGTTGGATGAATGCGAGTAACGACCATGTACTGTTTTTGGTGCTTTTCATTGGGATGACTCTCGACTCTTGCTGTTGTATTATACCCCCTTCTCTGATGCGGACTTGGGCACATGGGGAGTTTGCTATTGCTGTATCTTGTTTTTGAAGTTAGGGGTATGGTTCGAATTGTACCACCACGATGAGGCTGTGGATTGAGCGTTCGATTTGGAACAGGCTCTCCGGTCTCAATGTATTATATTTACACTTGGTTGGGATAGATTTGATCGAACCGGGTTCTTTTTCGTTTTTGCTTTTACTAACATTTGTTTCCTCCCTGCTTTCTACTATCATTTGTTTCCTTCCCACTTTTTACTGGCATTTGTATCAAGCCATGGACAAAACACATTTTTGCACATGAAGAAACTGACGAAAATACTGACCACTGTACATTGGCATAGCTCCGAGCTTAAGTATAGACAAGCAGCCTCGCTCATCATAGTAGGAATAACCTCCCACATCTTGCCCTGCTAATCGTCATACCAACACCACCAGTAAGTAACCCTCATTCCATCGACGCAATCAATTTCCCAATCCCTTCCTTCCATCAAAAACATAAGTCTCCTCCTTCCAACCATCATTCGCAAGTAAACACACCCACACACTCCAACCCACGACCTCTCACATAAGCCCCTCCTTCTCTGCCCCAAGCTCCAACACCTTCTTCCCCTTCCCCTTCGCCCCCGTCCTCCTGCGCACCAACCCCCCACCCCTCAGCCTAGCTTTCCCCGCATCGTACCAATTGCCCTGACTATCGCTCTCGGGCCACGCACTTCCGCCCGAGACTTCACTTTCACGCGGCAGCGCTGGAGGGGCGTCGAGCGTGCGTTCGGGACTCGTTGGAGGAACATGCGCTGCCGCAGCCGTCGCAGGAGCAAAATCCATCTCCTCCACGCCCTCGGCACCTAAGCGCGCTACTTCCCTGCCCTTGCCTTTATCCCTCTTATTCTGCGGGATCCACGTATCCGCACCTGCAAATGCCTCCACGGCCATGGGATTCAGCCAGGGCATCGCAGCGGCGAATTGTCTGGGGTTGATATCCGGCGCGCGATTCGAGTGAGTTTTATACGCCGGGTCCGAGGGCACAGCGAGGATGAAGCGAGCTATTTTGCCAGTTGCGTGGCGTGCGCGGTCGAACGAGGATGAGGATGCGGATGAGGGTGTGCGGGGGCGGGTAGGAGATGTTGTTGCTGTGGGATTTGTGGTGCGGGAGTGTTTTGCGACGAGGGATTGCCAGGTGCTGGGTTGGGTGGTTTGGTAGATGTGCTTGTAGATTGCGTAGCCGTTTGCGGTTTTCATTGCTTCGAGGACTGCGTGTTCGTTTGAGAGGAGCTGGGGTTGAGTCAGTCTCGAGGTCATGTATTATGGCAACTGCTGCAGGCTCATCCTTTCGTCGCCATAGTTGTAGAGTGAACGTACCACATACTGCGATGTCTCCGCACAGTGCCTCAACGCATGATCCTTGTTCCGAGTAAGATATTCACTGTGTCCCTCGAACTGCTCTTGCGTCATCCTACCCATCTGGACCTCTCCTCTGAGTCGCGATATTTCCTCGTTGAAGTGCGTCATCACGTCCTCACAAAGCCCGCGGAACTGCGCTTGTGCGACCAATTGCTGCGCGTGATACTCCTCGGCATTGAAAGGCTGGACTGGCGAGTGTCCAACTGGAAACTGACGACCGCGCCATGGTCCGCCAGCCGCACTGACTGATTCGCCGAATCCTAGAGACTGGAGATCAATACCATCGTCTGAAGATCCTGCAGGTGATGGGGGACGCGGCAGATGTAGGTTGGTGCGTATTGGCTGTTGCCTACCTTCCCCAACATCGCTAGGGAGATATGGATGCTGTCTCTCAGGCATTGGCGTCTCATAGCTGGCCTGTGGACGAGGTGACCCTGAGTCCTTTGGAAGAGGAGGTGGAGGCGGCGGTAGTGCTCGTCCTGATGGCACGGTTGACGGTGGATTGTTCCATCTTTTGTCTGTTCTGGTGTTGTAGCTCACCCCAGAAGGCGACGATTCTAATTGCTCTCTTTCATCTGATGATAGCCTCCTAGGGGACCATGGGACCGTCCCACGAGAACGAAAGCCACCCTTTGTACTGGCTGACAGGAATATTTTGGGTGTTTGAGGTCGGCCACTGGGGAGTTTTGGATGTTTACTGGAGGCGGGCGACGATGGGCCAGCGACGGCGCAGAAGACTGTCGATGCTGCGAAGCGATCTGTGTACTTGTTTCTGTCCCTTTCGGTCTGATCGTTGGTGTTTTGCTGAAGTAGCATCGATCGCCGACGTTCCTCCAATACGGACTCCTCATCAGACCATTCACGCTCCGTGGCAATGGATGGTCTACCCTTGGCACTGCCACCGACAGTCGCAGAGGTAGCTCCAGCGTGTGGAACTCCAGCCTGGGCGCCCATCAAGTTGTTTCCCCTCGATATTGACGCCGGTATACCGCTGTGGCCGTTTCCAGACTTGACGCTGCTCGGCTTTATCCTCACGGATGACTCCTTGCCACCCTGCCCCATCGTCAAGTTGTTCCACCAACCGCCTCCACCTCGCAAGGTCGGCGACGGCTGTATATTTGGCTGATTTATGCTTTCCATAGATGTACGCAAGGGCGGCGACTTTGGCGGAGACTGTGCAGTGATATAGTCTTGCGTGTTTGTGGGAATGAAGTTGCCATAGGCGTCCCTGCCGTTATCCATCGGAGAAAGTGGAGACACTGGCGAGGCGAAATTGCGCCTGGTGGACGATGGTGAAGTGACAATCGAGCGTGAAGCGCGTTGTTGTTCGGATACGCGACTCGCTGTCTTACTTGCTTGAGACACGCGATCGACCTCTAATGTTGGGACGGCGAATGTTCCACGGTGCAGCCATGCTTCGACTCTTGCATCCTCTCCAGCTACGGTGACTCTGTCAGATGTGCCGTCATGGCTGGGAAATATTGTGAATGAATCCGGACCATCGTGGGTTCGCATTTTGGCCATGGCGTCCTCGATCTCACGCTGCCTCGCTACCTTCTCTTCTCTTCGACGTATGGACGGAAGCTGCCCCGAACCTAGATATGCTGAGTACCTCTGCAAGCCGTTGGTCAGGCTGCTACTCGTGCTTGCTCGCGATGTATTTTCTGCATCGCCCCACAATGGCGAAGTTTCTTTCACTTCGCTGCCCCTTGGTTTCACGCTGCCAAATGCAATTCCGCGAACGTTGTCTCTCTGCCACAAGCTAACCCCACCATCTTCGTTGGATGTTGTGCTTACAAGTCTTTCTTGTGTGTCGTCAAGCTCGCCATCGACTTCCTCAATGATGGTCTGTGTCACTGAGGGCGACGGCTGAGTGCTGCGACAATCCGGAAGGCTAGGCACTGGGGAGCGTCCTTTGTATACATCTAAATCATCAACTCGGCGAGGGTTCCGCAACGGAATGGGAGGAGGCACTTTCTCATGCTTGTCAGGATGCTGAAATGGTGCCATTGAAATGCTGGGGCAAAAGATTTGATGTGGAGCATACAATGTAGTGAAGCGATAACCACAAGACAACAGGCAGAGACCTGTGAAGCTGAGGCCGGAAACGTGCCTTGATGCATCTTTGCCAACGACGAATGCAAACCATGTGACATTATGTGTCAGCCGTTTGTGTTCATTGAATGGATGCGGTGCCGGCACACGGCCTATTGGCAGGTGTCGAAGCAAGGTCCTTTTTGGCCGTGACTGCTTGAGCCAATGTAATCCTTCTTTGCGTTTGCACGCAGTTGTGACTGGACGCTACTTCGTGAAATGCCATTTGGGGGCGCGCCGATTGTCTAGCCTGGTGCAGGCCAGCGGCTGATTCAATGTGATCCCCACGTGTAAAAGAATCCAACCCGACAAACAATGCGCCGCATGTGCTCGAAGAAATAAAATTGGGATTACTTGCAGGCAAAAGGCCACACCAAATACTAAACAGTAGCTCCTACACGACCAACTCAGGCGTGGGTCTCCAATAACGCCAATAGCCCAATGCTGCCAGTATCCGTACCGTGGAGATGCTGCGATGTATATACAGACAAGAAATATGAACGGACTCGGACGCGCTTGATGACAGCTTCTTGCTCCCAACATTATGAACGCCCCAGAGGGTATCTTTTGATGTAAATGTCCGGTGACGAGGTCTCAACTGCGTACTACTCTTCATCTCGCAACCGCCTTCCCTCGTTCTTCAGTTTCTGATGGACCATCTTGAGGGACTCAAAAGTCATCATTGTGGTGACAGCGGCAGGCACTGCGCGGACCATGTTAGTGCCCATACCATTGTAGAAGGCTCTCCAGCCTTCTTCATGGAGAATTACGGCGCACGTCCGAACGACACCGCGATACCGGGGCAAATTAACCATGCCGTCAGACGACGAGGTACCTGGGGGTCGAGTTTGGTACTCTGTGCCACTTTGCCCGCCTCGAAACGATACGTGATCATGCGACTGCGTTGGCAACGACCGCTGCTGGGTCTGCAGCCTCGTGCGTAGGACCTCGTGGGGGTATGTGGCCGAGGTGGCAACGATTTTGCTCAGCACCGTGGCGCTGGCAATGCCAAACCAGTGCATGTTCTCCATGTTCGCGTCTGTCTTTCCCATCTCCAGGCCGGTAAACTTCATCTTGAGAAACTCGTACAAGGGGAACTGAATGGCAACATGGGTGAGGCCGAGCAGGGCGGGGGAAAGGCCGGAGTAAAAGGACGCGACGCCCTCTTTTGCGTACATCTTGCGGAAAGCATCGAATGTGTTCTTGTAGTGCCATGGCGGGCGATGGTCGTCTGATGCGCGCGCGCTTACTTGGGACATGAGTCTTGTCTTGACGACCCAGATGGGGTTGGTCACGAGCGTGGAGCATCCACCGGCGGCGACGGAGGCGAGCGTCCGTGCGAGCCACTTATTTTCTGCACACCTGTTAGCGTCCATACTGCAGCGCTCTCAGGTGTTACTGACCCATGCGCTGGTTCAGAAACTCCTTGGTCGACTCGTATGTGCTCATGTAGACGGCCCACGTGGGGATGTAGCCCAGCAGCATCGGCCCGAGTCCTCTGTACAGGCCGCGGACGCCGTCTTCTCTCCAGATGACGCGGGCCGTGCCTGTGAGGCCCTTGTATACTGCGCGCGTCGGTCCAGTGTACTTTCTAGGGCGGAAGGAGCCTTGGGCTTGCAGGCGCGTCTTGATGACATCGAGTGGGCACGTCACTATGCCGGAAGCCACGCCCGCAGAAGCTCCGCAGAGGGCATTGATGGGCCCGTCTGGCAGCTGGGCGACTTTCAGGGCGAGGCTGGCCAGAGGCGAGCTCGAGCTCCAATTGCTGGTATCTGGCGGACCCGCCATGTCGCGGAGCTGCCTCTTCACGGGGGCCGGCGCATACTGGTCGGGGGAGGTAGTGGGGGACGGCGGCTCGGGCGCGTTCGAGGACATGGTATGGGCTGCGGGTGCATAGCTATTAGAGTCGTTCACCACGCCGCGGCGGAGAGGGTGCGTGCATACAGTCCGTCGTCCCCTTTGCGGTGCCTCAGTGTGCGGAAGCCCCGCAGCACTCGAGTGACACAATGGCTAGCGCTTGTCCGGCTCCATTGACGGGCAGCGGCAGTGAAAAGGTCGTCAGGTGCAGGCGCAGTGTGGGAGTGCGTTGGGCGGGTGCCGGTGCCGGTGCGGTGTGCGGGCAGCAGCTCGGTGTTCAGACGTCACAGCGAGAGGAGCACGAGGCGAAGCCGGTCACTGGCGGGGAAAACTGGCAAGCTTGCTCGCTGAATAACATGCCCTGTCCCGCGGGGGCCCAAGCGCACCATCGGCCGCACCCTCCCCCAATTGGCGTTCAGGGCTTTCGCTGACGAAGACACCGACCTCACCACTTGGACTTTCTGCAATTGACCGCCGCCCACGCCTCCCACACCTGCGCACCCCCGCCGAGTCGCCAAAAATATGTCTGCGCCGTCGCTCGCCCCATTTATCAACAAGCGCCCATGGCTGCTGCGCTGGATGAAGCCGCTCGCCAACTGGTACACCAACGCCGCCGGGTACAGGAAGCTCGGATTGAGGTACGCACCGCGGGGACTGCCGACATGGAGGGGGGAGATTGGGACATGTGTGGAGAATATGGGAAGGCAGGGCAGATGGGCTAACACGGATGCCACACAGAGCCGATGACCTGCTCCCCGAAGAGAATAACGTCGTCCAGACCGCCCTCAAGCGCCTCCAGCCCCAGGAGGCATACAACCGCGTCTTCCGCCTACGACGCGCCATGCAGGTACATCTCTCGATGTTGAAGGATGGCGAACAGCTACTAAACTGCAGCAGCTATCCATGACGCATCAACTTCTGCCAAAGGAGGAGTGGACCAAGCCGGAAGAGGTGAGCATATGATCAAAAGGAGCATATACTGGCTGCTTATCATATCGCAGGACACACCGTATCTCTCCGAACTCATCACAGACATCGAGACCGAGATGGCCGAGCGCGAGGATCTGGAGGCCATGGTTATCAGCAAGAGGCAGAGGAACGCCAACGCATCAAGCGGCCACTAGATGCTGTATATATCAGGCTGGACAGGAGCGATTTCACTTAGGGGGCAGATGATATCGAGCATGTGCATTAGAGTGTACCACCAGCAATTTCCGTAACAAGACATCTCCATTGCAGTCAGGCTCTGTTCGTTGGTCATGAACGTTGCGCATGCGGTTTATGCAGGCAACAAGTTAGTTCGATTTAGCTGGATCACGATTCCAAGGTTCATTTGACGTTTTCAGCAGCTTTGAGTGGTTGGTGATGCAATTGATGCAATTGGTCTTGGTGAATTTGACCAGTATAGTTGGATGAGCAATTTTACAGGACAGCCGGCCCACAATTGAAGAGTACTGACTTGATCTACAATATAGCGAGCATTCTGCAGTACTAGTCGGGCATGGGCGGGCTGCTCACCTCAACATTTGCGATAATCTACCGACCATCTTACATACTTTCGAACAGTATAAAAGGTTCTAAAAACGGAAGGAACTTCTGTAGTCTAGTCTACCTCACAGGCGCACAGGATATTGTAGGCCTGCCAAGGTCGGGAGGATACGAGAATGCGATATGTCAGCATGTCAGGTGCTCAGGCGTCACCTCCGCACCAGCTCTCCGCGTCTCGCGTCAGCTTCCCAGACTTTCATCAACACCACGAAACCGTATGCTGTTCTTCAGAAAACTAATAAAAACAGTACCAAGATTCACAGTACGCCTCAATTATGTTCGCATGCACCCCAAACTGATCGTATGACGTCAGACGCTCCTTACCACCAACACTCTTCGAAACGGTGCAAAGCTTCCTAACATGTCTTTAAGACGGTCAGCTCGCGTCGCAAGTAGCATCACTCCTATTCCTGCAGAGCAAAAAGCCACCAACGGCGATTCAAAGTACACCAAAATCGAGAAAGCAGCTCCAGCACCAAAGAAGCGCAAAACAAAGGCCTCCACAGCCTTGCCAAAAGACGAACCAAATGAAACAGACTTCGCAATACCGTCTCTCCCTGCCACACCACTACCCAAGAAGCGCAAACAAGCAGCATCAGAATCTCCTACCAAACCACCACCCTTCACACCTACCCCATCCGGCGTGACCCTCTTCGCGTCCTCCACAGAACTATCTCACCCCCTCGAAAGCCTCGCATCCCTCCACCCCCGCCCAGCAGAACCCCACGCCACCAACGCCCCCATCGCCACGCCCGGCGGCTCGCGCGTCGTCGCATACCACTCGTCGCCCATCAAGCCCGAGGACCCGTCGCCGGTTAAGAAGCGCAAAGCGAAAGAAGTCGTGCCGCCAGATGTTGGCGCCTTGAAGCCGCCGACGTCGAACATCGATACTTTGTTGAAAGATGCGGAGGCGTTTTTGATCGGCGTGGATCCGAAGTTGAAGGGTCTGATTGAGAAACATCAATGTAAGATGTTCAGCCCTGAGGGGCTGAGGGAGGTGGTGGATCCGTTCACGGCGTTGGCGAGTTCGATTATGGGACAGCAGGTACGTCCATCAATTACGCTTGCAGAGCCTGAAGGGTAGGAGTATTTGGGATTGAACTTTGTGGGAGCCGTTAGCACAGGCTTTCAACAAAGTTCCACAGCGGCATGCAACTGACGATACTCCTAGGTCTCCGGCGCCGCCGCGGCATCCATCCGTAAAAAATTCACAGCTCTCTTTCCAGACACGCACCCGGCTTTCCCGTCGCCAGCACAAGTTGTCGCTCAAGATCTACCCACGCTACGCACAGCCGGCCTGTCCCAGCGCAAAGCGGAATACATCTCCGGACTCGCCGAGAAATTTTCAAACGGCGAGCTAACAGCGCAGATGCTAATCGCTGCGAGCGACGAAGAGCTGATTGAGAAGCTCGTAGCAGTGCGAGGACTCGGGCGCTGGAGTGTGGAGATGTTTGCGTGCTTTGGGCTGAAGAGGATGGATGTTTTTAGCACGGGGGACTTGGGTGTGCAGTATGTTGAAGGTTTCTATTGTCACGCAGACTTCCATTGGGATTTTGGAGCAAGATGGCAACAGGAGATATGTTTAGCTAACGCTTCACGTCACAACAGACGAGGCATGGCCACATACATCGGCAAAGACACCAGCAAACTAAAAAGCAAAGGCGGAAAATGGAAGTACGTATCTCCCTCCCCAACTCAGCCCTCCAAACACACAGCCTCCATGACTAAAGCACGCGCATCTCCCTTCCCCGAACATCACCGGAAATCCCAAGTCCCTTCATTTTTCTCAACCGCTCCTACCGAACACTCACCTTGTTTACCCGCTCACATCCCCACCCCCACGCAGATACATGTCCGAGCAAGATATGCTCGCTCTAGCCGCCAAATTCTCGCCTTACAGGTACGTCGCGCCCATTTCCGGTGCATCTATCTCGTTACACACAGCAAGACTAAACAACAAATGCCTCAGGTCGCTCTTCATGTGGTATATGTGGCGAATCGTCGACGTGGACGTTAGCGTGCTGCAGGAGTAGACGGTCGGAAAACGGGTTTGTGTGGGGAGCTGTAGTTGCATGCAAGATGTAGGTAGTTTCCGGGGAGTGGGTATTAGTGTCATCTGGTGTGCATGAGAACCTAGCTCGTTTGCCTGGTTTGGACAGAGTGTGGAGATGCATGTAGGGAGGGTTGCAGTACATGGACTTGGTCTGTTGTAGGTGCATGCATCGTCCGCAGATGTCAAACGTATTCGCAAAGCGGGTCCTAATGCTGTCTATTAGCTTGGCAGCGGCAGTGCTGCAGAGTGATTGTTGCGACTGCGACCAAGTGTACTGATAGGCAGAGGCCTTAATGTGAGTAGTCTAGTCACGACGGAATGTTCGACGAATATTTAGCAGAATGGAAGGTTGCGGCGTTGACCAACACGACATGACGTGATTGTGTGGTTGAGAGTGAGAATTCGAATCGGTACTCGCTGTCTGCAACCTCGAGGAAGGTGCAGTGATAATCAAAGCGGTATGAAGCCTGTGTCTCGACAATGGGTGATGTATAGTTAGCTTTCAGTAGCAGATTTTTGTTTAGCTACCGGTTCTTTGTCTTCAGATTCGCTCACTTGGAGTTTGACGCGTCGGACGGCGAGACCAAGAGGTTTCTTGAAGCTTCGCCAATGTGCGGCGACCTGTAATGTATAGGCTAGTTTGATAGGATTACCAGCCCTGTGGTGTAACAAGACCTTTGTGTGCAGAGTCAACTTCCAACAAGGCGGTACGTTGTTGGAGTGAGTCTAGGATATTTGCAGCCATAGTTAGACTGCAATCTCAATGTCCAGAACGGGGCCTTGGCAGCCGTTATCGAGCTTTAAATACACAGAAGCGATATTAAGCATCGAAGGAAGGAAATGAGATGACATGCATCCGGGCGGTAATGAAGCGAGCTCGGACGGCAAGACTGATCACAATGACAGTGTGGAGGGAAGAAACCGGCGGCACGCCTTGTTATGGGAAAGGGGAATCATGACGATGGTGTTAGAGATGAGTGAAGTTTGTTCCAAGGTTGGTGTTCGAGATTGCGACTGGTGGCGCTTGCCGAATGGGGCGAGGGCCGCCAGGGATGGCCAGAACGAGCGAGGTTGCGAATGGTGCGACTGGCTGGCCGGCCGCGTGTCTCTTCTCAACGTTGGACACTGAGTTTGGTGCGCAATGCTCGTCGAGGCCGGCGCCATTGTTTGCGGATAGCGGGTCGCGGGTCGCGGGTCCCCTTGGGCATGTGGCGCTGGAGATTGAATGAAGCAGCACAAAGGAGGCGTCAGAACGATAAGATGAATTGCGCACGCTCGGTTCATGGTGATTCGACCGGTTATGCAGGCGCGGTAGCAGGAATCAAGAGGGTCAAGCCGCGGGACAAGGTGAGGATGGGCCCTTGGAAACGCCGGGGACCGATGCCTGCACCTGTCAAACAGCCATGACACTCTGGGACCGACAGACGCAAACTCTGTAGCGCATCCAGCTTCGCAGTTGACAGGTCGGCATCATTGTTCACAGTGGTGGTGGTGTGCTGCAGCGTCGCCCGGGCAATCACAGAACACAGCGTGTCCCAACAGGATCGATGATATGCGTTCACGGCGGCGTTCGATGGGCGGCGATGCACGTGCGGCCAATGGACAGGATCTCCACCCGGAAGACGCTAGCGTGTTAGCGCATCTGGCAGGCACGTCCGCGTCTCCTTCCTCCTTTTTGAGCGCAATCCGTCTCAGCTTCTGCTTCTTCCCTTCCTCCCTCGCTCTTCACCACCTTCGCTTTGCAGACAGTCGACCTTTCCTGTCACGCACCGGCCTTACTAGTTTTAATATCTTCGTTTGCTGTTTCTTCCACTCGCTGCAAGCATCTTTCACCCAGTCCACAGCACTTAGACGCGACAACAGCGCGCACTCTTAATATCAACTCGTACGCACATCCGCCCGTCGAGTATCACCACACACCACTGACCCGCAACCATCAGACCCGGAACCCGACCACAATGCCTTCCTTCATGAAGTTTGCCGTTTCGGCGCTGGCCGCAGCCGGCACCGCCTATGGTATGTGTGGCCCCAATCGAGTCCAAACAACAGCCGGCTAACATGGCCATCACAGCCGAGTGCACCGTCTCCGGCACCTCGACCATCCAGAACCAGGGCGATGCGACGGCCCTCGCCTCGTGCTCGACCTTCTCCGGCTCCATTGCCATCGCCACCGGCACGGCCGAGGACATCAACATCAGCGGTGTCAAGGCGATCTCGGGCAACCTCGTCGCTACCGACAACTCTGCCATCAGGCGCATTGGCGCCAGCGATCTGGAGACGCTCGGCGGCGACCTCTCGCTGAGCGGCCTGACCCGTCTCACCGGCCTCGACTTCCCCAAGCTCAAGAAGGTCCGCGCCCTCAAATGGACCGCGCTGCCCAACCTGGCCGAAATAGGCTTCACTGCTCAGGTCGAGCAGGCCGACGCCATCGACATCCAGAACACGGGTCTCAAGTCGCTCACCGGAATCAACATCCAGCAGGCCAAGACGATCAAGGTCGCCAACAACCAGTACATCAACGAGATCAAGATGCAGCTTGGCAACGTTTCCACCTCGCTCGATTTCTCCGACAACAACAAGGCTCTCCAGGTCGAGTTGACCAACCTCATCTGGGCATCCAACCTGACCTTCCGGTCGTGCGGCTCCGTCTCCCTACCGTCCCTCGAGAAGCTCAACGGCTCGCTCGGTCTGTACAACAACGCCTTCGAGTCCTTCGCTGCCCCCAACCTTACTGAGGTCGGTGAGGCTCTTGCCATCATTGGAAACGACCAGCTGAAGAACGTGTCATTCCCGCTCGTTACTAAGATTAACGACGACTTGCGCATGGCTAACAACACTGCCCTCATGTCTGTGGAAGGTCTGCCTCTGCTTAAGAGCGTTGGCGGTGCATTCGATATCAGCGGTAACATGTCCAAGTAAGTCTTCTGCCCGCCTTGCATTGGCCTCGTGCTGACCATGTTCACAGGGTTGCTACCCCCAAGCTGGACACCGTCAAGGGCGCTTTTAACATCCAGTCGTCTGATAACGTCACCGACTCGTGCCCCTTCTACCAGAACCTGAAGAACAAGAAGTTGATCCAGGGTGCGTTCCTATGCAAGGGCAAGCTCGAGAACCCCAGCACCGAGGGCACCAAGCCCAAGGAGCAGGGCGGCAGCCAGCAGGGCGCTGCCTCGACTCTGAGCGCGATGAACGGTGCCCTTGGCCTTGCTGCCATGGCTGCTGTCTTCCTCATCTAAACAGTACACGACGCTGGCGTTTCCACCGTAATTGCATAGACTAAACCCACGACTTTGCTTCCTTTGATAGCGTATGGCATAAAGCGAACAATCATCATCGAGTGCCTCTTGTGAGGACTGCAGAAGCCGGGGGCTGGAGTCGAGGGACGAACATGCATCAGTTGTATGTATTATTTGGGCATGACAGGTCGAATCACAAAAGATGTTTTAATTGCCAGTACACGATGGTCACGCGGTCATTCCCGCGACCGATTTTGGGATGCTTCATTAGATTGGCGCGAAATATTTGTATATGCTCATACTGTTTTCTTCCGCGTGCATAGACCCTCCTTCAATCTCACAGCTGCAACGGAATAATGGTGTTACTTTTTTTGGACATCGCTGCTGTGAGGTCGTTCGCTTTCGCTTAATTTTCGCGACTACTGATGTCTGTTACGCTACATTCAACACTTGCTGCATGACTGTCTCACTCCTTGCCTCGTAGTCTTTTCTGCTCGTGCCGTCTCCGGGGGAGACGGCTTTCTTCCTCTAACGTCGACGCTGCATACATTTGCTGCATCCTGTTAAACGAAGGCTAGGCTCGTTTTTCAACGTCGACCCATGTCAAGCCATGTTTGGTCACTCACACCACATCGCCATTCATTCCGTCCGATTGCAGCACAGTCTGCACTGGCGAAACGAGGGACTTGCAGCGATGCACCACAGACCAGGCAAGCGGTCTTTGAGAGATCTGCTTGATCGGAACCGACCACCAAGCTTCTGTAAGCCACGATCACAACCTAGATGCAAATCGAGCCGGACCATCAGCCCTAAAAATCGACTACCTTCCACTTCATACATATGTCTACAGAGGAAAGATACAGATGCACGTTCAGCGTCTGACAGTTACGGTATACACGGCTACTAGTGTCTTCCTTGTTTCGTTCACTTCTTCGTCGCCGTTAGACTAGGCAATGTACCACACCTTGCATTCAGGCAAAAATGTTGAAGTTTCCAACAAGAAACTCCTTGGTTGCTTTACATCGAGCCATCCCCCTTCAAGAAACAAGGGAGGAAAGCTGGACCTAGAACATATCCTTCACCCCCACGAGCTTGTGGAATAGTAGAAGATGCTATGCCTGTTCCTCCGTCACGCTGTCCTGCTTAAGGCCTCTGATCTCGAAATGATGGTACCAGTGCTGCACGATGACCCTCGAGCGCAAAGGGTTGCACTGGCCCTCGCCTACCTGGCAAGCTGTTGACAACCCGCATCCGCGACGGCTTGGCTCATCGAACAATGCATGAAGCTCTCCAAGGTCAGGTCTGTTTGGGCTCGTATAATAATGCATCCTCTTCTCAAATAGAAGAGGTATCTTGAGACCTCACTTCTACTCAATCATTTGAAATCAAACTTGCTCTCACTCATATCCCGTTCCATTCATGATGGTAATTGAGGAGCACTTCGATATGCAACACGGCTCATTGCCAATCCCCCGCGGCCTGGCGAGAGAGACGTTTGAGTCCCATGCCTTGAGGAGATTAGCCACCACCACGTAAGAGACTTCTGTGGGCTGTCAATGAATCACTTCTGACTACTCCAACAGTCCTCACCCCGATCATCCTACCCATTCTCCCCACCCTTCTTTGGACCACGATATCTTGGACGCTTACGATATGGAACGAAAGCCATCGATCTCGTCTGTATCTACAGACTCATGCGGAGGCCCATCCACATTCACTCCGTCAAAGTCGAGGTCTACCTCGCCAACAGACATAGCCGACTGGCGCACTACAGATTGCAAGCGGTCACTATCACCTCCGTCCACGGGGTGCAACGGTCGCCATCACCCATACCCTTCAGCAAAGGGTAAAGCCCCTAGGCAAAAGGTTGCAGATCGATATATGTATGTTGGGGCCTCGGCCCAACTGTCAAACGGTGAAAAACTACTAAAGAAGTTGAAAGAAGCTGGTCAAAGGTTTCTTCAGACCATCGGTCATGCACGGTTACATAACACGTTGATTGATTTCAATCCAAACATCGTGCACACAGCAGCACCAGGTGAAGGTCACCAGCGAAGAGGATTTAAGAAACTGAAGTCGTACAATGTATCCAAAGACGTATGGATTAGACGTAACATCAAACTTCTCAATCACAACAAGGTCGATATCATGGATGCTGGCATTCTAGCACTACAGCAGTGCCATGCTTGTCTGGTCAGGGTGGAACATGAGATGGATGCACTGATTACAGAGTATGGCCAGTACGCGCAGCTTAGTCTGCCGCCTGAACAGCTGGCTGCGCTCCTTGGTCGCTTTTCTGGGTTGCCTGCCCACGCGAAACATACGCGCGAGCATGTGGCGAGCCGGACAACACACCGCAGTCTCCCTCGCAAGCACACAGCTCAGTATGAATCAAGCATATTAGCTTCGATGGGATGGCTGATATGCCTTCGGTTTCACGATTTCACTACCTTTTTTTCCACTGGCTCAGTCAATGGGGGCGTTCACAGCGGCATTTCTTTCTCAAAAGCTGGGTTTTCTTGTACGAGTCGACGGGATTGTATCATAGAAGGGCGCTCTTCGGAGTGGCTCATTTTATTGGTTTCCGCTATCTTTATCAGGTAGCCCTACTATGGCATCTCTTTTGTTCGAGGCTGGGCACTCATTCACGACACGAGAATCGTGTTATAGCGGCTTGTGCAACTTGGGGAATCTAAACGACTATTGATATACGGAGAGCGAGAAGATAAAACACAATTTCGCACCCTATCTGACTACCCCGTTTCTTCAACTGGAAAGTGCCATCCTGCTCTTGCACTTGCCCACCCACACTCAACAACTCGCCTATCCCAGCGTCACATGAACACCACAACTCGGAAACTCTACAAAAAGTTGTTGCCCCTGACTTGACTGGCTCTATTAGCGACTGGGGCTTCATAGACCCAATGCACGTCACTCTCATGGACTGTTCAATGGCCTGTTACCACGCGACGATTACTCACATTCTTCCACAATCTTCTGACTTCAGCAAACAGCACGCTGCCAAACGGTCTGCGGAAATCAGGGACTTCCCAGCGGGCACCTAGCGCTGCAGTAACGCAGTAGACGCAGGAGTCTCGGGATCCGCGGGTCTCAAGAAGCGACATGACTGATGGACGGTGACACTGCATATCATCAGCCGAGGAGAAGTTGCCGCGCGATCCGCTCTTGTCGATGTAGAGCTGAGACTGAATTGCTGGAAGATGCTGTCTCTCTGTCGCCACGGTGCGGACACGTTTCACGGTGTTGTTTACGACCTCAACTTGCGTATACAGGACGTCAAGATTTGTACCAATGGCAATGTCATTGTCTCTCAGCGGGCGCACTTTTACAGCAGAACATATTCATAACGTTTGATGTACTGCGGGAATAGTCAAGACCCAGCTACCAGAGTTGCTCTCGTATCTGCACCTCACTCAACGGATACCAGCATCCGCAAGCAAGCATCAATACGTGGAGACGGCGCGGGTTTCCGACCTGCAAGTCGACTGACGAGCTTGGTCCTTGTTTAAAGCACCAGTATGGTTCGGACGAAAAGTTGGGATATCTCCAGGCGGGCTCCTCCGTGGACGGACATAAACGCCGGTCACAAACAAAACTCCAGGTCGTCCAGATCGAAACCTGCCAACTCCTTGCAAGCTGCTGCCACTTGCGAAAACGAACTGCATGGCTCCAACGTCAAGCTGCATACACCTCTTCTAGTCGGCAAGGAACCGGTTCCAGAGCAACATCGCCCGATCGGTTTCTCGTGACACGGCGCACGACAACAAGCCTCGCTTACCGTTTATGCTTTTTCAAACCCTCACAATCCCGAGGCTTCTCGTCGGGCTTACTAGACATATCGAAAGATCGCCGCGGGGAAACAACACGCACTTCCGTGTGTGAGGAATAAACTTTGATGATGGAAAAAGGAGCAAGTGTTTCCAAGGTTTGTTCTGGGGAAGCACAGGATTCCTGGTGTTGTCACGTAACGGTGAGGAGGGTACAGCGATGTGCAGAAGCAAGAATGCTGTGCCATTGTCCGTTTTGAGGGATAAGGCTGAGCCATGTGCACAGCAAGGGACAAGCCCTTCGGCCCCATGAACGTTCTCCGCCCTCGAGCTGCCCGTTGCCGGAGGAACACACAAGGACACTAGGCACGGGCCGCTGCAGCAGCTCGATCACCGAGCCTTGTGACATGCCTTGCAACTTCACCTTGAATATTTCATGAACGATCAAACCGACAGCAGCATCTTTATTGCTACTCCTCGAGTTCAATGCTTTCGCGGTTCTGACAGGACGGCTGTGGCGCACAGTTAGCGCATCACGAATCAGAGACGGGCAAATAGCATGACGTACCGCGAGCAGGGATGTCTTCGCGACATTGATGAAAGTTTAGAGACGCGATCTGTTTGTTTACGATGATGGACATAGAATTATTGCCACGAACCACGACAAGTAAAAGACCTAGACGAGTGAATTGAGCAGCGGAGAGTTCCCTTTAGCCGTCATTATCGTTTTCAGTGTCTTTAGAGCGTCGCTTTTCCAGTCTGCGCAAAGGTCGCATCTTCATCGCACACTCATTTCACCAAACGCTCCTTCCTCAGTATCATTAGCACAATCGTGCCTGCCCCACGGCACTCGACTGCCGCGCCCGCCGAGCCGCGACTGGGCCCTTCACCATGTCACCCTCACCGTCGACTCCAGACAGCAAACCCCGCACGTTATTTCGCTCGGGCGCCTCAACCACAACCCTGGATTCACCACCCTCCTCGTTTCCGAGCCTCCAGGTTCCCAAGCGGCAAAGAAGCGACACCCAAAATCTCCGCGAACGAAGTGTGTCGGTGCGCCTATCACAGGCACGAGGGGACGAAGAACACAAGGCGCACATAGGTAGTAGTAGCACAATGCTTCTGGGCAAAGGCTATTCATGGAAGGCGGCGCGAGCTCGATTGCCGCCTCCCCGGCATGTTGTCAACGTCGTGCGGAACCCGAAGGTCCTGCTTACGTTTGGTGTGATGGCGCTCATTTTGGTGCTATGGCAGTCACTGGGCTCGGCTGCGGGAGAGGTACAGCGGTATGTTGTGGATGACGCATTGAGGGGACTCATGTGTTCTAGAAGTGTATCACCGGGAGCAACTGCTGATATAAGCCCAGGTTCTACTGCTTTGGTCCTTCCAAGCCACCGAACCGCATGACAGCCAACGAAGCAGAGGAATGGCACGCCCATATGCACACACCCGTCCTGTACAACCACCACAAGGCTGTCGAGATCAACAACACTGAGATACAACATATCGACCTTAATGGCATCCACTCCACCCCCGAAGGCGCCCAGAATAAAGAGCGCGTGCTCATCCTCACTCCCGTACGCGACGCTACCAAACACCTTGCAAAATACTTCGACCTACTGTCGCAGCTCACTTACCCACATGAGCTTATCGACTTGGCCTTTCTTGTCGGCGACACCATGGACGACACTATGGCAACTCTTGCTCTGGAGCTTGACCGGATACAGAAGAACCCGGACGTTGCATTCAACTCGGCCATGGTTGTGCAGAAGGACTTCAAGGTAGGTTTCTCACAAGACGTTAAAGATCGGCATAGCTTCAAGGCGCAAGGTCCGCGGAGAATGGCCATGGGTCGGGCGAGGAACTACCTGCTTTCTACCGCGCTGAAGCCCGAGCACAGCTGGGTGTACTGGCGGGACGTTGATATCGTCGACAGCCCGGCGAAGATTATCGAGGACCTAGTTGCGCACAACAGGGACATCATTGTACCAAACATCTGGTTCCATCGATACAAAATGGTGAAGGGCAAAATGGTGGACATCGAAGGACGATGTAAGTACCCCTCATTCCAATTCCACACAGCCCTCTAACAACACCCACAGTCGACTACAACTCCTGGCAAGAGTCCCCCGAAGGCCTCGCCCTCGCCTCCACCCTCGCCAAAGACATGATCCTCGCCGAGGGCTACAAGCAATACCCCACAAACCGCAACCACATGGCCCTCATGGGCGACTGGCGCGGCGACAAGGACGTCGAAATCAAGCTCGACGGCATCGGCGGTGTAAACATCATCGTAAAAGCAGACGTGCACCGCTCCGGCATCAATTTCCCTTGCTACGCTTTCGAGAACCAGGCTGAGACGGAGGGCTTTGCGAAGATGGCCAAGCGCGCCGGATACGAGGTGTATGGCTTGCCGAATTATGTTGTTTGGCATGTCGACACGGAGGAGAAGCCGGGGAATGCGCCATGAAAGGGATTAGATGGAAGTGAGAAATGAGGACGAAGATGGCATATTTACGGTGTTTGGGAGTGTTTACTTTAGCTTAGTGGGTAGCATTTACATGGTGGCTGGACTGCTTTACCCGCACATACCCTGCAGCGGAAGAAAGGCGCATATGGGAGGTATGTCTACGGAAAAGAGATTCTTGTGCTGTATATATGTAACTGTACATAAGTGTGGAATGCACTTAGCTCGTGTACTTGATATCTCACTGGGGTCTCGTTCATGTCAGAGTCTTGTATGGTCACTTCGTTTGACTTCCGGTGATGTGGTGGTATACATGAGCTCATGCCATGGGTGTAGTTACTTGTACAGATCCATAGTTATGTTGAAACATCGCTTCCTCCATGAGCTATTGCTGCTCGCCAGATCAGAGTTCTTCAGCTCCTCCTTGAGCCATCTACTCGCCGATGTTGGGCACATAATTTCTTCAGCTGCACCTTGCAGTAATCCATCCACCCTCCATATGTATGTCGAGCGCGTAATGTCGAAGCCGTTGCCAGCAATCATATTGTTGCCTGCCTTCATGAAGCCTTCGTTGTACCTCTTTTCGTCTGCCCGTTATCGTACAAGTAAAGAATCGGTTGGTGTGAAACCAGCACAAGACTAGTGGTCCCAGATACCGGCATTCCACTTCCGCTCGTCGTAGTATCGTGCGCGGATCTTGCGGCCTTGGAACTCGAAGCCTTCGTCGAAGCGGTTGACAGCCTGGAAGCATGGGTTAGATATGAGTGTATGAAGAGACAAGAGCAGAACCTACGTTGAGAGCGCTCATGACAGATTCGAACTTGACGTATACGACGCCGTCTTCGTTGGCTTCGTCGATCTGAACCTGCTGGACGGGGCCGAACTGCGCATTGTTAGCTTCACGTAATTACCAGCCGCTTGTTCAAGACATACCTTTGCACTGAAAACCTCGCCCATGTCCTGCCTGATACCGCCGTCGTCGCGCGTAGCATTATCATGCCAGTCAATGCCGTCGACGCATCCCCACGCAACCACAACAGTCGACTCCGCGCCAAACTTGCTCGGCTCGTCCTTCTGGTTGCGCAGACCTCCTTTGACGTCCCAGACGGTCTGAGACTTGACTTTGCCACCTTCGTCGTCGAGGACACTGCCCTTCTGTGGCGCTTTGCGCATCTTGACTTCGAGGTGGGTGACAACACCGTCACTGTTCTTGCCGAGACCCTGGCCTTTGACGTAGCCCATCTTGGCCATCATGGCTTCTGCTTTGCTGAGGATCTTGGGACGCTTTGCAGGGCGCTCGTCGGAGGCGGGCTCGTTGGCGTCGCCCATGGGCAGGTCGGCGTGCTCGAAGCGGACCGGAGGCGCGGATATAGTGGCGTTGGCGTAACGAACCGGGGGTGCTGAGATGGTGGCACTCCTGTGGGTTGGCGCGACATGAGTAGGCGGCGGCGGCGGTGGTGGTGATAGAGGGCTTGCAGCGAAGTCGGTGGGTGCGGGGGGTGCTGGGACATGCTGCTGTTGCGGGATCTGGACACGGCGAGCGTAGGCTTCTGCTCCCTCTATGTCTGTAGGCTCAGAGTCGTAGGAGGCAGGCGGCGCAAAGGCTGCCTTCGGTGCTTCGGGGACTGTAGGTTGTGGGCTGGAGGATGAAGCCGGCTGCGAGATGTTGGCTGCCTCGCTAGCCTCTCGGGACCTGGCCACCTGTGCAGCCTGTCGTAAGAAGGCGTTGAAGTCGTCCTTCTTGCGTGTATAACCACCGCTGGCTCTATATGCCTTGAGATTTGAGTAGCGTTCAGGCTTGTGGGGGGCTTGAGGATTCCAGTAACCAAACTGTTTGTGGAACTTCTTCATGTCCTTCTTGCGCTGCCTCTCGTCGTACTGACGCTGCCTGCGCTCGTCTAGGATGGCAGCATCGTCGTCGGCGGTGCTTCGGTAGTAGTCGATACCGTGCTGCTGTGTTGTAGCGGCGGTTGGGGCCCGGGCCGATGCGCTCGTAGAAACGGTGGGCATTGCAGGCTTCCTGACGGTAGGACCGCCCTTCTTCGCTTGGGGGCGCTTGATGGAGTGGGGGTTGTGGAAAGCTGGACAATGACATAAGTCGTGATCAAATATCAAGGTGTGGATCAAAGCAAGTAGATACCAGGTGCTTTCTTCAGCTGCTCGGCCTTGGCCTGTTCTTCGGTGAACTTTACGGGTGCAGCAGAGGCAACGGTCGCTTGCGCGTACGGGTTTGGAAGGCCCCTCTGCGCGTATGGATTCGGCAAGCCATATGGGTTGGGCAGGCCTGGCGGCTTCTGTGAGTTCTGAGACGCCATGGTGTTAGCAATGTTCACGGGTGCAGGCGCTCCTGCGAAAATGGCAAGTGCGGCTGGCTGGCTGCTGTCGAGGGTGTATTATAAGGCAGAGATAAAGCTAGTGGGAGGGTAAAGACCAGTGACGTGTGGGGAGTGTGACAGTGGTGGTCGCGAACCGTCAAAGAGTCCGAGTCGGAGCTCCCCCACGCTAGGCTTCACGTGTGACGCAGGGACCGGATCGCGTCAAGCACGCGATGCGCCTGGTCTGGCCATGGTCCGATAAAGGGACTGTAACAAATTCTCCAGACTCACCTCAGCTGGCTCAGGTGCACACGATAGACCCTTAGATCTCTTTCGTCATCGCAATTGAGCGTAGTGTAGGTATGCACGACATCTTCCATGATCCAAGTTGATGTACTGACTGTGCAAGTTCCCATCGTCTCTTATCTCTAGACTTTAGAAACCATGTCTCCAACCACCTTGGCCAATGCCTTCTCCAGCGACTCACCAGCGACCGCCGTCATCGTCCCTGGCAGCCCTGCGCTCCAAGTCTCCTACCAGAAGCTCTCTGCTGATGTGAGGGCCTTCCAGCAGCAGCTGGCGAACGCTGGTGTTTCTGCGCAAGCAGCAGTGTCCATTGCGCTCCCAAACACTTACGAGTTTATCGTGTCCTTCATCGCCGCCTCATGGCAGCGGGCCATCGCAGCGCCCCTCAACCCTTCGTACAAGCAGTCCGAGTTCGAGTTCTACATCGATGATTTGAGCTCGGCTATCGCCTTGGTCCCCAAAGGGGCCTTTGCGCAGGATGCAGCCGCTGTGAGGGCGGCAAGGAAATACAACGCAGCCATCGCTGAGTGCTACTACAATGGTACAGAGGTCGTGTTGGATGTGAAGGAGGCAGGCAAGCTGGCAGGCAAAAGTGCGCCGCTTCTGTCCGCGCAGCCAGATGACGTTGCCCTCGTCCTCCATACTTCTGGTACTACGGGGCGTCCTAAGGCTGTACCACTGACGCATCGTAATCTGCTCCGCACCATGAAGAACATCCAAGGCACTTATCAGTTGTCTCCCAAGGATCGCACCATGTTGGTCATGCCTCTCTTCCACGTGCATGGCCTGCTCGCTGGATTCCTTGCCCCGTTGGCTTCTGGCGGATCAGTCATTGTACCTTTGAAGTTTTCCGCCCACGCGTTTTGGAAAGACTTCGAAGAGTTCAAGGCTAATTGGTACACGGCGGTGCCGACGATCCATCAGATTTTGCTGAAGAACCCCATCCCAAGTCCGAGACCGGAAATTCGCTTCATTCGGTCATGCTCGTCTCCCCTCTCGCCGAAGACGTTCCATGAGCTGGAAAAGGCCTTAGGCGCACCTGTCTTGGAGGCTTACGCTATGACCGAGGCCGCGCATCAGATGACGAGTAACCCGCTACCCCCGGCTCAGCGCAAGCCGGGCAGTGTGGGTCTGGGCCAAGGCGTAGAGGTCAAGATTCTCGACGATGCAGGCGACGAGGTTGCACAGGGTAAAGAAGCAGAGATCTGCATCAAAGGCGAGAACGTGACCAAAGGGTACCTGAACAACCCTACGGCGAATGCGTCCTCCTTTACCAAGGGTGGCTTCTTCCGTACTGGCGACCAAGGCAAGAAAGATGTAGATGGCTTCATCATCATCACGGGCAGAATCAAGGAGTTGATCAACAAGGGAGGTGAAAAGATTAGTCCGATCGAGCTCGATAATGTTATTGCGCAGCACCCAGCTGTATCTGAAGCTGTGAGCTTTGCCATAGAAGACGAGCTGTACGGACAAGACGTGGGTCTGGCGATCGTCGTCAAGGATGGGCAAACTCTTAGTGCGGGAGAGCTGAAGACGTGGCTGACGGACCGTCTGATTTCGTTCAAGATCCCCAAAAAGGTATGTCAACACCCAATCATTACACGCTTCGCGGCACGATCTAACAAAACGCAGATCTTCTTCACCGATATTATGTACGCACTGCCATTCGCGGGCCAAATTAGAACTGACATGATCATAGGCCCAAGACTGCCACTGGCAAAATTCAGCGACGCCTTGTCGCTGAGGCCATGCTCAAGAAGGAGCAGCCACAAGCAAAGCTGTAGTCAGCTTGCCGCTTCTTGCCGCCAGGCAAACCTCGACTGTAACATCCTGTGTTTCCATCAAAGACGCTCTCCGCAGTCACTGCATATATTTCCTTAGCGGTTGCGACGCCCTGTCGCACGAATAGATTGGTTTGAGCAACATCAACCACTGGTCAACTTTCTTTTACTACTGCCTTCATCGTGCTCTACTACTTTTTATGCACCTATCCACACTGCCCGCCCACTCACAACTTTTGGGGCCAATGGCGCAACCCATCGCCAATCGCACGAAGCTCTTGGCGTTCGTGTTCAGACCCCACAGGGTATGCTAATGCGCAACAGGCTACGCTGGACCCCTTGAGACGTTCTCACGTCAACTTTAGTAGACATCCGAACACAATCGGTCAACTGGATCGTAGCCTGAGCGTGTTTGCAACGTTTCTAATCTGTCGTAACTCAACTTGGAGGTTCTCAAGCATTGAGAATGCTTCAGGCTACTTTGCTTCAGGTAGTCAAATACCTCAATGTCGTATGTAACTAACAGTAAGTTCTCAAGGCATCTCGTGCCATCGTCTCAATGAGGAGAGATCTCTGGAACGAATGGCGTTATCTCATTCGGGCACGGCCTGCCCCGCCTTCGGCATGGCGTCTGCTGCCGCAGGTCCTTACGAGGGTAGCTGAACCGCATGGCGGAGGCTGTGGGCCTTCTTGGCCCCCGTACGATGCCGTGTCTCTGATTGTGTTTTGGCGCTCTCCAGGCTTCTGTGCGTCCGCATGTTCTGTATCTGTTAAGAAGACTCTAGGCTGCTCAAATTTTTGGCGCGGCTTTCAAGACCTACTGACGCTGTTTTGACAGCCTCGTCGCACTTCGCCAACTGCACTCATCTCGGACTCTGCGCGGTCTATTTCTGGAATCCAACCTAGTTCCTCGCTTACTTGGAACTGGATGAAGAGACCATTAGCAATACTACACTCATAGATAGCCACGGACAGGCCCTCCGGCATCATCCTCGCACTACCCGAGTGTCATGTTTCAAACACAACCGCACGAGATTGACATTATCATGCACCTCACACCTCATCTTACCACTTCACACGGTATATCAGCACACGACGCTCCTGATTTGAGCGTACCCTCTACCGATTCCTGGGAAACATCGAATAACATGCACATTGGAGTTCAGGAACCAGGCCATTATCGTGTTAATCCAAGCGGCACGACAACACCTGGTTCTACCCGGTCATCATTCAGCTACGAATCTAATGTTTCTTCAAATTCAACGTCGAGTAGGCCAAAGCGGTCGTTGATGAAGTCTAGTCTCAAGTCAACAGCGTCCGCAGGAGTTGTTCCAACCCGAAGATTTTCGCCTCCGACAGTCCGTTTTGCAGAGCCTGAACCTTTACCTAGACCTAAGCCTACTCCTATACAGCAACATCAGTCAAACCGACCAGAACGCAATAGCGTCCCGAACCCGCTCATACAATATCGACACCGGCCTGCCTCATCAGTTGCTAGCTCAGCCTCTTCAAGTCAGTTCACTAGACCCCAAAGTTACTCAGCACTGCCACCACATGGCGTACCTTCTCCACAATCAGGCCAAATACAGTACATGAAAACAAGAGTTGGGCAGCGTACCTCCGCACCTGTGCAACCCTCGAGACCTGCCCCCGGCATCCCACTACCAGCAAATTTCACGCCCCCATCCTTGGCCTTTGAGCAGCGTGTGTCATCCTTCCAGTCGGTCGCATCCAATCTCTCTGTGCAATCTGCACCTGCAGTACTACAAGCCCCTCCATCTTCAAGCCCGCCTAGCCAGTACAACCCGCTCGAACACTACATACCATGCCTTCACACTACATGCAAAACTCACTACTCGCCCGTCCACGGCGGACCAACATACTACCTCCCCCAAGGACCTTACACTCTCCCCAAACACCACGGATACTGCCCCCAACACGCGTCAAAAGAGCTCAGAGAAACCAACGCCGCATGCAAGCGTGAATGGGAGAGCCTACGCCAAAACGCAGGGCGCCAGACCCTCGGCCAAATCGCCAACGAATTCGACTCCTTCCTCCACGCCTTCCGCCAAGACCGCCGCGCCGAAGACGCAGACTTACTGCGCCGCCAACGCCGCATCGTACTCGGCGCCGCGCACGCTCTTCTCGCAGGCGCTCAGACCCAACAGAAACGAAATGATGCTTCGGACTGGGACTGGTCTTACACGCCGCGCCACTGCACGCGCTCTGCCTGCTCCGCTGCCCCTTACTCCCCCTTCGCGAACCACCTCCACGCCTTCTACCACTCGCCCCGCTCATCGACGTTCGCTCCCTTGCTTACGCTGTGCCCCCCGTGCGCGAAAAACGAAGTCGAAGCTTTTGAGCGCTACGTCGTCGAGAAGTGGGGTTCGCGCTGTGGGTGGGAGGACGAGCTGTGGAATGAGTGGTTTGGTAACGCTGTTGCGGATCGTAGTGCGGAGAGGGACTTTTGGCTTGGGGCGCAGGAGAGGGTCGTTAGAGAGAGGGGGCCGGCGAGGTCGGTCCAGAGGGAGGTGAGGCAGAAGGAGGAGGAGGAGAGTAGGGGCGAGGAGAAAATTAAGGAGGGGAAGAAGGGCGTTTGGAAAAGGCTGTTTGGGGGGGTGATGGGGGAGTGATTAGTGGATGGATTTCTGGGGCGTGTAATTGGGGTGGGCGAGATGAGATTGAGAGTACGCGGAAAAGTCCATATGGTAATGTGAAATCTTCAATACATCTCGGGTCTCATCCCAGTCGGGTCCATCTTGACAGCCTCGTACAGCACCACCTATATCCAAACTCTCGATTCCCAAAGCCATTTGCCGACGCAAGAGGCATCCTATTCGTCCATCTTGCGCTTCTTTTCCTGATGTCCCTCCCCACTCTTCTCCATGAAGCTCTCATAGTACACCTTGAAGAAATCTTCCAGTTCCTGCGGATGGTTGCCAGTGACATCAACAAAGGCAGAAGTAGAGATATAGTTCGTCTTGCCCTCGCGCACGATGCTATAGTACTCAAAGAGGTACTGCAACTCGCTTGCATCAGAGTCGTGCTGGACTTGTATCACGACTTCAATTAGGAAACGAGCGTGTGGCGCAAAGTGCGCGAATGCCTTACCTTCAGCACTCACTCCGCCTCCGCCTCACTGATATCTTAATATTCTATCGTCGTGCCCAGCGCCTCAGATGCAAGCGACGCAAGCTCCATACCGCTAACTAGTCTGGGTCCAGTGAGCACCATGAGTTGTCCGCGGTGCCGACCATCGAAGCCGTGGCGCCGCTGCCGGTGAGGACGTGTGCTGCGAGTTGTGCGACGTCTGCGCGGGCGACGGGGGCGATGAGGTGTGACGTTCCCATGGGGAGAGGGAGGATGGCATCTTTCTGGGCTTGGGGAGCGTAGGTGAGAATGTTCTACTGGTGTCAGTTATGATGCCTCGCTTGAGTGAGTAACGAGTAGCTAACCTCAGCGTAGAAGCCAGCTCGAATAACAACAGGAGAGTGTCCAGTTGACATGGTTCCATCACCCGTTGCAGCCATGACTAGACATTCCAAGTCGACGAACTGCCGCAGATGAGGCTGTTTCCCGCGCTCAGCCATGTCGGCGCCAGCAGACGAGATGAACAGCACATTAGGCACATTTGCCTTCCTAGCAGCAGTGATGAGCTCAGCGGTGATATCGTACTTATCCTTGTGCGCAGGCGGGATAATGCAGATAGTGTCGCAACCGGAGTAGGTGAGCGTTTTGACCATGTCGCGAACGCGACCCGGCTTGGATGTCGCTGCGCTATAAGTGAAAGTGAGGGATAAAGGAAATGTAGGATGCCTAGATCGGAACTGTACATGTACTTGTGACGATCATATCAATCAGGAAAAAGCATATTGAGAAAGTGATAACGACATGACTTGTTAAGAAACTTGATGTAAAAGAGACCTGAAGCATATCACCTCACCTAGGTGAGTGAAAGTTCGCCAAACTTCGAGCGCTCAAAATAATCATTTCCTAAGATCAAAGCGTTCCGTCCATGGGAAGAGGACGTGTATCCCACCGTCGTGTGTTGGTGCAGTTCCGTCTCGGTGCCACGCAGGGTGTTTACTCAAAGTAGACAAGATCCTCCTTCTCGTCATACCGCATATGCAGGTCCTTGCACATATCCTTCTCTTCGTCGGAGGCATGCTCCAAGTAGCAGCGCTTCTTCGCTTTGTCTTCCGTGATCATCGTACTGAGCTCGTGCAGCCGATGCATTGCACGTCATAAGAATGTGAGGGGTAGGACGTCCATGGCCGTTAAGTCATAGCCCAAGCGACTAGGGCTATAATAAGCACAGTACAGATCTACTAAGCATTGCAGTATGATGCAGTTCGACGGTATCTTGTCGAATGCATAGCAAGCCGATAGGAGACCAGGTTTATCTGAGTAATAACACGAGTTCAGCGTCTCAGCGAAAAGGTTGTTGACAACACGAGAGAGTTTGGGCACGAGGAAGCGGTCACCAAAGACATATGCCTTGAAGCAGACGTGTAGCCACTCGTCTCGCCAGTACTGTTTCTCCTCCACGATCTCCATGCGAACCCATTCGTTGTTATCAAGAGGCAACTGCTGAGTGTAGAGCCAGTGTACGAAGAGAGTGACTAAGTAAAGCTCAACACTTCGCGTCGTAAGAAAGTTAGCAAGGCTCGACTTACCGATGCATGGTTCAACATCGTCTAGAGTCACGAGGTCCCCCTCTGCTTCTTTCCAAGGCCCACTCAAAGCCTTGCGGAAGTACTCGGAGTGATGTACGAGCAGGGATTTGTGGAAATGGTACTTCACACCGTCGGGTCCGACCTTGATGATCACGATGCCCTCGGTAGTGGCGGAGCTATTGTTCAGAGTATCAGCCGAGTGAAGTATACGAGTATGGGAATACTAACCCGAGTAGTGGTGCTTTTGCTGCCGGTGTCTTTGAAAAGCTCGCCATGTTGCTCAGCCTTGACGTGGTGTAGGAGTGAGGAATGAAACGTACTGAGGAATATCCTATATAGCTCGTGGAGCGGCTAAGCAAGCTCAACAGTAAACGCAGGTAAGAGAAAAGGACGAAAATGACACGTACATCGCAGACATGTGAGAGAACTTTGATTATCATTATTTACCTCAGCATCATGAGAAATGGCGTAACGTACCCGACCCGGAACAAAGCGGTATTACAGACGCGCGAAGGTAAGTTCTAGGTGATCTTAGCAATTCCCATAAAGGTCGCACTCACACCTTCTCTCCTCCGGACAAAAGATTGCATCCTTCCCAAACACAATATGCCAAATGTACTCAAACACGAGTCCACTCGAATCGTCATCCATAATCGTCTTGTTCAGCCAACCCCAAAGCTTCAAATAGTCGTCCACACTCCGTCTCATGACGTGCTCTTTGCTGACTACGAATTCCGACCCGAGAACAGAGGCAATGCGACCAGGGACACCTGCTTGGTCGCCGAAACACTCTTTCCAAACCTCGGGAATCTTGGCTTCCAGCGTCCGGAATTCATAGGATGGCTTGTGGGGATTGAGAGATCTGCCGTTGCATGTTGTTTGCGATTTTGAGGTTGGGCAGTGCAGATTCGCGAAGCCGGAGGATTGTATGTATGGGATTTGGAGCTCAGGTATAGCTTCCCTTAGATTTAGTGTTTCTTCCCCGAACGCGTCCGATGGTGGTAGGAAGACTAGGGTTTCTGGGAGGTTGTTGTAGTTTTCGATTATCCAGGCTAGATATGCATTGGCCACGCGTCCTTTATCTGGCCGATGCGCTTTGGGATGCGCATTGGAGTACATTGGCTTGATGGATATGATCTCACTTGGCCATGTCGGTTCAAGTTTTGATATCCAAGACGCATCTTCGTTCTCGAGCTTAACTTTGATGATTGTGCGCTCAGCTGACTGTCCTTCTGATGCATCCTTGGGCTTCGGTGGGTTCCAGGGCAACGGATCTGGCCAACCCAAATACGGCCCTTGGCCTATGACCGGTCCTGGAGCAGATTTTCGAAGTGTCCAAGAGGTGGGCGCCGACGTGTAGAGAAGGATGATAAGTGTAAAGGTGGTTGCCGCCGCCGCCGCGATGGAAGCGAGCTTCCCTCGCATGGCGGGAATGGTGATTTTGGCGACCAGACGGATGTAACGATGTTTGCGAAACCAAAAGGGTCAATAAAATACTGGTCTTCTGATGCACGACGCTCGGCCTTGCTAGCTCACGCAGTTGATGATCGATGTTGGAATGGGAGTCGGCGTCAGGGGTCGTCTTCAACCTTGCGGAACATCGCCCGTAGTCGCGGCCGACTAGCGTGCATCGCCTGTGCTTTCTAGATCTGTAACGCGCCTGCCTCGTGGATTTTCACGCCGATGGTCGAAATAATATTCATTTCCTCAATTACCATGCTCATCGATTTTTCTAAGATCCGTGCTGAAGTTGATGCAAGATTGCGAGCACGGGAGTATCCACGTTAAGTAATGCAAAGAACCTTCACATGTAATTCCGCTAAATTCAGTGCCCATCAAACCTGCAGGTAACAGTAACGATCGCATTATCATGCCCTGCTAGTAATTTTGTGTACATGTTCCGACCGTTCCCCATGATGTTCGATGTGGTCACCTATGATGTCTCATGCTTCACAGGAAACACCCCTGTCACATGCCAGCAAAACAGGATACTGAAGCGTTGCACGTGGGGGTGAAGGAGTGTGGCGCAGAAAGCAGGGAGCAGCCAGTGGCTTCCAACGTCATTGCCGATCTGGTTCAGGATTTATGGATTGAAGCCAATTCACGCGTGTCAACAACTGCTCACTTACATATCTCGCATCATCTTCAGCGTTTGGACACGCCATCACTTCCTGCTGTGCTGAGCTCCTTCCCCTCTTACTGGTACCATCGCGTTACCGCTACGGCACTAAATCCGCGTGCTCGCCAGACTCGCATCTACCTTCTACGTCAACCTCCACCTCCACCATCCACCCACTTCTCACCGCGTCACACCCGGTAGAAAGGCGTTTGCATCGAACACTGCCTCACCGCCTCATGCTTTGTCATCTCCCTGAATTCTCCCGCACCTAGAGAAGCACGCACATGCCGCCGAAGCGAAAGCGGGCCACTACTGCCTCATCTGTCAAGAAATCTGCCATGGACGCCGTGCAACCCTCGTCGCGCGATGCGTCAGACGAAGGCGCCGAAGACCTCGTGCTTCAGGCTGTCGCATCGAAGAAGGAGCGACAGGCTGATGCGAGCGGTGCATCTAAGCGAGCACGCGCCGCGAAGACGGGAAACACCGCCGACGACAGCGACGACGAAAGCAGCGACGGGCCTGCGAGCAAGAAGAGCCGCCGCACGTCGTCGATAGCCGGCGGCGAGCATGGCGAGGGTGGAGAAGCGGGCACGATGCGCATGGAGCCGCCGCCAAAAGCAGGCTTGGTCGACCCAGTAGGCTACAAGACAAACCCACCGCCTGAGGGACGCGCCGTGCGAATCTACGCAGACGGCGTCTTCGACCTGTTCCACATCGGACACATGCGCGCGCTCCAGCAAGCCAAGACGGCCTTCCCAGAAGTGCACCTCATTGTCGGCGTCACTGGCAACGCAGAGACACACAAAAGAAAGGGCTTGACCGTTCTGTCTGCCACAGAGCGCGCCGAGAGCGTGCGAAACTGCAAGTGGGTAGACGAGGTCATCGAAGATTGCCCGTGGATCGTCACTGCCGAGTTCCTCGAGAAGCACAACATCGACTACGTCGCTCATGATGACCTGCCATACGGTGCAGACGAGGGAGACGACATCTATGGCGCCATCAAAGAGAAAGGCATGTTCCTGGTGACCCAAAGAACGGAGGGCCTGAGCACAACTGGCATCATCACCAAGTAAGACAGTGGTTTCCTCTTCGCTACTATCGTGGCTAACAGACGCAGGATTGTCCGCGACTACGACCAGTACATCGACCGCCAGCTCAAACGCGGAACCTCGCGCAGGGAACTCAATGTCTCGTGGCTGAAGAAGAACGAGCTCGACTTCAAGCGCAACATGGCCGAATTCCGTGACAGCATCAAGGCGAACTGGGCCACAACCGGACAGGAGCTCAGCAAAGATATCCGCCAGTTCTGGCAGTCAAGTCGCCCCGCTAGCCCTGCAAGGACACCCACCCGCGAGGTGGCTGACCAGCTCGATGCACATGCGGCTGCGAGATCCCCATCGGCTTTGTCACGACTGAGTCACTTGGATATTCCCGGAAGAAATTCGAGCTCTGGTGCACGGGAGTCCTCCGACTTCGCGGCTGGCTACAACCTGGGTTTGATTGGAGGTGTACGATCTTGGGTAGGTCTACAATTTTAATTCTGGTGACGCACGATCATGGTACTAACATTGCTGCAGATGGCCCGCAGTCGCCGCAACCTGAATGACAGCAGGCCGGAAAGCCCCCACGACGACAGCAGCTCAGACGAGCGCGATACGCGAAGCCCACAGGAGCCGCCTCGTGGCCGCACAGGCAAGCAAACAAAGTCGGATCCTATGGATACCGCGGCTTAGAAAGCCGGTACCGTTCTACCTCTGTGCGCATAATTGCGTCAGGGCTTGCTCTGCTTCGAACCGCTTCTTCGAACGGATACCTTGAAATCAAACGAGGCACTAGCATTTATCAAACTACTGCTTCAGGGTCCCGATCCGGTAATCCGAACTCTCGGATCATTGAAGAGTTCATGACTCTGGTGCGACATCATTTCATACGTGGCCACGAGGAAGTTTTGGCTTCCGGTGGGTCAATCACCATCAGTGCACAGGTGTATCATGTCGTTGTGCACCCCGCAAGCTTCGCATTTCGCCTCGTGCTGTATTACCTTTCTTCTCCCTCACCCCACATTTCTTCTACCTAAAATGTTTTCCTGCAGAGTCTCTTCTAAACGAGCGAGGCGCAGATTGCTCGCTTCTCTGCCGTAGTAATTCACAGCTTGATTTGCTGTCTCCAAACGAACTTCGCCCAAACGGCATTCTTGGTTGTTGGTTGTCCTACAGCAATCGCCAGCTTGTCATAATCAAATTCTCCACGATCACTATTGCTATCATTACTAACGATGGATTGATTCCAGTGAAAGCGTTCCGATAGCACATATTTTCACTGACGCTTAGCCAATACTTACTTTCTCACTGACACCGAGGGCTTTGGATGGTATCCGAAATACAGTCAAGCATCACGACTCACGACTCACAGTTAGACTTCTTTGCAGTCATCGTACGCTACTACCAATCAGTGCCTCTGCGCGTAACAACTTAACCAGACTTAGCAACGCCACAACACGAGATCGCTCTGCCCAACGCTCTTCGACCTCGTCAGATGTGCATCATTATCTTCAGCACCGCGAACTGTCCTTGCCCACCTGTACCCACATATCCGTACCTTCGCCTCTGCCCTGCAGCCAACTCGCAGAAACCCACGAGAGCATGTCCTCAAGGGCGAAGACGGTCTGAGACGCTTAGGTTCGAAGGTCCATGCCAGTGGTGTCGGCAATGCGCGAGGGAAATAGGCAGACAGGAGAGGCGAGAGTGGGTACGAAGTAGGCTCGGCGCACAAGGGCGTGAATGTTTGAGGAGGAATGGCATGAGGGACACTATCGATAGACTGGACAGGGCAAGAGAACGAGATGGCGCTCTTGGAGGGCGGGTAGGCCAGGGCCTGGGCTATGGCGGAGGGGCGAGGACGACGTATAACCCATGGTAGGATGTTGGGACTGCACAAATCATGGTGGAAGAGAAAACGGTAGCGTACCATTTGATAGACGTCTGGCCAGGGTACAGGAAGGGCGACGGAGGCGTCGAGCGTTCACGTACTGCGATAATAATAGTCACAATCAGTGAAGCCTTTCAGCGTGTGATGCGGCTCACCCAGCGGGCTTAGTCTCCGTAAACACAGACTAGACTACGCGTGGGTGATCCTGTGACATCGCGACTTCCTATGTGGAGAAATTGTCGCTGCCCATCCGGTCTACCGGCGTCAGCCCTGCTGATATATTAGTTATAGGGCACTCTGCCCTTCGATTTTCTTTTTCACGCGGGTCTGCACCTTTCCTTCATCCTGGGAACGATCATCACCACTCCGACGACGCACACGCCTCAGCTTACTCGCATCAACGCACGTGCAGCCTTCCCCTGTGTGTGCCGCACCTCCACATGTTATATCATGAGAGGCTGCTCTGCCTTTCCGCCCTTTGAATCCTTTCGGACCTTCGACACTCGGGGATCTCAGGACACCCCATCAATCGTCGAGTCATCGACGCTGTCGGCCACACGTCGGGGCTTCTTGAATGAAATGCATTGCGATCACCGCCGTGAGTATTGCGTACGCATGCACATCATGCATGGAAAACCCACGGGTGCCCCCCTCAATTTTAGCGACTCTGTTGTGCTCACACGACAGAAATGAAGAACGAGGGCGACGCGTATTCTTCATCAGCCGTGGACTTCCGCGAGGGCACCGAGGTGAGGCTCGGGGGTCCGGTCAGTCGCTGAGGTTGCAACCAATCGATTTTCATTGTGCGATGGTTGGAACGCAGACCCCCAATTTGTTCGCCCTGGTTTCTAAAAAGTGAGGCTGGCGATGCAGTTACGGCTGCGCGGGCCAATCGTAGCTTGCGCGCACGTCCTTGGCTAGCTATATGTGGGCTCGGAACAGCATGCCCACTTCTTCATCCCTCCCAACACCGTGTATGACAGCCGTCGAGACCGCGCTACTGCGGCTCTGCGACGCCGGCAGAGATGCTCACTATTGCCAGAGGAGCGGATGACTAGCGGTGTGATGCTGGGAAAGCCTGCTTTGCAGCTTCACACTCAGCAGCTCGTCCCCGAGTAACCGTCGCGAGCGCCCCAGCGCCGTCGACCGTGCTGTGGCGATCGCCTCCGCGTCTCAAATATTGGTCACGGCACATTTAAGATACGGTCAAGGCATAAGCCCTGGCCTTGTCTGTGCTCTGCTTTAAACAAGTACTGTGCACGCAAGGACTGCCTCTCTGACTTCATCCTCCCAGACCGCACAACCACACACTGCTCTCAGGAACGAGTCAAACTCTGTTTGAATTCCACAACGCACCTTGCAGCAGTCTCACGCCTTACCGCCGCTACATCTAGTAGTATCTCTCTTGTCTTCCTGCTTCTGTTGTTCCGCTCTGTCGTCACTTTGCTTTTCTTGCAAAGTGGTTCTCGTCCGAAAGCCGTCTCATTAGGCTTCCGCAAACGTCGTTGTCCTTCATTCAGCACAACTGACCACTTTGTCCCCCCTTACTATGTCAGCGCAACACAAGCCATAACTCTTGCGCACGAAAGATCCCGTAGATCTCGTATTGCAAAAGGGCACATGAGAAAAGGTACCACGAAACCAAGCACGATTCCTACTTTCTGTTGCATCTCCGTGTTCTGAGACTCGGAAGCTATTTCGTTCGTTGGTGCGGGAGGCTGCTGCCCCTGTCAAACAGTCGATGAACACGTTTTCAGCTTGTGTCTTGCAAACCGCCCTGTCTTGTATGGTTTGGTGGCTGACTTGTCGCAGATCGCGCTTGTAGCAACCCAATGCGCCTTTCTTGAGCGTTCGCTTCCCCAGCCTTATCACCAGCGCTGCGCTTCACCCGCGGCTATCACGACTTGTGCCCGTCAACGTCATCCTTTCCTGATATCTCGTCGGCTCATGAGGACGCAACCCCTGCAATAAAATTGTAACCGATTTCGTCAGCGAGAAGAAATGGACGCTCACACGTCCAAGGCCAGCAGCAGCAAAGCCTCCCGGCTCAGCTACTCCAAATCCTCCACGACTACCCTCATCACAGAAGGTAGCATTGACAGGTCGACGCCTGCATGGCAGATGACTCTGGTCAGCCGCGATGGACCTTCGCTCGACAAGAGGTACATTGAAGAGCATGCTTCACGGTCAGAGGCTAGTGAAGCACCCACCTCGCGCGACACTTACCCACCACCACCCGCTTCATCGACCCTACCAACATCCTCATATCGTGATATTCCCGAAGAGCTCTCTCAGATCCTTATTTCCATGCCCGACTCCATGCTACACCCAAGAAGAGGCGAAGAGTTAGCAGAGGCATTTAGGGAAGCGTCGACTTCCCCACCGATTACGAAACACTCACTATCCGAACTCGATATCCAGAATATCATCACCAACACTAGGTTACGACACGATGTGAACTTTGATCGCGATCTAAGCTTCAGACCCAATCTCGATGGTGCTAGAGGACATACAAAACAACAAAAGACAGACATGTACTGGGTAGCTTTAGTGGCTGAGCTGCAGCTTTACGCTGGACTGTTCCAGAATACGACATCCCCAAGGAAAGAAAACGATACCCGCTGGATGGATCTCGTTAACAACGCCAAACGACGCATACCGGCCATGTTCCAGGCGATCAAGGAGATACTTAAGAGCTTGGTGCCAGATCGTGATCATCCAAGAGTGGACGAGCATCTCGATGTGCCGATGCTGATGCAAGAAATCGAACGAGGAGTATGCGACCTTGTGCGCCTAGCAGAGTGGATGGCACAGCTACTCAAAGAGCACTGCGCACCGATGCGAGATGGCTGGGTGGATAATATGGTCAATCTGACAAAAACGGGTGTGGCCAACGGCAGCCTTGAGATGATTGTCGAAGGACTGCGCGAATTATTCGGCATACTGGAGACGATGAAGCTCGTAAGTCCTCCGGCGCTCTGATATATAACATTGCTAACCTGCCAAAGGATGTGGCCAACCATCAGATTAGGAACTTGAAAACGCTCCTAATCGAAGATAGCGTCAATTTCGAGAAACACTATCATCTCGACCGCCTGGTCAACCACCGGTCCCGTGTGAACATTGGCCAGGCTCAAAGATGGTACCTAGATGCAACGCACGAGTTCACGGGGCAACATCCAGAGCAGCCAAGAAATGCTCCGCAGATCAAGCTCGAGATCTTCGTTCGCGCAGTGATTGCCGAACTTTTCAACAAAGATGAGCATCGCACCTTTCCCGGGACCTTCTACCTGGACGAAGACCGACTTCGGGCACTCAAAACGGACATCGAAGATCTTATATACATGGAAGTGTGCATGGATGCCTTCGTAGTCCTTCTCAAAGACCTCGGTCATAACGGCTCCGTATCGTCATCAATCCGACAGCACCTCCACACCTCTCTGCTAGCCATCATGGGCGACACACTGGGCTACGGCTCTCAGCAATGGCTCGTAACTTCCGAGGCTTTATCGCTGGAGCTGTTACGGCAGGCCTCGCAGGTCACTGGCCAGGCCGTATCATATTCTCACGGGAATCTATCCCTTGCCAACGACCTTCTTGTTGCCATGTTTCAAAATTCTTCCGCTACTCATGACTCCCGACTGGAGATTACGCTACTTCTCCAGGTCCTTTCCTGCACGAACCGAAATACTAATTCCACTCCTATGGACATGTTCAACAACCTGGTTTCTGCCACAAAAACTGTTTCATCACTATCTACACCTTTCCTGCACCTTCAACCCACCTATACGTCCACATCCCCTGATACGCTAAGCCCGGAGTCTACACAATGGCAAGACATCGCCAACCGCATCTCACACATCGTTCTATTGCACTGGCGGATATGGCATGAAATCGCATACGTACAGGAGGACGGGTCCGAACGTTCGCTGGCACCTTCTACAACTACCTCAAGCACCTCGCCGTTACAACCTATTCAACATGCAACATATCATGCAACCGAACAGGATGCACAAATGGTCACAGCCATGAAGACAGGAGAAGTAGCAGAGCCCGGGCCAGACACACACGTGGCGCATGAGACTTCTTCACAATAATTCTTGCTCTCGAATTTCACTCTCGGCGTTCTGGTTCTATTTGATTTTCTGCATAGCATAGCGGTTCCTTTCCTTCCATACGATACCTTCGATACCACTGCACGTCTATAATACGTTTATTTAGAATGGTCGGAAAAGCGGGTACCCGTCTCAACTCTGGTGGAGCTAATCCACGGGCAATCGATGCTACGGCGTTCAGTTCACATACCCTTTGCGATGATATATGATGTTTTCCATGGTTTGTGAGGAAAAGACGCAAGGTGACAGACGAGATGGCGAAGGACGAATTAAGTTAGTATGTATGCTAACGTCGTTTGCTGAGAAACAGAATATCATACCGTGCCCATTGGGTCAGCTTTACTTCCTTTCTGTCAGTCTTTCTATGTACGGGTCTATGGAACGTGAAACGACCTCGAGCTCAGTCCCAGGTTATATGGCCGATGTCGAAGTTTCCCATGCGTAATTTCCGCGGTTGCGGTCTCCGACTTTTCAATACACCAACACCTCCCGTTTGCATAGCAACAGCAAATTCAGTCACGCCCTAGCAATCACGACCAAACCTTCCACGCGGTTCGAACATTTTTCCACGCCGCACACATCTCACTCCACTGCCACAACAGCTACAGCCACGACATCATTAGCACTCATCACTTGAACGCTCATCCCACTAATACCTGCATCAGAGCTCGAGCTGCACCACCACATTCCCATATATCTCATCACCATCAAGACACAACGAAAATGTCTTCCTACAACAACGCAAACTCGCGTCACCACCTCCCCCTCAACAGCATGCTATTCGAATCCACACCGAACTTGCGCCAACCCCTCCCTGCCAACGCAACACTCGTCAACATCCACGACGCGGCGAACCTCGACGTCACCGCGCTGCCGTCCCCTCCCGCACCCGCAGAGCGCAAGCTATCCGTCTGGGCGCGCCTTTTGGCGAAGATGAAGTCCGCGCTGAGCGGCAAGAAGAACAAGGGTCCGGAGATAGGTGACCCCATGGACTTCCAGCACTGTGTGACGGGTGGTTCCGGGCCGTTGCGGGAGCCGGTGAGTGCTGGGGGTATGCGGGGGTCGGAGGAGTGGGAGGATGTGGAGGAGGCGAGGAGGGCGAGTGAGAGGGTCTGGACGAGGCGGGGAGCGATGTGATGGGGTGGTGAGGAGCTCCTGGGTGGTGTTTGGTGTGGGGGTGTATGTGTGAGCGAGGAGAGCTTCAGTGCATTGTGTAGACGAGAACGTGGGTGTGATAGAGAATTAAAACACATCAGCAACATTCAAAATGAAGTGGCATTTATGACGAAAGAGGCGTCGTGGTCTCCACCGCACACCCTTCTTTCCCTTCTTTGCTAACCTCCCAGTCACTCGGCGCTTTCCACCATTTCTTCGCATCTCGGATGCTCCTCCAACTATCGCCTGATGTCGCGCGGGACAAAAGCGGTCTGACCTTAGGCGAGACTTCGCCTTGCCCGCCCAGGCCAGATTCAAAGTCATATGCGAGTGTACCACCGCTGTAGTCTGTGTTTCCGGATGAGCTCTTAGATACCAGTTTTTCGAACTTTGTCTCCAGGGCAGGGAAGGCGAGAAGGAGTATAACCTTGATGCTCGGCGCACAGGCTACGATGATGGCGAGGTGGTTCTCGATCACGGCGCAGATCATCGTCATGGCGAAACGGTACGTGAAGTCTGGATCTGTGGCCTGTGCGTAGACGAAGTAGACGCGTGCGGCGCTTGCCGCAAGGACGAGGCTGCCGAGCATGAAGAGGATGTTTACGGCGATGCGCTGCGGTCTGCTGACATGCAGTCTCCACGTGAATGCCAGAGGCATGGCGTACAAGATGAGGTCCGTGGCGAGCATGAAGCTGCTGTTGAAGTAGTTGAAGTCGTCCATGTCGATGCATGCCTTGGGAACGGTGGGGTTGTCTGGTCCGAGCCATGTCTTGTTTACGGGCTTGCATTGGAATATCGTTACGAAGATGCAGGTAACGCCAAATGCGAAAGCGACGAAGTGCATGGCGTAGATGCTGAGGCGGGGGAGACGGTCGATTGTCAGTGTGGCGTAGAAGAGCAGCAGAGAGTGCTTGACGGCCCAATTGCAGAGGAAGTAGAATATCCGAGAAGCCATGGTCAGCTTGGAAATGTCAGTTGAAGCGACCGAAAATGGGAGGATGATAGAGGCGTACCTTCATGATGATCCTCATGTGAGACTCTAGGACTTCAGAATTAGTTGTCCCGAGGCCATAGTGCGTGGATATCATCTGTAGAATGGAAAAGATGCTTGCAGATATCGCAGCGACGGTAATGAGAGCTACCCAGTTGTCAATAACCGCATCTCAAGATGCAACAAGGGAGGAAGCCTCACCATCATGCCAGTCAAACGACCTCACGAGAAACAACCTTCTCCCAGCCCTACACGCAATCGCCGCCGAACTCAGCGCAATTAACAATACATTTGTCGCCAGAATCGTAGGCTGAAGATCCCGCATTGTCCAGCAAACGTCGCAGAATCCAGTCCCTGGTCCCGAGGATAGTGATGGGAAGAACGAGGAAATTAGGCGATGCAGCAGTTGATATTCAAGCAAGGGCGCGGCGCCTCCCACAGAGCCGCTGACATGCTCATCTTATAGTACCCCGGCGCTTCGGGTCAAGACAGGACGGCCACCGCTCGACGCGGCGTAGCCTCCCCATCGCACCTACTATTCCAGCCCGATGCGATCTCAAAATATGCGCACGCAGGCCATTTCCACGTTCTAGATAGCTCTAGAATCGTAACCTTGGTCTTGAAAGAGACTAACTTGGGTGTTGCGTTGGCTCACTAAGCATCGCGAACCATGGTACACGGAGAAAAACACTGTTGCATCAGCGGAAAGCTAAGGTGACACCAACTCACAGCCCCGAAGGCGTTAGCGGGAACGCGGTCGCACATACGCCTCGATTGTCAGTGGTAGCGGGACTGGCGAGACGGGTATACGGGAAGCTCGAGCATCGATCCAATGTGCTGCGATTGTTGATGGGAGAAGCGATGGAGTGGTCCGATTTTTACAAGTCCGCTGGTATAGGAAATGGGCGTCTAGCTGCATGGGGTTAAAAAGCGCATTCGTCGAGGTTAGCGAAGAGTGAGTAAGCTGAACTAGGCGACGTGCATTCGCTTATTACACAGGACTGTGGATCGCAATGTAGATTTCCTCTCGGGATAAGAGATGTTGCCGCTGGTTCATAGCTATTTTAGGAAGCAGATGCAGTGTTGTACAGATGATCAGACGATATCGCGCAATGCATTCCTGGTCTTCTAGAACAAAATGCAAATGCAGGTCAGACAGTACCCCAGTGGTAGTTGCACGTAGTTCTGGTAGCTGCTAGTCGGAGTGTATTCATCATAGATTTAGCTCTGATCCCTTGCACCAGAACGCAGCCTTTGTATGTTGAACTTAATAAAGATGAACGATCAACATGGCCGATTGCCAGCAAAAGCGCCAAACGCAGTATGCTTGTAGGATTAAGTCAGAAGTTGCTGTCCTGTAGTCTGCACTGTTAGTGACGTCGCAAGCAGGCTATGCTAAGGAAGCCAGACCGATAATGATCGCCTTCCTGAAGTTCGTTGATGGCCAGGATAGATCTCAGGTACGATCTGGTGCACGGCTAGTTTGGTAGTCAAAGTAGATGGCTGGCCAAAATGGCCATCGCCAGGACAAGTAGAAGCCGCCTGCTGATCTTCGCGTTGATTTCTGCAGGTTGAGAGACCGACAATGCTGTGAGCAGCGTTAGCACGTGGTGTCAGACCAGATCGACCTCTGGTGACATCAATGCCCCTGAATTTGACTCCGCTTTCAGGCTCGACCGGTTTTGTGAAGTTCTTAAATATTTCTTATGCGCATAAGTCTAACAGCGCTTACTTCGATGTTGCGAGGTCTCCAGTGGCATTGTTCGAATGACAAGCGCTCTGGCAACATACATGCCTCAAAAAAATCTCGTAGAACGCGGTTGTGAAGCTTTTGACCTTGGGGTGCGTCGATCAGAAGTCTGCCGTAAAGCATTGCCCTCGGTTCAGGTCGTGGTGTTTTTGTCTCTCCGGTTAACATATTCCGAAATTGCGGAGAACTGCCCGCCTACCTTAGGACTCAACTTGAATGTGTTAGGTTGCAGCAACAGCCCACCATAAACATCTCTCCGCCGACATCTATTGAATTGTGGCATCCTGTCTTTGGACCGTATTATCTCAGAAATCGCTTACGACCTTGGAAGTGGAAAAGATATGTCCAAACGATCCGGACCCGGCATCGTTCTTGGTTTCTTCCAGATACGGGACTCATCGAAAGCATCGCAACATACTTTGGAGAGCTGTTTTGATCAAGAGCTCGTTCCTAAGTTGTTAGAAACAGAGGGGGTAACAGGAGCATGGCTATACAAGGCTGCAAACCCGGCGTATAACAAGCAGCAAATACTGGTCTATAAGTTATCAGATCTAGCTTCCATCCAGGCTAAAGACCTTCAACGTCTTGCAAAGACGAGCAAACACTCACATCTCAACGGCTCTGTTGATGACCATGTCGAGTTTGATTCGAGGTCATACTCGTTTGTGCAGCTGTACGAGATTTCAGAGCACAGTGAAGGTATGTCTAAGCTACATCATTAGTAAAAAGAAAAGGCTGGGAAATTAACTTTGTATGTTCCAGATGCCGCGCCAACAATCATGTTGGCAATGATGGAACCATCGCAAGGCGGAGAGACCGATTTGGATGCGTGGTATCATGACGAACACAACCAACAGATGTCTGAACAGCCTGGATGGTGGAGGACTACACGGTTCAGTCTTCGCGACCAGCACTCAAACAGGCAAGAGGGCGACAAGTTATCCTTTCTGGCAATTCACGAGTTTGGCGATGATAACCAGCTCGGCACGGAGGTGAAAGCTTTGGAGCCTATGTCGGACTGGACTAAGAAAGTGATGAGCGAGGCGAAAGCGATTGATGCTGCCATCTACCATAAGGAGAAGGAGTTCGGCAATGCCACAACGACTTGGTAGGTCCAGGAGGTTTGAGGGTCAATAAAATGACAGCTTGGACCTTCACGATCAATTGAAGATAAGACGGTTTTGAGAAGTGCATCGTTCGTGGGACTGGAAGAGATAGGGGTGAATGTGGCCTCGGCATCCCGAGGTCCCTGGGACCTGCTTGGCAGTCTAGCACAGCACGATCAATCCACGACCACACTCCTTCTCTCCCACGTTCTCTCCCTCTAATCACATCATCTTATCATTCTACAGTGGTACAAGACTGCTTAAGGGTATCTGATTCTGTAGCTGTATAAGTTATACCCTTGGTCCTGCCAATTTTGGCTGCCTACCTAGGTACCTAGGTAGATGATCAACAACACGGCGTCCCGTGATCAAGCGGACAACACCCAGAACATATCGCCAGAGTGTAGTGTCATGAAAGCAGGCTGGAGCCTGCAATTGGCACCAGACAGTTTATACCCAACAAAATTGAACTCATCGACTGCCATATGTCTCCGGAAGCCCTGGATGCGTGGACGAACGTCTGCATCGGCTTTACGTCGTTCAAATTCCCGAGAAGTGGATCAAAAGCAAACTCCGCATACCCTAATATTAGAAGAAATCATTGTGCTATCTACAGTGGGAGGCATGCTGGTGAGAGTGTTTTGAAACGGAGGTACTATCCTCGCGCCGATAAGCATTGGCGAAGCAAACGTTAGCTTTGGCGTCTTCGACGTCTTATTTCAAGCTCGAACACGCCTTCACTTTACTTCCTATCACGAATCCCCCCAGTTTCGACCTTCTCTGGCCCTAGTGTGTTAACAGGTCACCTCACTCTTCCTGCACGATCACCTTAACACGACAGAACACACGGAACAATGCCAATGTAAGCAACAGTCCCAGCCTTTGGTACCATATCCTAATCCTCGCAGCGATACTGAGAGATCCAACCCGAGTTGTGAGGTCGCACTGCTTATGACTTCCCGGCAAGACTCACCTCTTCTCGCACTTCCGGGTGGTAAGAACGTCCTGTTACTATTGGAGACGTGGCTGACGATGGGTTCTTAGAGCTGCGCAACAGGATATACGACTTCTGTGCCGAGATCGGACCTATCATCAAGATTCGTGTGGCCAGTCCTTACGTATCAACCAACGAGTATCGACGGTTGACGCAGGTCTATCAGCAACTGCGCATCGAATTCCGTACCAGATACATGATGGCCACTACGCTGCAACTTGATTCGCCATTCTGCTTCTCTCATTACGCTGCCGTCTTCTATCCAACCCAGGAGGCGCCAGCGACGAAGGAATACCGTGGCAACTTCGTCTTTGACGTGTCTTACGCTTATGAGCTTGAGATCGACATATCACCGATACTAAAGCTTCTCACTTTCGCGCCGCATATCAAGTGCAACTTCGAGATCTCCGCGTGGAGAGATTCTGGGAAGGCTGCGTGGCTGGCTCAGCTCATTGACCTGTGTAGGCACACGGCCGAGCATCATGATGAGATTTGGCACGCCTTCTTAACCACCGGCACACGCTGGCTCGAACTTAGGGTCCAAGTTAGTCTACCAGCTCTCTTCTTTTACACAAGCAAGAAGTTCGCGTTTGAGGCGGAGAAGTGGTTCGCGGCGGCCAAACTTCCACAGCTGACTTGCCTTAATCGAGAGTTCCGTTGGAATTCGGAAGAATACGGTGGCGTTGTGAAGTTCTATACTTCTGAAGATGCTTGGAAGTCATTATCGTAGAGACACCCGCGTAGAGCTTTAGAGTTCCAGCTTTCTACACACGAGTGTACTTTTGAGAAGGTGGTCATGCCCTGGTAATGGAAGAAACTCACGGGCAAAGCCGTGAACTCGATGAAATGTCTGCGGCGGTGTATATCTAGTCGTGCTTGGTTGTTCCTCTCCGACTGGAACGCCCGAGCGATGACTAGCCCACGTGAGCAGAGAGTAGCTACCGGCGTGGACACGATCAGAGATGAAAACTCGAAGTTTAGGGCAAGATCTTTCTTGTGTAAATCCAGGTACCTAGGTAGTAACACGCTCATAATTGAGAAAGTATCAAAGTAGTCACCAGTGATGCCATGACAATGTCACAAGGCTGAAGCGTCCCAAGACATGCAAGACGTCGATCAGCTTCGATGCACTTCTTTAGCTTACCGTCGGCTGTCATGCACATGTAAGCCTTGGCGGGTTTAGGGCTCGTCATCTTCAAGGAAAGCACGAGCGTTGACCCCTCCTCCCAGCCACGCGCAATACCTTCTGCCGTGCGACGATGATAGCAGTCGACGGTCTCCTGTTCCTACTTACCTTGTTGTTGTAGCCGTCGTTATAGCGCGCTTGCTTGCGACCTTTGCCTTGCGACCTCAACCCTCGAACACGCCGGGCGTAACACCCGTCACGCGCAGACATCAGCACTCACCGACCGCTGAGCAGCCGTGGGAGCCTTCACTTCTGTGTATCTTATTCTTGCATGCGCCCCCAGCCGCGCCATATCTTGCTGCGACCGCTTGCAGCCCGCCTCAAACAAGTGCCGTCATCGAGGACGTGCTTTGTTTCACGTCTCAGCGACGACCAGCGACATCATTTCCAGGACCGACCCGGTACACTCGCGCGCCTCCTGACCCAGGAGTGAGATATAGCCGTCATGTCCCTCAGCGACTCGGAAGTCGACATGGTCAGCGCGCAGCTCCAGTGCGAGCACGACGACATACCAGAGGAGCCCGACATGATTCTTTCAGACAACGCCGGATGCAGCCAGCCATTCGCGCCTCCCCCAAGAATCGCCGCTCGCTTCTACAGACACCAGAACAACCGCCGCAAGTCGTCGGCCGCATCGTCGCGCCGGAACTCGCTGTCTTCAACCCATTCGCACACATCCAACCGCTCCTACCGCAACAGCTGCCAGAGCCACCACATCGCCCAGCATCTGCGCCGCGCATCCATCCTCGAGACGCGGAAAGCGAGGCTGGCAGACCGCGCTGCGCATGCTGAGCAGGTCCGACTGCGCGCTGCGTTGGCCAAAGCCGCCCCACGCGCCTCCAACAGCGAAGAAAGGGCGTTGGCAGCACAGGTGGCGCGCGAACGGCACCTCGCGCAGGTGGCGGCTGCATGTGCCGAGGAGGTCAGGAGGGCCAAGAAGGTGGCCGAGGACATGAAAGAGCGCAAAGCTGCCGAGGAGCGTAGATACCGCGTCGAGATGGAGGAGAAGCTGGCAGACGCCGAGAGACGGAGGATGGAATACAAGAGGACCACCCGTAGGCCCCGGACTGCCAGCTCGCCTCCGGTTGAAGATGTAAAGGACGGCCAACGACCGACCGTGACTTCCGAGGTCGCTGCGAAGCGAATACAACTGGCCTGGAGAGCAAGGACTCGGAAGAACATTGTTGATGCGTGGGCCGAGCTCGGGCTGTCCATCGAGAAGATCCGCGACACCAGCTTTGAGGAAATTACACTGCTCCTTGCGGACGAGAAGGTGCTTAGGACGACCGAGAAGATCATGACCATCTTCGTGCTGCTCCCAGATCAGGATCCAATATCTCGAAGTACAGCCGTGAGGACGTTCCTCTCTGCATATCTTATTCTCGGACACCCGGCTCACGTCCTGAGCCGAGACGGCGATCAGGAGCAGGATCTCATAACCAAAGCGAAAGACCTCATCATCTCTTTCGAGTCCGCACTGGGGAAACTCACAACCTTCAACTACTACACCCCTACCCCAACGCGGACAGAGACAGTACTGCTAGCTCACAGCGCGTTTGTGAGTGCATTCAACGACTGGAAGGCTCGGGATTCTTCGGCCCTCGTTGAGACCATGGTCGCATCCTTTGTCAGCCTCGACGAGATCTGGCAGAGCGTGAAGGATGAGACTGTTGACGAGGTCGCGAACGAGTATAGGAACGGCATTCGGGACAACCAGGCCATCCTCCTGAGCAAGATCAAAAAGTTAGCCGGACCCGACAAGGCTCTCACGCTGATCAGGAAGGCCATTCGCGAAAGCAGGAGGTCGCGGCCGAAGAAGAAGCTGGTTGGAGAGACGGTGCGACCTCGAGTTGCCATGGACGCAACTCCAGACTCTCCAACCACCAGTGAAAGCGCCGCCTTGCAAGCTGAGGCCGCGTCAGAGCTTGCGGCTTCCGTGGTTGAAGGACGTCAGATCCCCCCCGCCCAAGGTCATCAGGCCCAGTCGCTGTCAAAGGTCTTTACAGTAGTGCCTGATAATCGCGTCCTTGTTCATGAGCTCTCCATCGACAGGGAATACCGCATCGACGCTTCACCAACGGCCAACCTGAGAGACGCGCTCAATCGTGAGTTGTGCAACGCGATGCTCCAAGGGTTTCAAGAAGGCGACAGCACAAACTGGACGGTCGCCATGGCTGAGAACATACGCGGCAAACTCCTTCGCCTGCTCAAGGCTGGCAACTCGATGCACACCTTGATCTCTGAGACTTTGGACCCTGAGTTGATCAACCGGCAATGTAATCAAGAACTCTTTTCGTACGGAAAGTTTTTTGGTTTCATTGCCACTATCCTTCCGAAGCTTTGCGCACCTTTTAGGGATGCACAAGTGCAGGCGCTCGCTGAAGACTTACAAGAAGAAGGCGAGCTGTCGGAGATGGTCGAGAAGCTCTTCAAACTTCTTCATGTCATTGATCTTCTATCGCTCGATTACTCCAACTTCCTCCTAATGAACGCAGCACCGACCTTGATCAAGGAAGCGACCGGATACGAGCAGCGCATGTTCGCTCAGGACTTGGAGGAAGGCAAGATCACACTCGACCGCACGCGACGCTGGTGGCGCAGCGCAGCAGTCAACATGCACACCGAAGCCGATCGCCGCGACCCGTGGACCCAAAACGCGCCTATCAACCGTCCCACGGCCCACAAAATATACGCCCGCGGCCTCGTCGACCTCGCAATCGCCACGCCCCCCCTCCGCGACTCCGAACTCCCCGAGACCCTCGAGCTCGACCGCGCACGCATCTCCCGTATCCGCGAAGAAGCACTGCGCATCACAACTATCGGCGGCATCCTCCTCACAGCCAAGAACCTGCTGAAGAGGGATGTCAGGAGTCCGTGGAAGCCGCAGGCAAATCGCATGTGGGACGTTCTCAAAGACAACGGATACATGAAGGACCCGTCCACGCCGTCGAAACTCTCCTCCCTTCTCGAATCCTCGCACAACATGCCGCCCTCCACGCGCACACAGCTCTCCTCAACCATCACACGTCTCCTCACACAAGCCGAGTCTGGCAAACTGTCCGATCCCGTCCTCAAAGTCTTGTTCCAGCGTCTCAAGACTCATATCTTCAACCGCGTGAGTGCTAGCAGCTCGGGCGAACGCGTCAAGGCGGCGAGTACGGCGACGGAGGGGCTTGCGACAACGGGCTTGCCTGAGTTCGTGTCTCAGGTCCAAGGCATTGTGGAGGAGTTGGGCAGGGTGAGCGAGGTCGATCGCAAGAGCCATGGTAGTTGGTATGAGAGTATTGCTGAGGAAGAGGAGAATGGGGAGGAGTTGGCGAGGGTGAGGAGTGAGGAGAGTGGGGCGTCTAGTTCGTCTTCTTGAGAGGTCTTGGTCAGGTTGGATACATGGAGCGTTTCTGCTTTTCGCGTCCTTCGCATACATTTTTAGTAGGGGGTGGATCCCGTTGGGCTTCTTTTGCAGCATGGCGTCTGGGTGGCATTCATTGCATGGGCTCTTGGGTTAGCACGGGGTTTCATTGTTAATGAGTATATATGAGTAGTCGGCTTGAGTGCGTTGGGAGGCAATGGATACACTTGGCTGAGCGCCATAATTTTTCAGCATATTTATGAATTCTTCTCGGAGTTTTTCTCGTGACGTACCACAGGTAATACTACGAAGTGACAAATGTAGCAAGAGTACGCCTAAGATGAACGATGGCGTGAAAATGTAATTGATCTGACCTCGGGATAGAGCGAGCTGTAAAATAGGAAGCTTCGAGCGTTGCGCGGTGCCAAGAGACTAAGTTACCTTGTCCCTTGCTCTCCCACCTCTAGACAGATGTTTCAATCACATCAACATCCATCGAAGCACCATGCGCATCGACTGAGATGTTGATAAACAAACTAACTGTCAGAATCGCAAGCCTCTAGTTCCTCCTGCATCAGCAACGTCAGCTTCATCCTCGCAAACTCGTGACTGTCCACGTACCTCGGTGAGTTCTTCCTTATCATCAGGGTACTGTATGAACCATATGTTTTTCTTGCTTTCGTACTGCTAATAGTTTAGTTCCCTACCAGGTTGGAAGACTAGGAATTTACGAACGTCGACGTCGAAGTTGTCTTTCTCAGCCTCGTCCACGACCCACTCGCCGTTTTCGTACTTTTTCTTGTTGTACTTCTGTTTGCACACGTTCTCGAGCAAGTACCGCTCCAGGTAGCGTCCGTCGATTTTCTTTTGTTTCATTGCGGGTGTTTGCCTATCTCTTGGTAGGGTTTAATCGCTGACACGAGTAAAACGAGTGATATGGCTCCTTCATACATTGCGCCTCTAGGTCCCGCTTTAGCACATTGCACTGTTTTGGATAGGTCACAGGTTGGATGTGAGTGTTTCCACGTACGCGACACGATATGCAAGCTTCTGTTGAACTAGTCACTAATTCGTCTTCTCTCGCGCACAATGACGCCACACGATTATGGTAAGATCACTACAAGTATTCAATTAGTTGAATTGAGGTTGTCTGGGACTCGTGGGGAAGACTGATATCGTGGCTGAAAGAAAGACTCGTCAGCAAGATTCCTGGGATAATGTATCGTGGGATGCAGGACACACCGTGTAGCTTGATGCTACCAGTGCTTTACCGGTGAACCCAGGCATGTTGTGCAACAGTGCTCAGCCTCGTGCAAGCATTGATCTGCGGTTCTCTTCTCGCTCAACTTGCTCCTTACCATCACAATTACGACGAGATGGCAACATCGCGGCTATTTGAGCAAATTGTACAGCAGAATCGTTCCGTGGTCGCGGAGGAGTTCTTCGAACGTACTTCCCCCCTCGTGTTTGAGAAAGAGGACAGCAAATCTCGAATCGAAGTACGCTGCCTGGCTGCATCCGACGTCTCTCAGTATCACAAAGTCGGCACGCAAGGCCAGACTTCAAATTCCACCACGCAAAATACTTCACTAGACCCGCCAACCGACACTTCTCTTCCCAATGCTATTGATGTTATTGATGAGCCGCCTCATCGTGAGGCACCCCAACGTTTGCAGTGGTTGCAAGTCATCGATGTAGATTTGAGAAAGTTGCGCCCATTCATCCAGGCATGTCGTGGAAGGTTTCATGGGTTCCACGCTGATCATTGTAGGCTACCCATACAAACTTCAGAGTATTTTGCGTTGTCACTCCAATCAGTTCTAGGCCAATTCCTGACTACGAATAGCTACCTTCTCCAACGGAATTCATATTCGCGTCTGAAAATAACCAAGCCGATGTTTCAGATTCTCGTTGAGGAGTGTGCAATATTCGCGAAGTTTGGAGAGTATGTCATCGACTTCCGATGGAGGATAAAAGATTACGAAATTAGCCCACCGCCAATCCGCTTCATGTTGTACCGCAATACTGGCTACGGTTAGTGTTTTCGCCAAGAGATCACATGTGATGCTGATACCATCTTAGAATGTTCGTACGGTGTCCGCTATGTTGAGTTTACGAACAGAGTCAACAAGCCGCCATGGTCACTTCGCCAGTTCTGCGTCTACCATAAATACATACCCGGAGTAAATAGCCCTCACTCGACATGGGTGTTTGTTGGATAGTCTCAGAGAACCGAAGCCGGCCTCGACCAATACCTCGAACAAGCTCACAGTATTGAGAATGCTCATCCCTTTGAACTCCACATCATCTTTCTTGACGTTGCCATAGCCTCGTGACCGCCTTATCTTGCCTACCTCTTGGAGCAAGAAGCCGAAGTTGTAAGAGTCGCTTAGCGCAAACTTTCAAACACGAATGGTGCTAACAATAACAGTCAGATAAGGCGGTTTCAATGATGATCGGAAAAGAAGACCAACCTCGATGTTTCATCACAGTTAATCTGGAAGACTACCAACGTTTGAACGACATCGAAGACCGTATTGCCGATGTAAACCTATCTCTTGACTCCACACTGGATACATTGAAAGCCTTCATGGAGATGCACATATCGCACATCGCCAATAACGAGGAAGAAGAGGAAAGGGACGTGTCAGCAGCTCCAAAATTTGCGAAAGTTGACAACTTGCTGTTTGTTCTGAAAGAAAAGCAAAGAGAAGTTGCGTATGCTCGTAAGAAAACGGAAGCTATGTCATCAAAGGCTTAAAACACCAGGGCTTTGGTAGGTTAAGTACATTACTGTTATGTTCAATCTCACTGATGACTTTGGCTTGTAGATATCCTCTCTCCTGGAGCGTCAGAGTGGCTACAACATCGATCTGCAAATGAAGGCCTTGCACAATCTCGAGCGAGAAGCCTGCGATGAGAACGCCATTACACGCCAGCTCGCCGAGAAGAGTAGTCGCGACTCTACGAGCGTCAGGATCCTAACCATCATCACCTTGATATACCTACCTTGTCACCGTCGTCTCGGTGAGTACTCCACCATCGCGTATCCCGTCATAAGCTCATCGCTATCCCAGAGCTTCTATTCCACACAGTTCGTAGACCAAACAGAGCATCCAGGAGGCGGACACAGCCTTGAATACACGGAGAATGCGTGGCTCTTTTTCGCAGTCACCATACCTCTGACGCTCTTCACAATCGTAGTGTGGTACACATGGTCGAATTTTCGAACGATGTCGGAGCTGTTTGCATCTACGAAGACGATGGGACCTCTGAGCTTTCCAGAGCGTGTCAAGATGATGAGTTTGCTGAGCAAGAGGCGTGAACTGCCGCGCTGATGTGTACAAGCGTTATTGACATTGTATTGAGGTCACTTGATTGATACAGTGCTGCATTGAACATGAGCACACATCATCTTGTGGTCACGTATGCTCCTGACGTACTGGAAAAGAGGGCTTGCTAAGCGTCACAACGCTCGCGCATGTTTGCGCTTCGGGTGGTGACTATGGACAGACGATGAGCAGCGTCACATACACGAGCTTAGGTAGCAATCAGCAAGAATGTTGAGGGTATAGAAAGCTTAGTGAATAGCGAGTGTTATGAGGTATCACTGCTTCTCTCATCTTGTTCGACATTGAGCACAACAGCAACTACCAGTTATGGAAAAATACCCAGTTCCTCTTACTCAATTCACAAATTTTGTACGTTCAAAGACGAGTTACAACAATGCTAGCTTTGATGGTGTTAGAAAGAGTTACGTCAAGCCTGATATCTTTCCTTTGTTTCTCAAAATGCGTTGCTTACCCATATTTTCACGAACTATAAAGACATGCGACATAGTGGACATGTTGGCCAAGCAACAATAAGAGCCAGAATCCAAACAGGAACAGCTGTAAGAATCTTTGCTATCGCTCTAAATAGCGGAATGTCCATGAAGAACATACAAGACTTGCTTCTCAAGACTGATGTTGACGACCGACATTTTCCCCTTGGTGCTAGCAATTTTCCGTCTACTATTGCGCTCTCTAAGAAGAACAAATTCAAGAAAATACAGTACGACTACACAGCACCTTGCTTTGAGGATGCCAGCTCCGACAAAACGTACCACAAAGATTTCCACATGCCAATCAACTGGGATGAATCCACAAAGATAAAAACCGAGAATACGTCTTCCGGGGAGCTGTATGGAGCCACAATAGGACCTGACATGCACAAGTTCGGAGCCGTCCCTGAACTGGTGCTGAAGAAGATCAAGAACAAGAGTGGAGATCGTGAGCTCAACATTCTGAGACATCTGGCAAGCATTCCTGGGCCTCCAAACCTGCACATTGCGAAGATCTACTCCGGATTCAAATACGATGATATCACCTATCTAATTGCTGAGCGGGCAGAAAGCAACCTCGTTGAATTCACACAGAAGAAGTCGAAAGGGCGTCAAGACGCCCATATTGACCTACCCTGGCTCAAAGGACAAATTCGTGGTCTCGCAGGCGCACTGCGCGACATTCACTATGGAGTACCAGGCCAAAGCATGTATCACCACGACATTAAGCCCGAAAACATTCTAATCTTCAAGAACAAGGATAAGCCCAACTGTTACGATTTCAAGATCACAGACTGGGGCTGTGCCGGTTCGAAAACATTCCCTAATAATGCGTCGTCAAGCATCCCGTTTCGCATCAAAGGTAACCCCGGATACACTCCTCCTGAATGCAGGGAAGCCGGGCTTTCGTCTCGCCCTTACGACATATGGGGCATGGGCTGCGTCTTTCTGGAGCTTTTAATCTGGTTCGACAGGGGCTTGGATGCTTTGGAAGAATTCCGGGTTGAAGTTGCTAAAATCTTGAAGGCACAAAGGGCCGATGATTGGGCTGGCAAAGGTCACATACTCATTAGTCCTATTCAGCGTGAACTAGAGGCCCTGGGAAATATACCGTCGGCAGCTCGAATGGTTCAAATGATATGCGCTATGCTGCAGATTGATCCAAAGGCTAGACCCACAGCTAAGAATCTTGTCGATTATCCTGGGTTCCGGTAGGGCTGAATTGGTGTTCTGGATGGGGAAGAGTTGGTCCTCAAGGTAAGTACAGGGCAGGTTGTCAAGCAGGTACATCATGGAGTTAGTAAGTTATGGGATGGTGCTCGGTTCGTTTTCTTCCTTTCAGTCTTCGCTCGCGTTCCAGTTCTTGTCTTTCGTTATTTCAGTTTAGTCCTTTCCATAGTCTGTGTCTTGTTTTACTTGTCAAATTTCCCGCGATCTCATGCGTTGTTTTGTAGTCAGATATAGTCGTTTCAGTCGCATCAAGCTCTCTTTCCGTGTCATCTCATCAAGGTAGTATGCGCTCCGAAAGTCTCATTTGTTCATGGTGTGCTCCGCTCGTGTGCTTTGTCGTTGGTTTGACCGCATTATCTGTCGCAGCGACGCAAACTGCTAGTTTTGGTTATGTGAGTGTCCTGGTCAGTCATTCTAGAGTTCTCGAAGATTACATGCTCAATGAAGTTTTACCGCGTGTGATGATGTAGCAAGCAGTAAATTTTCTACTAAAGTCCATCGGTCATCGACCGTAAGCTTGCAGTATACTTCTTTCGAACTGAAAATATGGTCCATACTTTAGAAGAAGGAGTATTTGACCTCTCGTTCACCTCACTCTCAAAAGTGCCCATGATAATGGAGGATAAGATCGAGGATGGCGGGTCCAGCAAGATCTATTCTATACCCATTTCCAGTACAATCTTTTTGTGCCCAAGCGTGAACAAGATGGTCGGAGCGACTGAGTGGACTCGCCGATTCGCTGTGAAAGCAGTTCACGACAAGACGTGTGCCCAGCGCGAGCTAAGATTTCTCCAGTCCCTGCGAGCCGCTAAGTTCCATCACTACAACCTACTTATGAGCTATTGCGGGTTCTCCGATGTGAAAACAGACATGTACTACCTCATCTCCGAAGAAGCGAGACCAGACTTGGAAAAGGTTCTCTGCAACACAAATCCAAGCGACCACGGCATCACCATCAAATGGCTCCGAAGCCAACTGTACGGCCTGGCAGACGCTCTGGCGCGTATCCACGAGTTCGATCCCAATGTCCAAACCGGCTATCTTAACGACATCAAGCCCGCCAACATACTCGTATTCGGCGACCAGGAGCTCACTCTCAAGTTCACGGACTGGGGTTGCGCGAAGATCAACCAACGGTCCCTAGAAGGCAGCCCGGATAGCCGCACCACCGAATTCGGGGGAAGTCCACCGTACGGACCTCCGGAGTGCATTGAAGGCATTCCAACATCACGTCCGTATGATATATGGTCCCTGGGATGCATGTACCTGGAGATGCTAGTTTGGATGGTTGAGGGGAAGTATGGCTTCACGGGCTTCTGTGAAGCGAGGAGTGGTGATGGCGGATATGAGGAGTTTCACAGTGGTAGGAAGGTTAAACCGTCTGTGACTAGGAAGATGGGTGAGTTGGAGAGGAAATGTGAGTGGGTGGATGTGGTAGGTGTGATTAGAGATATGTTGCGGGTGGAGGCGAAGGAGCGACTGAAGGCCGCGGAAGTCAAGTTAAGGTTGGAGCTGATTGAGGAGTAGATGCGCGTATGTGAAGTTTAGAAGTCTCTGGCGACGAGCGACGCATAGCATAATATCATGTACAACATATTTAGGCGTGAGTTCGAGAGGCGGGCATGTTGCGTTTCGTAGTCCGCATTTTGAGTAGTATGTGGTTATTAGGGTAATGCCTTGTGTAGAACCAAACACTCAGGTTACCTGTGCATGACCAGTACGCTTGCTGTAGCGCATGACGACAGCACCTGGAGTGATCACGTTGTATATGGGAGCAAGCTATCATCGTTACCAGGCTTGATCTAGGATATCAGTATAAGATGTTCTGAGCCCCAGCGATCTCTCGTACCTTGCAAAAGTAACATGCCTCTTTTATTCCCAGACGGTGAGTTGCTCGGCCATCTTCTTCAGCTGTGCCGTAACCATCTATTCGATAATCGACAACGCCTCAATTTCAATGGCAAAAATATCGAATATGTTCCAAACGACATCATCGACGACGTCGAAACTCTGCACAATATCAGCAACATTGTTGACAGCGAGGAAACCATCCACGCAAACCCTTGGCAAAAAACAAGAAGCGAGTGTGCGCAGGCAATCTTTCACAACGGGAAGAAGCTTTTCGCCACCACTATCAGAGCCAGAACCAATCCTCCCGTGGAATTAGTACTCAACATGATGGTGGACCATAGGATCACTGACGCCCACTTGCCGTTGCCGACTGGCGTAGAACCGGTGTCCCCAGAAATCGCCCGTGAGCTGAAGTACGACTTCCGGCCAGTGCAGCTTGAGCTATCCGCGCCTATCTTTGTGTATGGTACCCTTGAGCAGTACGCGCCTTCTGTTTCGAACATCCCATTTGTCAGCGCCCACCAGACAGCTCGACAAACCAACGAAACAGTTTTCGATGTCATGATTCATTCCAGTCACGTTAGCGGTGACCTGATAGCTGCAATTACACATTGAGGATCTTTGACAGTAAAGAAGAAGCAGACGGCAGAGATGATCTAACGGCGTTGTTCACCTTCTGGTGCGAGTCAAAGTACTATTTCGTGTTACTGTTTGAGCAGTGAGGGGGGTGGCATTCAATATACATGCGAGGGTGGGTGTTGTTGTTGCTACTTGATTTGCATGGTTTTGGGGTTCACTTTGTAAGAAACAAGGTGTAGGATGTGTGATGTGCTTTGCTGCTAGTTGGGAAATTGGAAGGAAGCAATGACGTTAGACAACCGGCGCATCACCGATGTAACACATGCTGATCACATCGCGTACTAGCCAGCTCGCCCTTTCCGTCTTCCTCATTGTGGACTCATACTTGAAACTCTTACATTGATTGCAGCAATAGCGTGCTTTCCGTGGTTTCATGATGCGCATTACCTATACATGAAAATCTGGAAACAATGGACAGTGGGCACAACGCAAATTGAACAAGGTTATATAACAGCGCCATGTATGCACAAGTGATGACGAAATGTTCCGCCGTTGACATAACGCAGGATGATGAACACCCGACCCGCTACCATCCAAACTGGTCGACCTCAAGTTCAAACAGAGTCTTCTCATGCCGTGCGAGGCTAGACACGATGGTACGAACATTGTCGCACAGCGCTGCAGGACCACACACAACCACACCCACTTTCTTGTATCCAGCTTGTGCTTCATGTCGCAGCAGCGCTTCCAGGTCTAATCGCTGGCCGACGCGGATCTCTCGGTCCACAACACTCTGTGTAACGCTTTGAAGATCCTGGACAACAGCTTCGTCGGATTGCTTGGCACTCCAAGCAAGTTTGATGTTGGTGTGAGCGTGCACGAAGCCCAAGAGGCCGGTGATGCCAATCCCGCCGCCGATGAGGAGTAGGCGATCGCAACCGAGAACGTCGCCAGGTGGATTGTTGGGATACGGTCCGTCGAGAAGAGTGAGTAGACGTTCATGATTTTGCAGGAGGCGAGTCATTCCAGTGGACTTGCGAACATAGATAGTTATTCCCGCAGTTGTGCTCGGATCAGCAGTGCCTTGACTTTCATGCACTCTTGCTTCATGCTTCTCGCTTGCCGAAGAACCGTCAACGGAATGGTCCAGACTTGCGTGGCGATGCCTATGCGAGTTCAGAAGGGCCGTAGAGTTGACGGAAAAGGGATGGTTCTCCCAAGGGGTCCACTTGTTGAGAGTCGGGAAATGAACGTAGCCGTGGAAACCAGGTTTGCCGCTGAATCTAATGCCAGGTATCTCGATGCGAACGTGATTCGGTCCAATTTCTGTCACAATTGACCTACAGACACCGTTACCTGCGATTCGGAGAATGCGCATCAGGCGGTCGAAGCCCCAGACGGCAAATGCAGCATAGAGCCAGTACTCATAGGATCCAGTTAAACCGAAATGAAGTACCAAATGGTACCAACTTCCTACAAGAACAAAGATAGCCATGATGATGTGTTCGATGAGAAAGATCTCATATGAAAGCCTGCGCACCCATAGCATACTCCAGATAAGCATGATGGAGATGAAGACAGTACCAACTATACCCCACTGCCAATAAGGCAGTTCCTTATCCGTGCTGTATGTGCCAACTTGAATGCGCGCGGCGAGAAGGAAGATGGAGTGGAGAATCGTGTGTAAGGCGCAGAGCCGCGCAACCCACCGATGAAGCAGCATGAATGTAGAGTGGGACCAGTCTGTCAGCCATAAGAGTATGTTGTTCCGCCCGGAGAGAAGAATCGTAAGAGGAAGAAGCGCAAAGGCGAACTCGCCCGTGCGGTAGCCAGCATAGGCCAGGATCTCGTTTCGCTTGTCGTATCCCCACGGGTGCGGTTGTTGTGTTTGGTAGCCGACGCAAGACAGGACAATGTTCAAGACAATAAAACCCACGATGAATAAGGCCTGTCCAACTTTTGGAGGGTTGCCGAGCCCCCATGGTAAGGAGCGGTTGTGATACGATCTGATAGTTGAAGGCCAGATTAAGTACGGATTTAGTCTCGTAACGAGGGGTGATAAGCAGGGTAGTTTGGACAGGACCGTGAGGGCGATGGGTACCAGAAAGCCCACGAGGACTAAGATGACGCTGCGAAATGGTCAACATATTGATTCCGGCATCGCAAAATCCACTTACGAGTATCTATATAGCAGTACCTGGTTGTGGTCCATAACCTTCCAGAATCGATTTTGAACGCCCCAGCTTGTGAGCGGAACGAGCAAGGTAGTGCTCAGAGTACTTTCCATATCCCATGTGGCAGTTGGAGTACCGTTTACATGGCCAAGCGCCTCATGGTAGTCCCATTTGGCGGGAACACCAGGGACTACAGCGGCGGCGGCCCAGTACTGCTCGAGCTGCCAAACAGGTGTGTCCGGGCATTGAGAGTGGAAACAGTAGGCCAACGAGGTCAAGTAGGCCTCATCATTGCCTCGACATTCGGGGGTCGAAGGGTCGACACCATGACTGTGTCCACCACCGTGGTGCATCACCGTGCAACGTAGCATAGCGAGGCCGAGAACGTTGCGACACCCAAGCGCGCAGTAAGGTTCCATTGTCGGACCGCCCATGCCTGTGAAGGCACTGGCAGCCATGGAGCTAAAGGAGAGCCACAGGGACCCGAGAAGTAAGGCCGACTTCATGGTAGAATGGAAGGTCGTACTATTGCAATGGTGCGGAAGCCAGTGCTACAAGCGCATGACCAGGGTTGGGGTATTATGTATACCAAATTCCGAGCAGCGAGTAAGAGATGTGACATTGTCAATGCGTGCGGCATGGTACAGTGGCGCGGAACTTGCGCATGGGAAGTGAGCAAGTTTTATACGCAGCAGCCAATAAGAGAAGAGCCAAGGACCCAGGACGTAGGTGCGACGCAAGGAAGTATGTACGCGTTCTGCAGGGCGACTAATTCTGGTCTGATTAAGTCGCTAAAAGGCTCGAACAAGCTTTGTAGTGAGCATCCAGGTGTGTGGAGACGGGATGGCGCTAGCTGACTGCCAAAGGTTGCTGTATAACAGGTCGCCCGTGGAATGTGGAGAGTCGTCTGGCCAAATGCGCTCATCTTATGGTACCAGTACATAATGCAAAATCGTGTCATGATTCAAAAAGTATGTATAGTGGCTTGATACGTGCTCTTGAGAGTCTCTCTAAGCCACGCATTTACCTAAGTAGATGGTGTCGTTGACCTCACGTTTGACCTCAGGTTGGCGATTCGCCGGGTTGTTGCTCCGACACGGGGTGCAATAAGAATATGGGCGCTAGACATGTAACATATGAGTATTAAGTTTGGATGGCATGGGGTAATTCACATCTCGTCGCACCTGGTAGTCGGCTCGTAGGTAGTGGGAGGAGGTTGTAACTGTCGCAGCTCGTGCGCGAAACATTTTGCACGCTTGAGTGTAACTTGTAAGCGGCATGAGATTACGAAAGGCCGTCGACGTTTCTTGGTAGTCGTAAAGCTCGATAGTCTACAGCAAGAGTGTTGGATTGATAGCGCATGCGGAGTCGGGTTGACCTCCGTGCGGAAGCGATGATGCCACTCGAGCTAGGCTCCCCACCAGGTTCTAACCCGGCTGGGCCTCGGGAATTTGGTGGCCCCCGAGTGTGAGCAACAAAGGCTCAATCTATTTCTGCCACCACGACAGTCACTGCACAATAGCCGCATTGGGAAGAATCGACCAAGGTGTATGCGCATCCCAGCAAGAGGGCGTGCGTCTCTACTGCCGCTCAGCCTAGTAGAATACAAAAGCCCTAACCTCGATGCTCTGCCTTGGAATCCCAGAGCCTCTCTCGCCCAAGTCAAAGGAACAATGCGGTACAGCAAGCTCCTGCCCTTTCTCCGAGTCATATGCCTGAAAAATGGTAATCTCCGAGTCCAGTTGATCCGGCACGTAGTACCACTTGTGGTTATGATTATGATGCACTTGAAAGACTTCGTTGGCGACAGTGGGAAAGACTTCATCGACGGTATAAAGATCTTCCTGTGGGTTGACGCTCTCAGGATCGAGGTACGCCATGGGGAAGTCGCGGCAGGGGCCTGAGAGTGGTTTCCAGATGCTGTTGCGAAGGGTTAGATCATGCATCTACCGATGGCACTACCATAGAAAGACGTACTTTATCACCTGATATCGACGACTCGTAACCTTTTCTCGATCTCGGCCAAAGTACTGGTCTAACCTACTATCAAGCTCCGCAGTGGTATAATCTGGTGTCCTGAGTCACTCCATCCACCATGGCAAGTCAGGACTTCAAACTCACCAATATGCGCGGATAGACTTGGCTGGGATTCCCCCTCATTCTCTTCTCCAACATTCCTCTGGGGAAAGCTCCTTGCTCGCTTACGCAACATCCAGTCGAACACCGTCACCTCCTTCGCTCCAAGCGTCTTGCAGATACTACGATGTATTTCCGGAAGGTACACCTTCTCGATCCAGTCGTCATCGTCGAAGTCTGAAGGGCGCATATGACTGCTATCGATAGCTGCGATCTTGAGTCCATGGTCTTCATATCTTATGTTTGCAGTACGCAAATTGCGCATTTTGATATCGGGGTACGGCTCGATGCTGAAATTGTTCTGGGGAAAGCCTGTAGGCGCGGCATAGTGCAAGATGTAGCCCTTTTCATTGGGGGCAGTCTCGGGGTTTTTGACCACGTAGCGGACGGAAGCCAAGAGCGCGTCTGTCATTTTGGATATCGGGCACAACAAGAGCCTGGAACAGTGAAATGAGGAAGTGTCACAGTGAGTTCGATCAGACAGCGTCGATTAAGAACCAGATGACATGACATATGCTTAAGATCTGACAAAGAACAAACACGGAAGGCGAACATCAGACATAGGCAGCATTCACACATCACATGCGCCGTTACCTACATTTCCTCGCATAGAAAACGTACCGAAAGCAGCAACATCCTGCACGAGACAACAAGGCAAATGAGCAGATTTGAGTGCGTTTCGGCATTGTAAAAATGGATATATGTTTCTGTCGCCAACCTTACTACGAAGGTGTTATGCAGTGTGGTACTCAATCAAGTGTGCATCAAGACCTGTTTGTAAAGGTGCAGTCCCGCACTCACACTGCAACCACCACATCCACCAATCAACGAAGAAGTTCAGTGAGCAAATTCGAGGCAAATCTCAGCAGAATAGGCTGCTGGTATAGCCTCGTTACACTGCAGCCAGGGAAAGACTGCCTGACTACGTGTTGATCGTGCATCGACGATAACACCCTGCATATGCTGAACGAATGCGCAGCAAGATGTATTGATTAAAGAATATTGATTAAAGAAAATAGCTATCGGATTGAATACGACTCATCCCACGCGGATTGCATGAATGAGAGACCTCCTGACCTCGTAACATGCATCTCGAATGCGCGCATTGAAGCACGAAATGCAGCTGCAGGAGTCGCGCCACCGTATCCAACTCTGTAGCAAACCACGACATCCACAGTCTGTAGATGATCGTGAACAGCAAGAGACGATACAATCTTATGCTATAAGAACACTGCATCCTTCTTTCCAAGAAGAGCATCCGCAAGCTAAACATCTGCAAAGAACCTTTTAATTTACCATTCAAATACTACTCCATCCAATACTTCACCTCTTTCGCAATGGCCCCAACTATCAGCAACCAGCCATGGAAGGCCGTCTGGCCCCCAGCTGAGAATGTGGTCGACCAGGCCAACGTCATTCCTCAGGGACTTTCTTCTGAGGAGGTTATCAACCAGCGTGCCTACGGCAGCCATGCCTCCAACACCAAGGGACGTATCGTTCACCTCCGTAACTGTGAGTCTCTAGTTATCCAGTGGCTCAGGGAATTTGCTGACATACGTGAGAAATTAGGAACATCAACATGGATGAGTACTTGGTAACGGTCATGAGCAGCGAGTAATGTCGGACCAGTTGGAAGGTGCAGGTCTACGGTCGAGATGTGTTGAAATTTGTCGATAGCTAGTCACCTTCATTCATTCAGACTCAATCGATCTTCATTCATCCAGACTCAATCGATAACGCCTTCTCTCGTTCGAGTTTATGTGCATTGCGGGATTGCTGAAAAGCCATTAATGCGGCGAAATTGCGCAATGATCACGTCTCTCAGTGGCATCGCACCGGCTTGGCCAGAAGGTGAGAAGCCTCTACCATACTGATGAAAGGCAGTCGGACTCTGTTGTGACATCACGAGGGTTTTTGGAAGAATGATGTTTTGATACCTATCGCCGGTGAGGAACCGCATGCTTACACTTCATCTCATTCCCAAACTAAATTCCTTCGCTTGTTCTTGAAACGGCTGTTGCCATCGTTACTGCGCTCCACGACCTCCACAACGGGACGGGATAGGTGGAGCTAGTGCCGGAGCGGCAACGGTAGCGGGAAGGCCGGGTCCTGTCATGTTAGTGATTGCATATGCAGCCGTGTGCAACAACGTGCCATGAGCACGTTTTTCATGCAGGTGAGCAGATTACTCACCCTCAATCCAAAAACACATGATTAGTAGCGCGGTATACAGTTGAGTCGACGATAACACAAACGAATGTAAGTGGTGAAAATTGCTGGGAGTTAACGAATACTGGACAGGCGCTGATGGTTTATGATCAATGGAAGATGACTATTGTTCGACGGTTTACGCTTTTCTGCGTGAAGATGCATGCGATCCTAGAAATATCTAGACAAGGTTGTCTTCCGTGCTGTAGGATAGTGGGGGTGCATGTTCGCTCGGAAATCAACAAGCAGCTACGTACTGCAGGGTGGAGTAAGCGCTTTTACAACCTCCAGGAGTTTACAACCATCTAGGCAAGCTCAGTCGAGCAGCGTGAATATACCTGGGGAGTCTCAAAGCGCATCTGGTTTGGTGCCCTTCGTAAACTCCACAACCACGATGGTCTCTACATCATATGACGTTGTGACTCGCGAGACGAGCTTCCAAGATCCCTCCCATTCATTCTGGTGGATCTCGACTGCCCCATCGCTTGTCCATCTCCTTTCAACCAGTGCATATACTGCATCCTCGCAACTCTCACATCTTCGCTGGTATGCGCGCTTATCGTCGCGGCGCTTGGTCCGCACCCCATTCCAGGTATAATCCCCAGATTCAACCATGCCCGGTGGCTGACGGGTCCGCGGTCGAACACAGTATCAATTGGAAGTAACGCCATGCACGCCGCACTGTACGATTCACGATCGAAGCTGTCGGCGACGAGGTAGGAGGCCCGACGGATCTTTTCAATCAGCTGGCGACGAGGAAATTTATGAAGAACATAAAGGTAGAAATGGAGGAGCTCCATCTAGAAAGATTCGAAGCACTTGCCGGACAGCTATTCTTGCCATGTGGTGTTGCGGAAGACTTGTTGCCTAAGGTGCCTATCGGTACTCCACTTTCACAAGTTTGGGTCGCATTCGACCTTCTCCATGGTGGGAACGTCATGGTCAAAGTATACTTCATGCCCATCTTGCGATGGATACACACCAACATGTCGACGAAGACGTTAGTTTTCGACACAGTTCGGGAATGTAACGGGAGATATGGGAACTTTGACGCGCCCATCGCGATGCTCGACAGCTATATGGAGTCCTTCCGTATACCTGAACCTACTCCTGTGGTGGAGATGGTGGCAATAGACTGCATCGATTCGCCGCGGTCCCGGATCAAGATTTACCTTAGAACATCCGTCAATACACTCGCGAGAGCAAGAAAGGCCTTCACTCTCGGTGGGCGCCTAACCGGGCAGACTGTTGAAGCTGGGTTAAAAGCGTTGGAAGAACTCTGGTCCATTCTCTTTCGGCTTACCAGCAACAGCAGCGAAGAGACCCAGGTCCTACCGGATGGAGCTTGTTGTGGAAATGTGATAGAAGTAACACCCAATCATGCGTTACCTGAAGTCAAGCTCCATATTCCGATCCGCAAGATCTCAGGTACGGAGGCACAGATCTGCACCTCACTATCCGCATGGTTTAAATAACGCGGAGATGCGCAATTCGCCGCCGAATACGAGGCAAACCTGGAAACTGCATTGTAAGAACCCCTCACTGTAGTTGCTCTTTGCCAGCCTGACACATGCATAGTCCCAAGAATGGGCTGAAAGTCACTCATGGGACACACACCTTTATTTCGTTCACGTACACCTAGGAGACTGGTGTCTACATGACCATGTATTACTCCATAGAAATCGGGACTCATGCGAAACACGATATTTGGGAGGGGTATGATAATATGTGGGCAGAAAGAGGTTAAGGTTAAGTTTATACTCGTGGTGAGGAGGAAAAAGAGCCGTGGTTCCGAACTCCTCAATTTCGTGTGGCGCTAGCACCCAAATTAAACTCCACGGAAATCGGCGGACGATTATCACGACTGATAGTTTGTTACTAAGAATAGTGAAGCTACTTTGCATGTATCACCTTTTCCCCGCAAAGCGAGACATGTCACAAGGCGCAGTCGCATCCACCAGTACATGCAGCGTCAGGCCCCCGCACCTTCCGCAAGTGAGCCTTGCCGCCTAGAATGACGTCGCGTTTCAATGTGCAACAGCGTACGGCCTCCAATACCTTCCACATGTGTCTCCGTGCCGCTATTCAGCCCTTGACAACAATACTCAAAGGTTCCCCCACAGTCGAGGTACTTCCCTTCCACGACATTGCATCGCATTGCATTCCGATCGCACAGCATGGCTTCAGCGGACGATTTCACCTTCATCGAGACCGAGGCTACGCGAGGCAGCAAGCCGTCGAAGCTATTCGATGACTTGGCCCACTTCACATCTGCCAAAACCCCGGACCTGGACACGCAGCTTGTGACGTCGCTTCGCCACAAACACCCCGAACTCATTGTCACGACAGTCAGCCGCAACAACATCGATCTTCTTACGTTTGCAGCTGCTGGATATGCTCAAGCAGAGCTCGACACTGATGCAGAACCCGTTCTTCACTGGCGTGGATTTGCGGGCCCGTCACATCGAGGTGGCTCTGGATACCTCTATGACAGTAAATTCTTTGCACGGTACAAGTATACATGGGGCGGTCAGAGCTTCATTCTGTACACAGTGTTCAGTCTGCAGTACATACTCAAGGAGCCTGTGGGGAACGAGACTACTTCTTCAAACTCATCGATCACAGATTTCCTTCTGGCCACCATTGGCAAATGGTATACGAAGGAGGTCCCAGCCATCTACGTCTACGATGGCTACTGGACAAGAGATACGAAGCTGTGGGAACAAGTGAAGAAGGCGAAGTGGGACGACGTAATTCTCGATCCAAAGATGAAGAAAGCTTTGACGGAAGTTGCCAACAAGTTCTTTGACAACAAGGACATCTACGACGAGTATGGCGTTCCCTGGAAGCGAGGTCTGATCTTCCACGGGCCGGTGGGCAACGGCAAGACCATTTCCCTTAAAGCCCTGATGCACACACTCCAAGATCGCAACCCTCCGATCGTGACACTCTACGTCAAGTCAGCGCCATATTCGTATAACATACGATCAGTCTTCGAGATGGCTCGTGCAATGAGCCCGTGCCTGCTGGTCCTGGAGGACATTGATACCATCGTCACCAGTTCCACTCGTAGTTACTTCTTCAATGAAGTGGATGGACTGGAAAACAACGACGGTGAGTTTGAAACAATGAACTTTTTATTGTTCGGCTACTGATAAAATGGCAGGAATTTTGATGATCGCTACCACCAACCATCGTTAGTTTGCTAGGCTGCTCTGCTCTAGACTGATACTGACACCTTATAGTGGATAAACTTGACCCAGGCCTCTCGAAGCGTCCAAGTCGGTTTGACCGGAAGTACCTGTTCCCTCTACCAGACCAAGGAGAGCGAGCGCTCTACGGTAAGAGACGCTCAATTCAGTTTACCGCGTTTGAACTAACTTGCAGCAGCACAATACTGGCAGAAGAAGCTGAAAGATAAGAAAAGCATCGAGTTCCCAGTCAAGCTGTGCAACGCCATCGCCGAGATCACCGAGGACTTCAGCTTCGCGTACCTGAAGGAAGCTTTCGTAGCAACCCTGCTCGACCTCGCAAGGAACGCCGACGGAGATGACGACGATGCAGACGAGTCCGCAGACGACAAGGACGATGATCCACTGGACAAATATGAGTTCTGGCGCTCTTTCAAGGCTCAGGTCAAGATTCTTCGCGATGATATGGGCTCTGGAAACTCCATCGACTCGGCTACAGGAACACAAGAGGGAGTCAGTGCCGCGTATGAGGAGTTGCTGCCTCTCCTTGACGCAATGAAGTTGCACACCCAAAATGGGCCTCAGTCCCATGAGAGTGCACCGCATTTCCCGCTCGTCTCTCATGCCATGACCGTGGATCCCCATAATCCTTTCATGCGCAGTGGCTCAGATGTTGGCCCGGCCAATGCGTTCGGGATGTTCCGCTCTCCTGTCGCACAGAACAAGGCCGCGGACGCGAAGAGCGCAGTTTGGGGACGAGACATGGTTTAGGTCTTCGAAAGCATGAGGGCTAAGGCCATGTATAATCACGTGCGATCTCGTCAGTCATGTGGCGTCCCTGAAGCATTGAAGTCGTCCGATCTTTGGCGCTGCCGGTCTTTCTCAGCGATGGTATCGCGATTTCCAGATTCTATGTAGTAACGAAATATCTCCTTCCGATGATATCGCCTATTTTGGTTGTTTTAGTGTTCGCCTTGGTGTTGTGAAACCGCACCTAGGTAAAACACTTGAAGTCCTGGAAGCACCAAGCTGGAGTCACATGCCCCTGGGCATGTTGTATGGCACTAGTCCATACTTGGTCTAGACTCATCGCTATGTAAGCGCGATCTAGCGGTTGTGAAAGCCACGAAAGAGTCCATCATTCTTTCCACTTACAACTTGCGCTCGAAGTGTGATTGTTGGTCATTGTTGGTGTCTTGTTTCACTTGTGTCTGATGATTTCCTATGGTTTTCACTCTTCGCACGGGCCCCCTGCTAAGCCGGCTCAATTTACACCCTTGTTTTCTATTCGATCATCAACCATGCTTCTAGAACGACATCCCCAGAACTCGGCCAATCGCCATGCTTCAAGCTCATCCCATCGTGCAATATGCATAAGCTGCAGGTACCGCCTCAATCTTACTCAACACGAGTGTGGAAGGCACGTGCTGCAACGCCTGGACTTCGCTAAATCTCCCCTTATTACTTACTAGATCTCGATGCTGGGATTCGTGAAATTGCCATTGTTATTCTTTTCGATGTGCATAGGTGATCCTGAAGGATGCGAAAGGCACAGCTCGGCGCGTTTGTACTGCTGGCTACCGAAATTGAGGCACAGCTATTCACAAGTAGGTACTTAGCAGACTATCCGATGTGTGTAGGGCTGATAACTCCAGATGGCTCAAGTCCCACCCATTCGTTCAACTTGACGATATCAAACGCAGATACAAACTCAACAAGATACTCAACCCTCTTTAACGCAACTACGTTACCGGTGTCTGCATCCGCAACGAATGCAACAGCCTCACTATCCTCCTTCAATGCGACTACAGTTCTATCGTCAAGTACAACCTCTACGCATCATAATGCGACCATCACACGCTCGCCGATATTACCTACAAGCTTAACGTTTCCAAATACTACCATCACCAGCAACTCCACTCGCTCCAGAAATGCCTGCCAGGCCCAGTATGATGCATATGACAGCTATCTGTGGTGGGGCGGCTATACATGGACGCCTTCAGTCACAATCACCAGCATCACTACGGTTAGCCAGGTTTGGGAGTTTATGACTTTGTCTACTGAGTTATACGAATGCACTTCTACGTGTGGAAACATTTGCTACGCCAACAATGTTACGACAATCATCTCACACTCGAAATTTACTCAGTCGGAGACCAGAACTTATTACAAGAACGAGCCTTTTCCAATCACCACGCCAAACTGCACCATCCCGTTCAAGGAGTGTTTGGGGTTGCAAACCAGCTATGCGTCGGCTATGACGTCGTTCAATTCAATGGGAGACGAGTACGCGGCTTACAACCAGGAACCAGTCAGGCCATATTGCTCAGCTTGTGTCTCGACATCATGCTATTTTAATGGCATGTTCGCCATGAGTTTGTACTATTGGCCTCCGACGTCGACCACCAGTCGAGATTATTGCACATCCGAGCCGGTCGGTGGTCGGGCCAGTAAATATGCGCCAGATGTCAACCACACATACGTGCCTACTACAACCGGTCCGTACGCTGTCGTTGATGGCGTCACCATGTATCAAGGCAATGTCTACGTGTCTTACTGGGAACCTCAAGTCTACGATAATTGTCACACGTCCATATCCCGTAGAAATCCTGAGTCTCATCGTATCATTACGGTGGCTTCCGACGCTCTTTATAGTATCCGCAAATATCCTGATACATTCGCCCTTCCACCGGTAAAATGGGACCTCATTCCATGGCCTTTCAACTTCGACGATTTTCACGAACCAGTACCCTGGAGTGCATACTCGGGTCAAGAGACATGCGCCAAGCAAGACAATGGGGTACCGAGAGATTGTGGTCATGTTGTAAAACCGAACGAGTATTGGCCTTATGTTTTGATGCCACCTCAAATCCGCGACTTGGATCCAGCCTGGGCGAGCTGCAATTACAATGAATACGCGGTGTTCGACCCACCTATCGCGCTCAAGCCGGTAGACATGTTTTCAAGTTCGCAAGCCACTCCAACAGCCGGTGGCGAAGCACGACCAATCGTTACTCCACCGGCACCGGGACAGCCTGGTGGAGGCGGCTTTCCAGTTGTGACGCCAAGACCTGGAGGACCTCCGCTGCAAGCTCCGCAAGCTCCGTCGAATTATTTACCAGATCCGACTCAAAGTAGAAGTCCCGCCGTATCTGTTGATGTACCAAGACCCGTTGTCACGATAGGGTCCTCCGTGATTCCCGTGGATCCTTCGAGCGGTCTTGTCATCAGACCCGGCGTCACAATAAAGCCTGGAGATCCGCCTACAGTTATCGACGGAACCACATTCAGCTTCGGATCTACTGGTGTTGTTGTAGCGGATGGCAAGGGGACAACCACATTCGCCGTTCCTGCAGCAAATCCACAAGTGCCAGTTGTTACGGTTGGCTCATCCGTGTTTCCAATTGACTCACCAGGCCGAGTCATCATAAGACCTGGCGTGACGCTAAAGGCAGGCGAGCGGCCTGTGGTGATCGATGGCACGATCATGTACGTTGGCCCGTCTGGTGTCGTGATGATCGACGAAACAGGTAGCGCATCCACAATCCCTATCCCAGCGGTTGCTTTTGAAACGCCCGCCATTACCATCGGACCTTCTGTCGTCCCTTTTGATGCATCAGGCGGCCTGATCGTTCGTGCTGGACAGACACTTCGACCCGGCGATCCAGCCATAGCCATAGGCGGAACGACCTACAGTATCGGGCTTTTTGGTGTGACTATTATCGACAACCAGGGTACATCAACGATCCCGTTCCCCATGTTGAAGGAGTACATTACAGTCGGCGCACAGACTTATACTATGATCAATGGCAACCTTGTCATGGGTCCTGGCCTGACACTTTCAGGACCTGGTGGCATGATAATCATGGCTGGCACGACGGTGATGTTGAAGTCGGAGAGCGTGGAGATCGTAGGCAAGAGCGGAACATCGATCGTGCCTCTCAAAAGTAAAATCCATGGGAGCTTACCGAGTAGTGGAGGACTGTCAAGAGGTGGAGCAATAGAGCAAGCGAAAGAGACGGGAAAGAAAGAATCTGTCGCAGCAGCGAGTGCATTATTAGGATGTTGTTATCATTTTTTCGTTTTGGCTGTGGTCATCCAGCTCATTCATGAGCTATGATTACTCAACAGCAAACGGGATCGTAGTTGCCACGCTCACACACACACACCCGCCCCAAACTCTTTGCTCCATACCCGTGGTCAGTCCACAACTACGCCATGTCGTCGAACTTCTTCTCCAACGTTACTTTACCTGCCTTGACCGCCGTCTCGACGAATTCGACAAGATCACATTGGTGATTTAGTTCGTTTCCGTCACGCCGACTGTACCATGTAAATGAAGATGCACAGTCGCTAAGTTTTTGAGTGAGATCATGGAAGCTGAATCCGACAAAAGGCTGTTGTAACTGGTTCAGCCGCACGCCTGAGGATCGTAAAGCGCGACACTTCATAAGAAAACTTCCGAGCAGCATAGCTCTACACGCATCTGAGCATCCCCATTTGTGGCTCTCGATATCCCTCCCCAGATGATTGATCCGGTTGAGCATGACCTGGATGGCCTTGCAGCGGCGCTCATCCAGCATGTCTGCAAGGCCAAGCGTGGGAAGACCAATATCTGGAACGGGTCCTGTGCTGTGTTGCAGAATGAAATCCGCCCCACGCTTGAAGTTCTCATCAGTCGCGTCGCTGAACGCTCTGGCGACGAACGTCCTCAGCACCACATCCCGACCGTATTTTACCGAAAATTTATTCCTCGCAGCCGCTTTGGCCCAAATCTCCGCATGGAAGGATATTGCGTCTTTCATGTCGTAGTAGTTGACGAGCACGGCTATATGCGCGAGCAGCTCCAAATCAAGCTTTTGTGGCAGGCGCTTAGTTTTGACGTGGACAATGTTCATCACGTGTTCCATGGCTTTCGCATCGAAGTTCTCGGCGGTGATGTGGTACTTGCCATCATCCGGGTCTGGCACCGTCTCGCTGAAGCTGCTGGCAAACATGTTGCGAAAGTACTTCGAGGCGTTCTTAAGCTGGGTGGACGAGACTTGGAAATGATATTCTGGCCTCGTGGTGTCAGCTATTCATGAGCTGCTGTGCGTATTGGCGTTGGAGCGTAGGGATTCGGGATTCAAATCATCTTCAGAAAGTGTAGCGGACCCAGCAGGTTTTGGGCCAAAGGTTCCTGGCCAATCCTCGAGTCTGTCGAGTGAGTGCTTAAGCATCAAGATCGTGTCGCCATCCTCGTCGACAACTTTCATAACACGGTTACTTGACTGAACAGCCATTTCATGGGAAAGGGCTAGTTGCGGTTGTGAGTGTTCAGATGGCACGGGGATTATTTAGGAAGTAGAAGTAGAATGCTTATACACATTGCTAGATGCGGCATTAAATGCGGCATCTGCTTTGCAGTCATGTATGGTAGATGAGGTTGTGGTCCCGACAGTGTCCAAGTGAACCACGGCACACGAACGTCGACTCATCCATCAACTTTGGGTCACTAAATATAAGTTCCTACGCTCTTATAGAGCGAAGGAACAACGCAAAGACTTCTGCACTAACAAAGAGTGGGGCTGCAAGTATCAATCTGTGTGCTTTGGACGGTCAACTCTCGGAATTCCTGTCTGCTTTGGATGCTCTATACTTATTGCTTGCGCTGAAGTAGCAAGTAAAATTGACCACAACAAACGATATCTCTTCTTTCCTTTTCTCTTTTCATCCAACCCGGCTTCCATAGGTTTTCCCTGTCTTGCGGCTCTCGATGCCAATCGGTGGCCTTTTCATTCGAAACCGAAGTTGTTTTTGTCCATGAATAGACAAACCTGACCCAGGGTCATGATCTCGTCGATCAGATCTACCAGGACTCGGTCGTGGTGAAGTATCCTTCACGGTTGCGATATTTATGTGAATGGGTTAAGGTTATGGTGGTGTCGCCATGCGGATCGGTTGTGAACAACTCGCTTTCGGTGGCCATATCTGCGAGTGCGGCGGGTGTTGTTTATGGACAGGGTTGAGTAGTTTTCTCGTTGAGTGCTGCTCCGTGTGCTCGCCAAGTCTACTACTGTACACGTGATTTCCTTTCACTGCCCAGGTGTTTTGCACTATCCTTCGAGTTCGACATATCAGCAAAATTAAAGGCTATCCGCAACTTGTGCTAACTCATTTGAAGCTGACTCCATATCAAAATGATATTGTCAATGTAGGTGCCGCGCCCAAAGCCGCGTTGCCTGTTGAACGTATGCACGAGTTCGATTGAATGGGGTCCTTCGTATTCGCTTCTCCTCCACATTCTTCCTTAGCACATTTGTCTCTCAGCAAGTCGTGGAAGCTTGACAAATACATCTACGTATATGAAAATTGTTCTCAACTTTGAAAAGTCTCTGTGGACATACAGGATAGTGTATCTTCAATTCTGGCTTTCACACAAGTTGAACCATGGCGATGCGTTGGGCTCTACTAAGACGCCGCTTCTGATTGGTCAAGCAAGTTGGGAAGGGGGGTCGTCAATAAACGTGCGTCACCCACACGTCGACCTTTCCCTGAATACAAAATGCTCTCCTACTTGCGATTGTAGCAGTATCTCCACGTGAACCACCGCTAGGCAGCGAGTACAAAGGTCCAGCATTCACGGCATGCGCATCGCAGGGCTATTTCATCAATGCTCTGAGGTCACGAAACTTATCAGGCAATGTACCGTATTCACTTCAAGCTGCGCCACACAACTGCAGCTTGAATCAGGGAGGGCAGATCTATTCTATGGTTTTCTTACCTACTTAAGTTTTGCCCGCTCCACATTTGCCACAAAGATCCCTGGCCTACCACAGAAACGCCGCATGACAACGACCTCGATAGCTTTCTTACAAGGTTTTTGCGTGACTTCGATCCACATCTACATCAATTCGACAGCTATGGTAGGAGCGGCTATCCGCCGTCTTCATTACAAAATGGAGTGTTACCCATGTTCACGGATCGTTGGGCTGTTTCTGGTCCTAACCAACACTCCCAGAGCATTTTCCCCACAATATGGCCCGCTCTTCAGCTCGCATCCCGCTTACTCATGGAGGATTATCCCCTCCTTTGGTTCTCTCGACTGACATTCGGCAGACGATGTCGCAGATCTTCACCGCCGGCCACCTATCTCACGACCACAGAGCATATTGTAACACCAGCTGCTATTGCGGCAGTGAAAGCTAATCTTGCTGAGCTTGGCGACGTCATCACTCTCATGCACGCACATCGTAGTAATAGAGCCACTGCGTATGGTATCACATAAGGTTCGCGAACTGGTCTACCATACCTGCATGAGTTCCGCAAACAAGACTGACCCTCGTTGCATGCAAAGTATAGCTCCGCAAACTATAAGCGTTATCGTCCCTGCATAGCCATGAACACATGCTTTCAGGACTGCTTCAGGTATGTTTACCCAACATCTACTCTCGACATGCGCTACCGGGTGTTGTTTTACTTTGCTGTCACACTCGTTCACGAGGTAGCGCATGCCTACGACTTGTGGTTGAATAGTACGAGAGATGAGGTGCTCTGGAGCCGTTACGAAAAGAATGCTGAGCTTAGTCGTTCATGGGAACGTAACGTCATTGGCCGTGTTGTGCACCCACTCAAAATTAACGACGTGACCTACCGAATATTTTGTGACTTACAACTCGAAGAGTGTGTAACACAAGAAATGCGTAAGGATATCGAGACTCGTCTCAAGGGTCCCCAAGATTTGTGCTTCACAGGGAAGGATATACAGGGCGCAAAGCGTCAGTGGCCGCTGTTAGATCCCAGTGATTCTCGAGGAAGCGAGCTGTTTCATGATAAAGCTTGCAGCCATTACCTCGCCGCAATACATGCAATTCCAATGACGTGGATTGTTTCATGGTTTCAAGAAGATGTATGGATACGTTGGAAAATCACTTGGGAGGCGCAGCATATGTATAAGCCACCACCATTACCCAATGAGTTCACGATACTCTACGAAAGAGACCATGATCGCGCTTGGGTAACGAGATCTCTTGTTTCTGGGATCGCTGCAGACGCAGAAAAAATTGCGGGAAAGAGCAAAGGGGGTGGCAAAGAAGTCTTCAAAAGCAGGGTCAGCACATGGGCAGCGTCGCTGAAAGTGAACACGTAAAGTTGAGTCGTTTGGAGGCGAACCCTTTCTAGTCTTAGTACGATGGAGATGAGCGGTGATAGCCCAAAGCAATGCATGCTTGTTCCAGGGATAGAAGCTAAGCCGTGTGGCGTAGTGACTGATCAAGTTGATTAACGTCCACAGTATTGACATCTGGACATGATAAGCGCGATCCAACAGGAGTTGCAGGCATAACCTTGGCTTCCCAATTTGTGTGCCGGAGAAGGGCCGGAGACACCTTGAAACTCAAGAGGCGGTACCGTAAGGTGCACCGTGCTTGCTACTAGCGACCGCTGTCGCCTGCCTGACACGTTGTGAGTGGGGCTGGCACCTTCCAATTATACCCACGGCACTTTCTCGAAAGTCAACAACAGCACCTTGATATAGGTAATGCCGTTTTTGGGGATGCGATAACATGGCAATGTCGATGACTGTGGTCGTGAGAATATCTTTCCGGATCTTCTCATGATAAGCACCAAAGACTTCAGGATCAAGGTCAGAGGTTCATTAGAAAAGGTACCATCAACGAGGTAATCGTTGAAACGTTGGTGAGCTTAGAGCGTTTCGTTTACAGGTGTTGCAGTTGTGAGCGTCGGAACAATGCGACCCGCACCGCCGAGGAGCTTGATTCGCTGTCTAACGGTCATCCGCCGCGCTCCTTCGCCCACCTGCTCGCTCTTACTCGTCTGTAATTCTCTTCGCCATGCAAAAGTATCACTTTCGTTTACGCCATCAGGAACGGGATTCCAATTCTCGACACGCCAGCATCTCTGGGCACGTAAATCGGAACCCTAGCCGTCTTCCGCACCCGTCTGACTCGCGTTTTGCAGGGCAAATTTACAACGATTGTCAACAACGATGCTTACTTTCCCTTTCAAGCACCCACACATTCGACACGTTCGACACATTCGACTCGCAACTCGCATGCCATATAGAGAGTGCCAAGGCGACACCCAGCCCCGAAACTTGATCGCGGGGCGTGCCAGTACTAGTCGCGTGCTGTGGATATATACCCTGCGAACGTCTCTCTGATTCCAACAAGACATCTGATGAACTAAGTACCAATTTGTCCCAACATCTTCTGTTGCGCACTTTTCGCTTGTAATGAGTTACCGCGGTCGACCGAGCAAAGGCTGCGAAGGGTGCCGCGCCCGAAAAGTCAAGGTACATTTCCCCTACGTCTTAAAATCACTCAGTCCGGCGTCCCGTTGTTGCACTCGGGAAGCTACCTATGAACTCGTGCAAAATTCTTCAGGAGTTCAAAGCTGACGAGAGTGAAGTGCGACGAAGCAAAACCAGCATGTAGTCGTTGCACCAGATCGCACTTCGAGTGCAAGTATCGTGATCAAGACACTCTGCTCTTTCGAAACCAGACGGCGGCTGCTGCGCAGCGAGCCGAAGATTCATGGAGGAAGAGATCGAAATCACAACAAAAAGCACGCCTCGATAGCAATGTAACTGAAGAATCGATCATGAGTGGCGAGCGTGGTTCTTCTGCGAAGGTGGACTTGCAATTTGTCAACAGCAATCAACACAGCGGTCCGACAAATGCCGATCCTTCGAACGACGCTGCACGCGTCACATTAGCTGATGATTTGGCGCCCATATCTGGAATACAGAGTCTTGCTATCAACACATCGCTCATTCCTGACTTATGTAGCATAGCTTACGACCGGTTCGTCTACGATTTTGTAACGCCCGACAACTATGGCAGACCACTGGGAGAGCCAACAGATTCTCTTTACGCATTTGTTCCATTGCTTTACGAGCGTACTGCTTCGAAGTCCTGTTTAGCAACGGTGGTCCAAGCAGTCTCTTACATCAACTATGCCAACAGATTCAATGCGCCCGAAGCAGCAAAACGAGCCGAGGAATGCTTGGGCAGAGGCATCACTATGCTTTCAAAGATCATTGGGGACAAAGATTTGGCTGCTTCGGACGAAGTACTATGCTCTTCGTATCTGTTGGGAGTCTATGAAGTATGTTCCCTCTACATTCTATCATAGACCCATGACTCATTGCCACAGAACATATCAAGCATTCCATTTCGGGGGACTTTTGTAGCCCACCAGCATGGCGCTAATGCATTGCTTCAGCTGAGGACAATTGAGCAATACTGCAGTAATCCGATATCGGCGAGATTATATGAAGTGGCGTATACCCAGATGGTATTGTCATATTTCTCCCCAGGCCATTGTTTACCTCAGAGACTAATCATCCGCAGCTCCTTGCGAATTTGCAAGCCGGGAAGCGTCCGCACATCCCTGTCGAAAATATACTCAACATGAGCATACATTTGCCCGACTTATACAACAAGAGTAACACGTTCGTAATAGAATTGATCTGGAGAGAGGCCCAGCTTCATTCTCTTTGGCACGAGACGAAGCAAAGCAATGACCCGCCTTCTAGCCGCGAACAACTGCAAGACCTGTTACAAACCGCACTCGATCTGGATATCGAATATCAGTCTTGGGAAGCCATGTTGACCCCTAATTGGGGTTATCGGATGGAACCAAATACTTCCGGAACACGGCCAGCCTACGACATCAAATGGCAAAAGCTCGTCCTGGAAAGTAAAGGGGCGCCCGAAGCAATACATCTCCACCCTAGCTTAAAGAAGAGCTGGATATGGGGCTTCTATCGTACGAGCCGGATGTTTTTGCTTCGCGACACGCTAGAGCTGCTAAATTGGATGTTCAGGCTACCAGAACCGAACGACTCATCGAAATACGCACGCATACGTTTCGGGCGCGGGTTCACTGCCTCCGATTCCGATGTACACAATGTCAACACATCATTAGACACAGAATCTTTGGGTTTCCAACATACGCTCACCACCGTGCAGCTGGTCAACACTATCGAGAAGGCCTGTTCCGCCATCCTCGGGAACTTCATCGTTCCCATCCCTGGAAAGTCCTTTGATGATGTAATGGTCATGAGGGGGTATGTGTGTTTGTGGCCATTGGGTACAATGGACTCCATCCTGAGTTCAGGCTTAATCCCGAATACGAGTGCCCTTTGCACACAGCCGGAACCAGGTCACTACACGACGAAGGTGCAGCCGTGGACGCCAAACACACCGGAGACTACGCAATCGCCGCCAAGCTCGTCCTGCCATGACTCATCAACGGCCCCTATCGAGAATGTATCTTATGCACAGCAACCTGATGAGACACGAGCTGAGGAGTCGCCAATGACACCGGAGTCTGTCAAAACTTCATCAGCGCCCCCTCCCGTCTTCGATCCAGCGGCAAAGAAAGGCCACGTCTTTGATTCAAGCCCGATGCATCCATACGATTGTTCTGCTGACATGGCTACGTCCGTTTCCGACTCCACGAATCTGCGCTACATTGATGTAGGAGCGAGACGGGAGTGGATTAACAGCATGCTATACTACATTGGGAGTGAGCTTGGAATCAAGAAAGCACTGGCTGTTCCGTATGTGGAAGGGTTCTTGCCAATTGTGAAGCCGAGAGTTGATGAAATCCTTGGACGATAACACAAGATGCTACCTGTTCTCGCCTTGAAGGGGTCTTGTACTTTTCATTGGTTGTCAGGGCTGGTCCTTTTCCTTTTACAACCTTGTAATCGTTGTTTTTGTTGAGAATAGCTGGGTTCAGTCCAGGGTAGAAGGTGCTTGGGAATCACATGATGTGCTAGTGTGGCAGGCACTGCCCGGTAGGCGATGGCACCCACCACAACAGTGTGAGTCTGTGACAACACAACACGATAGTCAATACAATACGTTGCAGCCACCCCGCCTTGTCCCTCCCCCCACTCGGTTATCCATGGTAGTCATACTACCAGAGGGACCTTGTTCCAATAGTTTTTGTCGATAACGGCCTTTCTCGCTTTTGTATACCCTCCGCATCACTGTCCACCGTCTTTACTGAGTCTAGTATCAACAAGTGATTCTCACCCCGGAGTTCGGCATTTTTCTTTCCAGCTGTGTTGCCGTCAATTCATATTGTGCTGATGCACCCTGGGAAATGTCGGCGCATTGCTAGCGTACTGGTACTCATCCAAGTGCGCAACTCACTCAACGAAGACCTGTCACGAGGCATGCTTCAAGTGGAGTACAAAAAGGTGGAGACAATTGTTGCTTTCGCTTGGTACGTCACCGCCAAGACAAAAGTGTTGTTTATCAACACAGGCCATATTTCTTCCAATACCGCATTTGCAACTCACGCATTATCACCCGGTTTGCTCCACAAGACTTTGCATTAAGATTCGTCATCCCCATATTCAAGCGATATGGCGGACCACCAGACTATGTAAGCACCACGAACAAGCGTTGCCGACTGAGAATGCAGACTAATCGCATCAGAATGGCGCACAACCAGCGCAACTCACCCTTACTTCGGCTACCTGCAGAGCTTCGCAACTCCATTTACCAGTACGCTCTTAGCTCGTCCAAAGTCGTCGTCCATCTTCCACTCGGCGATCCGCTTTACCGCGGCAGTAGGCTACCTGTGTCGCTGCGCTTCTTAACCACGTGCCGGCAAATCTACCACGAGACCCGCGACATCTTCTGGGCTTCCGCAACTTTCGAATTCCGCGATCACTGCCATCTCCATGAATTTGTTGAACATATCGCCGCGCCGAAGAAAACCGCGCTGATCACGTCGATCGAAATCAACGTTGCTACAGCGTACGGTTTCAAGAACGAAGTACCTGCAGTCAAGGACAGTCTACCGTCGCTGCAGAGAGTGCATGTGCAGCGGCCACTGAAGATAGGAGACTCCGGAACGCTGAACTTGCTGCTTGTGGGGTTGCAGAAGGACGCTACCATGCAAGAAGTGGGCGCTACATATGGATGGTCGTTAAACTATAGTTTCGATTGGCTAAACATGTGAGCATGAAGTGTTACCGGGTCATGTGGGTGAATGTATCAGAATATGGAGCATTATAAAGTTTGTGTCTCGTCTTGGAGGACACAGCTGGTGATCGTGCATCATGGTCGGGCAATGGCGCATGAGTTTGGCACTACTTTGGCTGATAGGGCTTATGTGGTGGTAGGTGCCTGCATCAGCAAATTAAGCAGAGTGGGCATAACGCCGGCGTTATCATTGCTTATCCCGTTGCCCTTACTCCTCGCAAACTGTTGCACGTTATATACCTTCAAGCTACAACAGCGAGAAGGTCGGCCTTTTTGCATGCAATAGTTATGAGCCCGGCTGCAACCTAGGATTGTTCTCACCTACTGCTGCAATCGTCACTCTGCTCGAGTCGCACGTTGCTATACCGCGTCCACCACAACGCACCATTACCGCGTCCACCACAACGCACCATTACCGCGTCCACCACAACGCACCACCTGTTACCGCGTCCACCCACGACGCACATTGCCTGGATCTCTGCTCGAATCCAATCATACACGACTATAGCCTCAACATGGCTACTGAGTCTGATCCGGCGGTGACGCGTGTCACTGTCATCCTCAACACACCAGACAACTGGTTTACCTGGTTGTTTATACGCCGAGACATTGCCAACCGCCACGGTCTCTGGCAATACATCAATCCTGACGTAGCTAGGGAGCTTCTCCCTGAGCTAACAGAGGCTACTGAGCCTCAACTCATTGACTACAAGGCTGGAGCTATCAGGCTCTCTGACCTGACTGCAGATGACCGAGAGTCCTACCGATGGGAATGCGACCGATGGGAGCGCCGCCGCTCTGAGTACCGCACCCAGAAGAAGGCCTTGGCTGACCTGAACACGGACATCAGCAAGACTATTGCTGTACGCCACATACACCTGATCAAGGACCACAAGACACCATACAACCGACTGGTTGCTCTTAAGAAGTTCCTTTGTCCAACAGATGCAACTCGCCGCCACAAGCTTGCTGACAAGTACAACGCTCTTAAGACCGCTCCACGAGCCGCAAAGAAGGTCGAACAATGGCTAGCTGACTGGACATACATCACAGCTCAAGGCAAGGCTGTTAGCCTACCTGAGACTGACAGCAACCGACCACAAGAGGACTTTCTGATTGCCTGCAAAGCACTTGATCAAGAGTATGCCACATCCTGCCTACGTGAGATCTTCAAGCATGAAGCGCGAGGCACCACTACTGAGATCTCATCCCTGGAGACGTACGTTGCTGAGATGACCACCTACTTACGCCGCACAAAGCCTCACTCCACAGGTCTGGCTGTATCTGCTACGGAGCTTGAAGCCGCAAACCTAGCTGAGCCTCAGATACCAAAGGGCAATTGAGGTCGTGGTAATCGTGACAGTACACGACCAACGCCTACCTGCATCTGTGGAGAGAAGCACTGGTACACTGACTGCTTCATCCTCAATACACGCCACCCAGAACGTCCAAAGACCTTTCAGCCTACAGCTGAGGCTGTACGCAAGGTTGAACAAGCACGAAAGGACCCTAGGATCAATGCACGCATCAAGACTGCTCTTGAGAGGTGGGCAGCCCGCCACCCTCACAGCGCTGCACAGAATGCTGGATCATTACAAATTGATGACGGCAAGCCACCTGCAAACACTAACACCTTTGTGATATCAACTGGCCCACAGCTTGAGCCTCTTGGCTACGACGGCCACGACGGCCACGACGGTCATGACAGCAACGACGTCCAAGACGTCATCGCGACTGACGCACACACTGAGCCTGCGAGTGAGCTCACTGTACTGGCCATGGAAGACACCAACCAGACTGAGCTACTCAACCGATGGATCGTTGATCCAGGATCGAATACACACGTTGTCAACACAGAGGCATGGAAAGGCTGGAAGAGGACAAACAATAATCCAGATCGTCGTACTCTCAATGCTGGCAACAGCTGTATTCTCATTACAGCTTGGGGTACAATGGAAATTATTGCTCGTACACCACATGGACAGCTGACGCTGGAGCTAACGCACGTTGCGTATGTCAAAGGCTTCCTCACAAGCGTCCTGGGACTTGCTCGCTGCCGGACAGAGTCAATCCACTTTGACTCTGGCCGCGACGTCCTGTACATGCACCAGCCATCAAACATCATTGCGCAACTCGAGTACAACGGAGGACACTGGCTGATAGATGCTAAGCCATCACATCGACCGCCGCTATCGCTTCTACAATCACCGCTGAGTACGTTTGGGACGTCATACCGCCCGTTGTACGCGCCAAAGCCTACTAACGTTGTCAATCGACGTGCGACTCATCAGACTTGGGGCCACCCAGGTCGAAAGGCAGTTGACCAGCTTGAATCAAACGTCACTGGCGTTTAGCTGACAGGAGATCACATGGAATGTCTCTGCCAGATATGTATTGAAGCTCGCATGACACACATCATCTCAAGGCGCCCAGCTGAGAGCCGTGCACAACGATCATTCTATCGAATTGCAATTGACCTCATCTACATCATCCCAGTGGGAGAGGAGTGTATAGATGGCAGCAAGTATGCTCTACACTCTGTGGACGAGCACTCAAGGTGGCATGAAATTGCTACAATCAAGCAAAAGGACAAGCCAACACTCACACGCTGGTTCATGGCTTTGATCCGCAAGATCCAGCGCGTGTACAACACTGACGTGGTCGCCATTCGATGCGACAATGAGAGGGGATTTGGCAACAATCTCATCAACACTACTAAGGAGCTGGGCATGCTATATGAGCCAGCCCCAGCCGGCACAAAGGAACCAAATGGCCTCATTGAGCGCGCAGGCGGAGTTCTCACTCAGCGAGCTCGCGCTATGCGCATACATGCCAACCTGCCAAAGGACCTATCACATGAGATGTATTGCACCACCGCGTACATCCTCAATCGCACGCCTACCAAAGCACTTGGCTGGAAGACACCGTACGAGGTTGTATGGGGACGAAAGCCACTCGTCGCCCATATGAGGCCTATCGGCTGTCGCGCCTACGTCTACAACCGCGACCTGAGAGCTGCTGACAAGCTTGAATTGCGCACTCTCATCGGCCACCTTGTTGGCTACCAAGGCACCAATATCTTCCGCATATGGCTGCCTACAAAGGATATTGTCATTGTCACACGCGACGTCGTATTCGAACCTACGCTCTTCTTTGATGGAATAGCTAGCTACGCCTCTACGCCAGTGATCGAGGAGGTAATCGAGCTACTCGAGTACCCAGAGATGCCACAGAACGACGATATCAGCATCGAGGACCTGTTGACAGCTCGTCAGCGCGATAGCCACACAGCACCTGTGACCTCAGCTCCGAGAGCTGGAGGCTCCCAGGTGGGGGGTGAGATGGCCGACGACGACGCATCCGAATCAACCCAGCAACAGCTGCCAACTCCTGGACCGTCTGAAGAGGGCTACACGCCTATGGTACCTGAGGGCTATCGCCGTCGAGGAGACAGAGCACCGCTGGACGTCAATCTCAACCCCAATGACACCAGTCTGATCATCTCAGGCAAGCGCATTCAAAAGCAGAAAGACCTGAACAACTTTGCGATCCAGTCCTATGCTGAGAGGCTAGGACCTGAGCCTCTCCTCGATTACCTGCAAGCGTTCTCAACTGAGATCCACTCAATACATACAACAGCAGATGGAATACCACGAATCCATCAATCACAGCTGCCGCCTCCACCAAAGGCAGTAAAGCAGCTCAACACACACATGTTTGGCAATCAATTCCGACGCGCTATAGAGAGTGAATGGCAACAACTACGTGCCAAAGACGTCTTTGGCCAGACAGATCAGTCAAAGGCAACTGCAGACGCCGAGGTGCTGCCTCTGATGTGGATCTTCACATACAAGACAGACGGAGATGGATATCTCTCACGCTTCAAGGCTCGACTTGTTGTCCGAGGCAACCTCCAAGCTCCACTTGACAACACGTACGCTGCTACACTTGCAATCCGCAACTTCCGCGCTCTTATTGCAATTGCCAACTACTTTGATCTTGAACTAAAGCAGTACGACGTTCCTACTGCCTTCTTGAACGCAAAGATCAACCGCAAGCTATACGCTGAAACACCTGAGGCCTTCCGCCATATTGAAGGCGAGATTATGCTGGTACTCCGCGCCCTGTACGGCCTGAAGGAGTCACCAGTCCTATGGTACAATGAGCTACGTCGACAGCTTGTCAAGCTAGGCCTAAAACCAGTTGAAGGCTTTCCCTGCCTGTACACGAGCCAATGGCTCATCCTCTTTGTCTATGTTGACGACATTGTTATGGCGTTTCATCGATTAAACGTCCATCTCCACAGGTCCTTTGAGAAGGACCTGGTGGATCTATACAACATCAAGGCTATGGGAGACCTTACTTGGTTCCTTGGCATCCGCATTGTCCGCGATCGAGCACTGCACAAGACCTGGCTGGTCCAAGACGCTTTCATTGACAAGGTGTGCTCTCAATACAGCATTGAGTCTGTGGGCAAGGCTCCAGACGTCCCGCTGACAGAGAACTGGCTGCCGCAGTCCACAGAGGAGACTGACACTGCTCAAACAAAGCTCTACCAACAACTTGTTGGTTCCCTCGCATACATTGCTGTCTGGGGCAGACCTGACGTCGCTCGAACGCACGTTGTCTTTGCCTGCCACCTCACAAACCCAGGACAGTCTCACGTCTCAAAGATCCGCCAGACCTGGCGCTACCTGCTCAGTACAAAGGCTCTTGCTCTCGAAGCCTCTGCCAGCGCGCAGGACATGACTGAGTACCTATCTGACAATCCAACATACCGCGATCCTCTCTTCTTTGGATCATCTGATGCCTCGTACGCCAACGAGCCTGAGACTCGCCGGAGCTCTCAGGGATACGCCTTCAAGTTTGGAGGACTTATGATTGACTGGAAATCAACTGTACAACGCACAGTCACAAAATCAACCACTGAGTCTGAGCTACTCTTGCTCTCTCTTGCTGCCTCGCAGATGGAAGAGTGGATGCGTTTCTTTGCTGGCATCAACCTCACGCTTGACTGCACGCCTACAATTTGGTGCAACAACCAGCAGACTGTTGGTATTGTCACAAAGGAGCACGACAAGCTTCACACAAAAGTCAAACACGTTGACATCCACCAGCTCTGGATTTGACAGGAGGTTACTGCTTCACGCATCAACGTCAAATGGGTACCTACAGATCATATGCCTGCTGACGGACTCACAAAGATCTTACCCAAGCAGAAGTTTACAGAGTTTGTCTGCCAGCTTGGCCTTGTTGACATCACTGAGCGCCTGAAGGGCCTACATCAGGCTGATGGGGACGACCTTGACGCTCTGTATATACACTGATACTGATCAGCTGTCGTGTACTCACTGCCTTTAAGTCCATGCCAGCTGGGGGGTGTGTCACGGTTTGAGGTGTCTACTGCCTCACCTGCAATTGCACCTTGCTTATATGGTAGCGAGTTGCGACTACCTACATTGAACTAGCGCTGCCCACAGCCACATATCTACATATACAGTTTGTAGCTTCACTCAATACAACCTCAGTTCAATCCTTCAATTCTTCCTGTATATGCGCTGTTCTCACATCGCGACACAAACCCTTGTCATACTTGTCGGAGTCGGGCTTCTTTCATCCAAGAGTTTGCTGGAGAATAGTGTATCTCCCTGAAAGCACGCCAGTCCACCGTTCGTACCTGCTTGAAGTCAGCCGAGCTAGTGCTTAGCTTCAAGCTAGCGCCCTCTGTGACTTCCAGTTTGGGGCCACCCCTATCACTGAACAGTCCCTCTCAACTCAGTCCTCAATCTCTCACCACTTCGACAATGACGGCCCCCACTCTCGAGAAACCTCACTACGAGCGCATGTCAGTACTCCCCTACCCACGATATCACCTCCATTCACTAACACCTTCCAAACACATCCACCAACAGACTGAACTTACCTCTACTCCGCCTCCCACCCGAACTTCGGAATGCGATCTATCGACACGCTTTCACGTGTGATTCGGTCCTGGTGCAGCCCGACAAGTCGTTCCGCACATTAACATGGGGCTTCCATAGCTCTATGGGCTTCCTCATGACGTGCCGCCAAGTGTACGACGAGGCTTACAAACTTTTCTTCACCATCGTCACCTTCGATCTCGGTCTTCTCAGCAATATCGCGGAACCTTCTCTGCCGATAGCATGCGACAAATCAGCACTGATAACAAGTATCGAGATTGAGTCATCGGTGGCACTGTCAGTGTACTTGCAAATCGAGTACACCGATACCTTCCTGCATGCTGTGTATGCTGATATTTTCCTGGGTGCTGAGTCAAGAGGATGGAAAGAAGTGTTTGAAGAAGCTAATTTCTTGGCGCTGGAACGTGTGCAAGTTAAGGGCACCGTGCAGTCGCATTTCGATGTCATTACAACACCTCTTGATATCAAGAATAGTTTGAGAATAGCTTTTGGGAAGAACGACTTGGAAATCACTTTTGTGGGATATGGTGCGGGTTCGTGACGAACTCTCTGGCCTGGATGCGGTCGCTCGGATGAGTTGTGTGGAGGGCAAAATGTGATTAGCGTGAAAGCCGTCAGAGAACTGTATATGATCAAACATCGGGGCCATAAACAGCCTGAATACTCTCATTATCTTATCACCTACCACCACAGGTTTCCACTAGAAACATGAGCACAGTCAGCCCATGTACATCACAAGTAATAATATATCAAAGGCAGCATATCAAAGATAGCAATAACTCAGTCCACAACGAGCATCTTCATTGATAACTCACGCCATCTTCTCGATGCTAATCTCCACCATCCTCCACACCTCCCCTCCCCTCCCCTCCCCTTCCCTCCTCCATACAATCTCCCACCCCAGGTGATTCCGCCTCATCAGCCAATTCCGCCGTGGGCCGTCATAGACGCGTACTCGTGGCGATGGGGGGACGCCGTCGAAGAGATAGGAGGGAGTAGCTATCTGTGCGAATGGAAGGCCACCATCGGGCGTTCTGCCACCGTGAGGTGCTAAGCCATCGTGAGATGATAAACCAACGTAAGTTATTCCGTCCCGTTCGACGATGAGTTCAGACAAATCGTCTAGGGTGGACGCAGCCGCCGCAGAAGCCTCCGTCTGCGCATCTCGTCTTCTCCGCAATCTCGCACGAAGTGCATCAAGCCCAGCTTTGTCACGAAGTTCATTCGGTTTAGAAATTCGGCGAGATCGGGGTCGTCTGTGAGCCGTGATGAGGCGGTATGTGGTTGTCCAGGACAGCCTGCAGTGAGCCAGGACCAGCCTGCAGTGAGCCAGGACGATCCCGCAATAAGCCAGGACGATCCTGCAATGAGCCAGGACGATCCTGCAATGAGCCAGGACGATCCTGCAATGAGCCAGGCCGAGCCTGTAGTGAACCAGAACCAGCCTATAGTGATCCAGCACGAGCCTACGAAGGGGATTCCTCGCCAGCATGGCGAGATGCCGCGACGTCGTCGCGATAGCCACCATTGTATGGGTGTGATTCAGGTTGACGTATGACTCCTGGAGGAGGCAACGTACGAGGGTCTTGTCTAGGGTCGTAGACTGGCTCGCGATATGTCTCGCGGTATGCCGACGCTGGGTCATAGTAGGCCGACGCTTGGTCGCGGTATGCTGGCGCTGGCCCGCAATATGCTGGCACTGGCTCACGATGTGTCGACGCTGGGTCGCGATACAGTGGCTCCTGGCCTAGCTCACGATAAACATCGCGGCCTGTATTCCCTGCATTTGCAGGATACTTATTTGCCTCGCCCACTGGGCGAGTTGCGTAGTCGCCTCGTCGAGGATCTATTTCGTTAGCACTGAACACTTCATTCAAGTGCAAAAGTGTTACTCACATTCCGCCTCATTGGGCGATGGGCGATATGGCTGTGAGGCCTGACCGTGATGGCCGCCCTAAGGCGAACAATTGGGTGGATAGTGCGGATCACGTGGATCACGCGGATCGCAATAGTCGCGATAGTTGCGATCCATGGCGTAAGGAAGACCTCGCGCTGATTTGTTTGCGCGAAGTTGAAGTTGAGGTTGAGGGTAGTGGGGTCGAGGTGTTGGAGAGGGCGTGGAGTAAAAGTTCTATGAGCTCGAGCGAGCAAACGCGCGCAACGCTAGTGCAGAACGAGCCTGGCCCGTTACCACGGCAGCGTGAAGGTGACGTTGCCGTTGGTGAAGAGAGATTAGAGAGGGCGAGGGTCTCACCGTGAAGGAGTGCAGGCCGCTGCTGAACTGCTGTGGGTCTTGACAACGCGACGCGGTTTATGGAATCGAACACACTTGAGGCGACCGGGCAGGTATGACTAGGGTGACGAGACGTCCACATTAATGTCCTTAGTAGACTTCAACAGATTGGTTCAAAGGCCAAAGCTTTCGAGAAAAGGGACTACACAACCGTAGTGATGAGGAGATGGGAAGAGGTATAACGAGCAATGTGTACATATTTAACCAATGCTTACCTTCTCTTGAAGCATACTTCCTCCTTAAGACGAAGTAAAACTGAGGAGACATCAAATGAAGCTTGCTAGCGGAAAGGCAGAACAAGTACGAGAAGAAATGACTGTCTGCGAAATAGACTCACATAAACCTCTGGTAACGAGATACTCAGCACACGACTTTGTGACGTTATAACGTTTTGTGCGAAGCGATTGACTTGAAAAGACAAGAGGACTAACCTTTGCTTACGCAGAATTGCGGTCCAAGAAGAGACATCGTCAGCCAATACAAATCGTTAACTATCATGCCATTGCGTTACCCCACTCAGTAGTGCTTCATGCAGCCTCCTCCTATTGTCGTATCACCGTTGAGCATGAATACTAGCAACCTCTGATCTTTCACGAAGCTAAGGGTATCATGGTTAGACTTACTGCATATTCCCAGCCTGGAGACTACCCATTTCCGCAACGCAAAGCGCCATGTCTGCCTCGACCTGCAAGTAATTTCAGCGTACACCTATCACGGTTCTTTCGCTGTTGCCGCAATATGGATGTACATGTATTATAGCTTGTCTACCCGCAACTGGGCATGAGGGGTTAAATAAATGCACAGGCGATGGGACACATGGGGCAGTCTGACGCGGATGAGCAGACACAACATCAGCGATATCATGAAGCTGTGTAGTCGATCAGCAAAAGCATATAGATATGGGAGGGTAGAGTGTGCTTCTTGTCATCGTCATCTCGAGTCCTCGTGCACACATCGAGTAGGGCTGCTCGCCTTGAACCTCCTCGGCGACAGTGACTATGCCGCAATTAACGTGCTTCAAGTACCCTGATAGCATTTGGCATGTGCTGTGTGGGGTGATGATTGATCGAAGAAGAAGTCATGTCTTTCGGTTCGCTTAGACACCCAACTTTATGCCTTTTTCGCCCAAGGCCAAACTCCATCTGATCTAGTATGGAGGTATGCGATTATCCGCCTTGTAGTCTCAAGGTAGTCTGATTAGTAAGGTGCGCGTATAGGTAGTAACAAAGAATCTTGCAATACAAAACAGGTATTGATCATACCAACTCACAGCCACTATCTACTCCCCCACTCCCCGTTCAAGCCCATCCTAAAGCCCAAACTGACTCTCAACCTCCTTCCTCCTCTGCTCCCTCTCGAGCTCCTGTCTCAGCTTCTCCACCTCCTCGCCCATGCCCTTTTCGCCCTTCTTGCGCTGCCGCTCCTCATACAAGGCCCTGCCCTTCATGATGCGCGTCACGATCTCGGCGGCATTCACGTTCTGGAACTCGTGGTTCGCAATCTCGCGGTAGATGTTGAGGGCCTTGGAGACGGCGTAGGGGTCGTAGGTGAGCGGCATGAACTTGGTGATGCCGTGGTAGACGGCCGCGGGGGTGGAGTAGGGGAGGGTCAGGAGGAAGGCCTTGGAGAGGGAGAAGGGCGAGCCGAAGACGACGGCGTGGACGTACTATGAGGTGTTAGCTTTTGATGTGGATGAAGGAGATAATGGCATACCTTGCACTGCAGCACACACAGCCCGCGCTCAAAGACGTTCATAATGGGGAAGTTGATGCCTTTCCAGTGGTTGATGACCTCGTCATCGTGAATGCCGGCGACTATGAAGGCAGGCGGGTAGTCTTCGCCAGTCTTTTCTATGCGCTCCTTCTTCGCTTCTTCTGTGTACCACCCGTGCTCTTTCGCCGCGTTCTCTTCGGCTTGGGTGACGAGTCGCAGGAACTCGATGTGGCCAGAGGAAAACAGATCCCAGCCTCCATCGACGTAGACAACCCTCTGGCCTGGCTTCACACCCTTGCCCTGCACAAGCTGATGGAACGTGCCCTTCTCTTCCTTCACTGGCCTCTGGCTGCCGGTCGTGTCGGATCGCACTGTGCCAGGTCGCTCGTTGGCGACGGTATTACTCGTCGTCGTTCTCCGTAGCTTGGCAGGTCGCGAAGCATGCCAGTACCACACATCGCACCCCGGCGCGAGACCCGTAGCATCTGTCGCATAGTCCTTGATGCGCTGCAGCATCGCCTGACCAGTCGCTAGGCGCTCCAACTCTCCACCCGGGCCTTCATCTCCAGACAGCCTCTTCTCCAGCGATTGTATAAAGTGGGATCGTGTGCATAGCAGCATGCGGCCTACGAGGTCGGTCGTGGAAATGCCCGGCGTGCGCTTAACCACCTTGAAGCGCCCCGCGGCCTTGACATAGCGGTAGCAGTCCTTGCCGTCGCTGTCGGAGGTGATGTCATCGCCATGGACGACGTACTGGCAGCCGTAGTGGGAGATCCAGGGCAGCGAGGTCACGTATGGTGCCCTGGGGATGGCTCGAGTAGCCCAGCGGCAGGCTTCGACGGCCATGACACTGCCTTAGTCAGCCGTGTTACCTGCGTACTTGGGTTAGACGCACCGCTCGTCCAAGCGCATCACCGTCGGGCCCTTGTTCTCGAGGATCGACTCGTCCGAGTGCACGCCCACGAGCAGCTCATTTCCCAGCTGGCGCGCCTGGAGCATTGCGCCGGCATGTCCTTTAGATTTTGTTAGCATGCGCAAGTTATGTCATCGCAACAAGCATACCGTGGTGGGCAAAGTCGAAGCAGCCATCAACCCAGATGCGCTTCTCGGAAACCTGGACACCGTCCTGGGGCTCCACAGGCCACTGCCCCTCGGCGGGGATCCACTCTCCCTGTTCTTTTCAGCGCATGCTTCTTCAGTATACAGCAAGATGCTCACTCTTGCGCTCTGTCGGCGCTGCAAGTCGCGATGCATGGTTCGATGACGTAGGGTGGTGCAGTTCGAGGATGGATCGAAGGTCAGCTGAAGACCTCGGGAAGTATGTAGTCACGCTGGCGATCAATTCTTGCACGTGCAGCTCCAAGAAGTTTAATGCGCCTAAACTTGATATCGATATGAATGGTGGAGGTGGACGCTACTCGCGGACAGGGATGCGGCCGCTCTCCGACATGAGTGGCCAAGGAAGCCCTCACTCCGGAAGCGCCATCTCATGTTCCTGCGTCGGCGTCCTGGCCTCATTGGTGTCGCGCCTCTGTCCGGGGCGCATCGAGGCGTGACAGTGTCCGGCAGCCGCAGTCGCATCGCCGTGAATCCGGTGTCTTCTTTCTGCTACACTATATACACGTCTTCGCGCTGCGCATTGCACTGTGACAATTCTGCAGACGACACCCCGCCATGCCGGAAGCGAGCCCCTGATACCCCTGCATTACCCTGGATCTTAGTGAGCGGTCAAGGGCTGGGTTGGTGTGCAATATGGCCGACCATACATCCCACGGCAGCAGTACTACCAAGGACGCGGGCATCTTCTCGCGCCGCCCCTCCTTCTTCGGCGGAAAGAGCACCAAAGGCCACCACAAGCAGTCGTCGACGCCTGCACTGCACCTGCCTGCCACGCGTGAGGTCCTCGAGACCCCAGGCCCTCAACCCCCCCAGACCCCCCTCGTCGCCAGCCAATACGACGACACGCTCAAGGCACCCACGACGCCGCAGAAGCGCAGACAGGGCAGCCGACACTCGATTGCCAGCTCTGTCACGGACATCGGCTCGTCGCTGCGGCGGTCTCGCAGCGCCTCGCTCCGCACCAACACCTCCGCCGGCACCACCAGCACGTCCTCGCACAAGAGGACGCCCTCGGCCACCCTGGCGCTCACCTACTCCCCCGAGAAAGCCTCCAATGCGGCTGCCAATGCAGCCCGGCCCGCCCTGTCCATCTCCACCTTCTCGCGCAACAAGCAGAAGAGCAGCGAGAACGTGAAGCTCGAGGGCGGCAGCGCGCAGGTGTACGAGAAGAGCCCGCTGAGTGCCGTCGACAAGCCCAAGACGCCCTTCGCCATGTCCGTGCCCATGACCGCGCGGCACCCGCCGTCGCAGAAGGACATCCTGCAGCAGAACCGCCAGGCCAACGCCCAGCTCGCGCCCGCCGCGCCCATACCGGGGCTCAACGGCGCCAACCCCAACATCATATTCCAGCACATCCACGAAATGGCCTCGAAGCGCATATCCACGCTGGACTACCTGAGGAAGGCGTGCGTACATGTCCTCCTGCCATACATCCCCCACTAACGTCTCCAGCCACGAGGGCCGCATCTACTGGTTCAACACGCTGCTCTTCTCAAAGTCCGACCTCACCCGCCTGCCCTCCTCCTCCCCCCGCAACCAAGCCCGCCGCGCAACTCACTACCTGCTCCTCGGCTTCTCCCTCCCCACCATCCTCGACCTCAACGCAAACTCGGCCACCGACTACCTCCGCGCCCTGAACGCCCTTCTCCTCGAATTCGAGCAGTACCAGAGCATCCACCCCGCCGATGGCAGCACACCCAGCTCCCTATCAAGAGCGCGCCTCCCGAACATGTTCAAGCGCACGAACCTCGGCGGCAAGGGCAGACGCAGCAGCAGCGCAACGGGCCTCAGCGACATGACGCTCCTCACACCGAGTAACAGCGCCGACAGCGCGAGCGCATTCGGCCTCGACTCGCCCCCCGAGAACAACGACCTCCTCCCCAACGAATCCTACACACATCTCCAGACCCCCTCGCTCCCCTTCGACCCCGACTTCTTCAGCACCTTTGCCACGCTGTGCGACGTGCTTATCGACTGCTACACCAAGATCCTGAACATGCTGGCCACGCCCGATAGCATCAACTCCGCGGGCGGCGGCGTGCCGAGTCTGGTGGGGGATTTGTTCAACAAGGCGGACTCGAGGGTGAGGAAGATTATCCTCGCGGGTGTGGTCAGGGAGTTTGAGGAGAGTTGTCGGGCGGGGTTGAAGAGTGAGGTTGGGGGGGTGGGCAAGGTTGTGTTGGGCGGGTTGATGTGATGATTCTTCACGATTAGATTTACGATGGACTGGACTGGACAAGGATGGGAAGGGATGATGTGAGGTTATGATATCCACATGAGGACTTTTGCATAGCTGGCGTTAAGCATTTTCGGGCGTTTCTCTGTCGTCAACGTAGACGAGTTAATACACCACCTTTCCCCCTTGCACACCTCCACACCTCACGCAGCAGCCGCCTCATTCCTCTCCACAAGCTCCATAACGCCCTTACTCCTCCCCACCCTAACCTTCTGCCTCTTCTTCCCCACCTCCTTCTCCTCACCCACTTTCTCACTGCCCACGGCCTCGCCCTCGTCGCCAAAGATCTCCTCCTCGGCATCGCGCAGCTGCTCCTTCAAATCCGCCAATTCCATCTTCATGCTGTACGCGTCCTCGCCGTCGGCGTAGTACTTTGCTTCCACCTTGTCAACTGTGAAGCCCAGCGTGTCGCGGTAGAGGTGCAGTGCGGCGGTGTTGGAGACGCGCACGTGCAGGCTGACGTAGTGCGCGGCAAAGGTTTCGGCCATTGCGCGCTCTGGATGTCGTGGTGTTAGCTTCAGCAATCGAATCATGTACTTGTAGCTGACATCTGTACAATTGAAGGAAGACGGGGTGGGCACGTACGTGACTGCCTCATCAGTTTCTCGGCTAGCCCGAGGCGGCGGTGCGTGCGCATCACGGACAGAGAGGTGATGTGGCCGTGTTGCACGCCGTCGGCGGGCTCTTCTTCCATTTTGGCCAGGACGTAGCCTACGATTTTGGGCGGGTCGTAGGGCGTTTTTGGGGGGCGGGAGACCTGATTTTGGGGGGTTAGTGATATGTCTTGTAGTGTCTAAAAGACGTAGATAATAAGGAGATCACGTGTGTGTCTTGAAGACACCTGTATCAGAACTCTTGCTTTTTGGATGCTTTGGACATTCAAAACATTTCAAGGTCTTTGGTGTTTGCCCACGGCTCTTTCCTAATCCACACAGGCTTCCGTCTCTTCCTCATTTCCCTCATTTCGCGCCCGATCGAGATGAACTTACATCAACAGCCACATAGCTCAACTGCGGCCAGCTCATAGCATGGTACAGATAGTACTTGCAGAAGTAGTTCTCAGGCAGATTCGTAATGTTGGCGAGTTGGACATGCGGAATGTCCGAAGGGCGCAGGACACGGATATCCATTTTTTGGCGGACCCCTGTGAATTGCCTAGCTCTTTTGATATGTGAGCTCTCGTGAGCTTCCTTTGGCGTGGTAGTTTTGATGCAGGGCTCTGAGTCTAGTAAGGAGGATTTCAGGGCGAGGGCGAGGGCGAGGGCGAGTGGTGATGCTCGCGATGCTCGATGTGGTCTGGCGAATCTGATAGACGAGGCTCGTGCGTTTAGGTAAGCTTGTGGGCTCGGTGATTGCACTAGCGCGATCCCTATCTCCGGCAACTGAGAAACATCAGAACGTCAACGAGGTTCACGATCCAACACATGACACCTTCATCGTTGCTCAAGTATACCGCGGCACTCCGGTATTCATCTAATCTTCGCTTACACTATCAACGTGCCATCCTCCTTCGGCAGTATGCTGCGAGGTGGGGAAGGTAAGTTCCATGTACCTGGGTATATACGAGGCGGGCGTAGTTCTTTCTGTAGGATAAATGACTTTCGCCCCGCGCCGCCGATTCACACAAGAGTAACCGAATCTAATTTTCAATTCCCGGCACTAAGGGAAGTGATAGATTGCATTAAGCGTACTACTACTCTACCGTCGTACGAGATAGGACGGAGCAGCTTACCAAGAGCCAGACGTCAGACAACGCCCTCGGTCTTGAATAAAACATAGGAAGGAGCTACATGCTTGTTCAGGTTCAGATTCAGACTCCCCGGCAGCAACTTGGGGAATTGTGGCGTTAGTTAAACCTCACCGTAGGCATACCGGACACTTGTGCCTGGATTGAAGTAGTTAGTACAACGAAGTGGTTTCCATCTTGGATCAGTTTGTACTACAATGGAGTTCCCGTAAGAGGCAGTTGTGAAGAATCCTGTGAATAGGGCGAAATCAACCCACGGACTTGACATGGAGCAAACGATCAATATCGGAGCATTCTCGGAGCAATATCAACGGTGTTCAGCAAATCTTCGATGGACAATATTGATTGATCAGCTTTCGGTCATGGATGAAGGGTTGGGTCGTTCGATACCTCTTCCCAAAACTACACCTTGGAGCCGGGCAAAAGCGTTTGCTGGTCAGTGTCCTCGTGTGAGAAGACGCCCGGAGAACGTAGACCAAAATGCTCAAGTGTAGACGAGAGCATTCGATGTATATAAGTCGAGCTTGAGGTATGTGTAGTTTCTTATCGCATCAACTCATCACTTCAGCTTTCCGCACTACATATCCACCCACTTACAAACCCTTCTTCTGTCTACCAGAATGCATTACTCCGCGGTTGTCCTCGGCTTCGCTGCTGCAGTAACAGCGATCGATCTCCGCCTGTATGACGGCAACTGCGGCGGCGGCTTTTATGGGTGGACGAATGTCCAGCCGAACGTATGCTACGCATATGACAGGGACGCCCACTCCAGCGCCGAGTGGCGCGCCATCCCATTCGATTGGAGCCTGAATGTCGGCGCCTACCGACAAAGGGGCTGCGATGTCCTGGTCTCGTCACGCGACGTTTACAACCAGAACACCGTCTGTTTGACTGGTGAGCTGTTTCCCCAAACGCTTTCATTGCCTTCAGTGCTGACTCAAATCGTGACGGAACAGCTTCTGGTAGAGTTCTCACAGGCGCACGCTACCATTTCAAAGGCAAGAAGCGTGCCGATGATTCTTGTGACGCCCCCGGTGCCTCTATCGAAACGCAGAAAAAGTGCACGGAGCAAGCGGGACCACCCACCAGGGTCGGACTGGCGGATGGCGTTGTGTACAATACTGCGGGTTTGGAGACGGGTCTGGTAGAAACTTTGATTGACTTGGCGTTCAATGGCACGACTGCCGCTGAAGTCCCTGAGGTCTATCACAACCTTGTGGTGGTGGAGTAAGCGGTGAGCTGGGGTTTACGAAGAGAGGTGTTTCTTTTGGAGAAACCGCTTGGAATGAGGTGGCTGTGGGACTTTTGTCCCAACATTTCCTCAGATTCTGTCCTTACCATTAGCTTTCCTTGATCAAATTATTAGAGTGGTGGCCACCACTACCTACAATGGCACACTGCCGAAGAAAATACAAATGTTGATCGATCACCTCCATCTATCTTGCCGTGATTGGCAAGCGTTGTGTCCAGTTCTTGACGCTGTTTTCACGTCGCTGTAGTACTAGCGAGGCAGTTTTGCAGCCGTTACCAGGGGATTACTGATCTGAACGTTTTTATGTCGTAACTGCGACTGAGGTTAGCCAGACTCTATGAAAGCAATTAGGAACGAACGACTTACGAGCTAGTGTGCACTTAAAGCCAATTTACTTGACCGTCACACCGGCCTCTCTACACTTCCACCCTGACTCAACGGACCTTCTCTACGAGACTGACAATGAAGAACACACCTAGTACTTCTTGTACGAAGGCCAGCATGTAAGCAATAACCTCATCCTAGGCGAACATGTCACTAACGATGCGTTCCTTACCCAGCACCGAGAGGAATGCGCTCCACTCACCCTTCCTCCGCCTTCCACCGGAACTCCGCAATCGCATCTACACCTACTTTTTCACCGGCGCTGTAGTCGTTCCATGGAATGGCGCCTGAGTCAAGCACATGAAGCTCCGCAGCATCGCCGCCTTCTCTCTCTTCACCAGCCAGCAATTGCGCCATGAGACCTCAGCCCTCTTCTTTAACCAGACCACATTCGATTTCCGCAGCTACGAGGCTGTAAGCTTCCTGTGCGGCGCAGCAAGGAGATATATGGGCGCACATATCTGCGATAGGATTACGTCAATTGTAATACTTTCGAGTATGTTGGAATATATCGCTACACGTGGGCGCTATACTTTCGATTATAAGAAATCTTTCTCAAGGCTGAGGGTTGTGTGTCTGAGCCTGAAGGACGAGTGGCAGGCGGATTTTCATATGGAGCTTGCGAGAGTGTTGTTTGGGAAAGGGGTGGAGATTTTGGACTGGTGAAACTGGGACACGATGTGCGTGGTGATAAAGAGATAACGAAAAGAATGAGGAGTGCCGATGCCATAAATCTCGAGTGACCGTAAGGCTCGCCATTGAAGCCGAGTAAGCCCAGGAGTATCTCAAACACTCAAACTCAGGCGTGTTGTCGACAGAATTACGCGCGAGAGCCTCCTCGATATGTCGTAGACGTGCCATCATGTGTAGTTGCATGCATTGGATCTAGACACGTAAGCGAAGTGTGCAGTCAAGCGTAGTCAGAATCTTAGCGATTCTGCTGAGCCCAGAGTTACTATAGTTAGTCGCCGATGCATTCAGATGCGAGGTGTCGAACGGGGTGAACAAGTCAGTCGTATGTGTCACTACAAAAGATAGAATGCCACCAGCTTCACGGAAGCTTTGTGCATGTGAAGTACACTTTTGTTGACGCGGTTGTGCGTAGTTGTGGTTAGCCGCGCCCACCGGTTCGCAACGATTTAGCTATACACGCTTCCTACAGTTGCAAGAGCATTGTAAAGATTGACGGTTGGGTAGGGTATGAAGTCTGAGCCTACCAGGTAGTATTGGGCTAAAGTTCGAACCAATCACAGCACGTTGGCGCCTCAAGCGCAATCGTTCGACGTTATTTTCTCACTGTTCCTTCCCGATTCATCTCACCATACTTCGTGGTGTGAGCGAGTCTCCAACTCCATTGCCGACAACACAAGCTAGAAAAATATTAAAACTTTTCTTCGAGCGCCTTCTTCGCGTTCCCTGCTCTCCTCATTCATCGCGGGTCTGGACGATAACTTCCAAATCCGCCATGCCACAGAAATGTTTGACAGCTTCTTCAAAGTCCTCGTCGTGGATTGAACACCTCTCTAGAACCCTTCGAAGCACCGAAGCACCGATACATACACACATTTCAACAATTCCATGATCCCTCCGGCCATATCCACACAAGACACCCCAGCAGCGTGCCTATTGAATATAGGAATTTAAGGTGGGTGAACAGTCGAATAGCGGGCGCGTGTGAAACTTCGATTGAACAGGGAGAGTCACGTGTAGCCGTGTCGAGCGTCTTCGTGATGGGTTGGTGAAAGTCACAGGACGTGAAGTTGAATGTCGCGTGAGAAAAGAAGATTGACCTGGCTTCATGTCGAATCTGACGCGAGGCAGCAAGCAGTGCAGCAGATCTTTGCAGTCTCTGGACATGTGGTGTCGTGGGTTCGGCGATGAGTCTGAGCTCGATCTTTCCATTGAAGCAGGCGTAATGGTAGATTTTGTTATGCACTTCGGCCGGTAGTCGCAGAAACGGTGAGTTGAACTGATTTTCTTGCGATCTTGTTGTTTTCAGCAGCTTGCTACTTCGGGAAAGTGTGAGGAAAGAGGTGTACACGTACAAGAGTTCGCAGTCGCGTGCTCTAAGTGTAGGATCACTCATGTTGTCTATTAGGCGTGACTGTGAGCAGTAGTTCACGAATGAGTTCCTGCGTAATATTAGAGCAAGAACTAGCACGGAGTATCCATTTCTCCGTAACGGTAGGTGCAAACGGAAAGCTTGGCGCTGTCATAGCTACCACCTGTTTGGTCATAGGACTGGACAAGCGCGTGTTTGTGGTTAGAACACTTTCAGGCCGGAGGACGCTAGTCGCATGCTCTCACTACCACGGAAGGAGCAAGTCGTGAAAGGAAAGCTTGTCCATACATCGCACTCTTATCAGCTAAACTCTAAGTCAGCAGGCTAAGAACTACATGCCATGACCGCGCCAAAGCCATGCTATTTATCAACCCTACATAGTAGGCAAATGTCTCTCAGTCATTCCGTCCCTCCTCGCGGAAGTCGACGCACAACTCCGGCCATGCAAACACCTTCTTTGCAGAATCTGAGACCCCATCCTTTGGTGTTCCAATGGAAAATGTACATATTTAGAGATTCAACACCTGTAAACGTGGTTCGGTAGCCTTGTACCAAGTAGCCGTACAACTTAGGGGTTCGCCGGACCATCTCGCGAAAAGCAGATATCTCTATAGAGGCGGTCAACTCAGCTTTGAGACATCGTATGGCGGAGAGCGCGTCCGGCCGAGTGCTTCTTTCATGTCGTAGATATTGACGTCAAACAGAGCGGTGCAATAGAGGATCAAACGCGCTTCATGGCGGATCTGCCGGCAGATGTGTAAGATTGTAAATAGCGGGCCCCTGATCGTGTGACTATGGAAACTCAATTTCTTGGGATAAACGACGATGCCCTGGCACGCGAGCTTGTAGATCTTGTTGCGAACTTCGGCAGGGAGGCGCAAAAGTCCAGAGACCTGTGAGTTCACTTCAGTGCTGAATTCTTGTAAGCTTGACATTACTTTGAATGAACGAGCACTTACGTGATGTCGCGGCCAATCTGAGCATCGTTGGGCTGTTGAGAAGGCATGGTGAGAGTCGGTTTTAGAAGCTGTTTCGTAGAGGAGCGAGCTTCAATGGGTCGGGTTTGCAGTCGGATACAGTCGAAGTTGAGGAACAGAGCCGTCGAGGAGTCAAGCAGTTTGAGTTGACTTAGAGCTAGTGAGTCTAAAGGTAATTTGTTAGCGCTTTTAGCGTTCTAGAGTTGCAAAGACGGAGTTTATATGTAAAAGAGGTGTGTGCGCCGCTTGTGGGGTCTCCACGTTAACGACCTATTTGTGGGGGCGGACTGTATTGTAAGGATCTAGTCTATAACACGTATGTGATCGAAAATTTCACCATTTCTACGTTGAAATGAAAGTGAACGCAGCTCGTTACTTGAACGCCCTCGGCTTCGCTAGCCTATGATGATACCAAGTACATTGAGTCTGTCTGCAACTCTGATTAAGAAAGTCAGTGCTTTCCAACAAGAGACAAAATACAATCTGAGTGAAGCGTATGTCAGTTTTCCATTTTCTCATCCTTTGTAGCGCAATCAACCCCTTTCAGTATAAACCTGGATCTTCCGATGCTGAATGTTTCTCTTGACTATTTCCTTGACCCTCGCGTACATAAAATGGAATACAGGATTCCCAGAGAGGGTCAGATGTACGTGTTCGAGGTTACAGAACTCCGTAACATAGTTTGCAAGGTCAGGTACCTCACAAAACACCCATGTCTGAATGCGTGGTGCGGCTATGGAACTCAGTCCATGAAAAAGCTCCGGCACAAATTTGATCGATCGAATGGCATTGCGGATTTTGGAGCCGAGAGCTTGGAAAGCCTGAGAGCTAAGACTATTGTGGCCAAGGTCGAAGGTGGTGAAACGGTAGACGAGCGAGAGAGCCTCGTATCTGGTCTGGCGGCACGCAAGCAGAATTCCCATCGGCTGGCCTCGGCGGGCGAGAACCATATGCACTGCTAATTCATCTGGTCTCATGCTGGTGTCGGCATCGAGTTTGACAACACCCCTGGCAAAAAAGTGCTCGTAGATATTGTTACGGACCTCCGCAGATATCCGTAGTAGAGGTGACTCGCGCTGGTTCTCCTGGGTGCTGGTCGACTGCCAGTTCACAAACTTCTTTTGCTGAATTACATGAGCACTGACATTTCTTCCAAGCCGTTTTGGACATCCTGCCCGTGAAGAGTGTCACTGAGCTTGTAGACTTCATTCATTCCGCCATGTATCTTAACAATAGGGGCCATAACTTGAGTGACGTATAACGGTGCTGAGAGAGGTCAAGACGATGGTTGGGTCGAGGATGCGAGAAGGGAAGGCGTCAACAAACAGGTTTGGCGTGGTAACCCAACGTCGCACGAAGAGCTAGAAAAATGTCATTTTACGTGAACTGTGTCAAAAGCAACGTAACTGCCGTTCTACAATTTCGCAAGCACGTGCCTTCCCCCATCGCCACTTCCCAACACAATCTCATCGCTCCTCCAGTCCGGATTGAACGTCACCTTGTTCAGCGGATTCCTGCGATGCGCCATATCAAACAACTCTTCATACACCTTACCATCACTCCTTCCCAGCGCACTGTTCAGCAGCCAGTCCGGTATCGACCACGCATCCACAAGTTTCACTGCATGCGGTCGCAGCTCTGCCATGAGTTCCAAGATAGTATCTTGCAGCGTGTACACAGACTCGGGGCTTACGGCAGTCGTCATGGTGAATGATGATGCGTATTGATCGAGCGTGTACAGCGCGTAGAGGCGGAAACACGAGCGTAGGACATCAGGTGTGGGCTGTGAGAGCGTCGATATGTTGCTGAATGCGTTGTAGAAGTTTGTGACAAGTATTTGCTCCGAGTACGCGCGGCTGAGATTGTGGAGTTGTATCATGAGCTAGAGATGTAAGCCCATATGTCGAGTACTCATTCAGCCTTCTTACCTTCGTCCACGGTTTCTTCTCCACGACCCGAGCTTGGTAAGCGCGGTAGGAGAGATCTGCGGCGCGCCACTGAAACACTTCAACCACAGCCTCATCATTCACGACACCATCTTTCAAGACTGTCTGCGGTATGCGGTGGCTTCTGTTCGCCAAATAGAACTGGAATAGCTCATCGGTATCGGTAGGATCCTTTGGCACTGTGTCGGGATCCTTAACCGACCCAGTCATCTTCTTTATCAGATAGGCAGCCACTTGTTGACTGATCATCCAATTATCTCCTTCGACAGTGGGTTTTGATAGATAGTCCGAGTTCAAGCCTACCAGTCCACTACCCCCACCGAATCCGTGACCGCCCATTGCCCTGCGGCAAGTCTCGATCCCATCAGCCGCGAGCATCGTACACAAGCTCTTCAAGCCGCTACTCGCGCTATGCAACTCTGCAAGAGGTCCAAAGTCACCCTTTTCAATCTTCTGTCTGCTATTTCGATATAGCTCGTGCATATACTCGCCCGTATAATGCAGTGCAAACGTTGTGGCAAGCAACGGCAGAATGCGTATCTGGACCGTAGGATAGTCCAGAACCGCCATCTCGTCATCCGCCGGGGATTTCGAATCGCGATCCTTGAACTGCCGCCTTATCGAGCAGTAGCGTACCGCCACTGTAACTGCTCGCGCTAGTACTAAGCGCGCGTGCATGATAATCTGCCCGCGAACAAACGTAAGCGAGCCGAAAACAACTGCAGGATGACCTGTTCGGACAAAGGCGCCCGTCTCGTGAGACACTTCCGCATAGCGTGATAGCATGGCTGACCGGGGAACGCGGCAATGATCAAAGAGCATGTAGCCATTGTCCATGGATGCATAGCCTGATAATATCGTCGTCAGCGAGAATTTTCCTTGTTTAACCACATCGATAAAAAGCAATGCGCGTCAAGATCTCCTTGCGTAGGGTTGCATGAACTGCGCACCAGTCACAAAACATCCCGATCATATCCACCCCAGCTGCGAGCATATGCCGGATCGTACGCACCGTATTTCGGTCCGATGTCGCCAACGGCAATGTTGTCCAGCGGCTCATGTGTCTTCTCATCCCGAATCTGCATGATGAAAGTCTGCGGGCCGTGGGACTTGAGCACGGCCGGGTTGTTTTTCTCAGGCAGTAAAAGCTGTGCTACAACGATCTAATGCATGTCATCTTAGTTAGATTTTGAGTTTGTAGGGCTCCACTCAGCACGGCGTACCGCATGTGTGGCTGTCCTGCCCATGGAGCCATTCCACCACTTGCTAGCCGTCAGATACGGGCTGTGTATTTCAAAATCCTTCTTGACAGGATCCCACGTTGCAGTTGTTTCGAGCCCACGCACATTGCTGCCGTGTCCAAGCTCAGTCTGCGCGTAGCAGCCAATGATGTCGTAGTTGAGAATTATGGGCATCCAGTACGCTTGCTGTGCATCTGAGGCTTGTTCCCTGACAGTGGTAACTGTTGCATGCCATGGCGGTGTCAGTCTGACGCCTCCGTCACACAAAAAGCACTATACTGACCAAACATGGACATGTGCAAAAAGTACGGTGACATTTCGTCGTTGAGATATTCCGCCATCTTGTAGTCCTCATGATCCCATGATTCCCGCCTCACTATGCGCTGTATTGCTTTTGCTCTTGCTAGGCCCAGATGGTACCGCTCTGGCCGCGAGAGATTCAGTTCTTGTTTTTTGTTGAACAGCTTCTCTTGACTGAGGACCTTGAGCACCCTCTCCTGCCGCTCGAGAAAATCATCACGTCCCAGGAGGTGTTTAGCAAGTTCGGTGCCATTGATAGCCGAGCCGTCGCGTTCCATTCCGAGCGTTGCTGTCCCATCATGGGCTGGTTTGAGATGATCGGTGAAGTCTGCCATGGTACAATTCAGCGCTTAGGCAGTCGCCATCAAACACGCTGGACATCGCAACGTGGGCTACCAAAAAGTACATTCGGCAGTAGTGCGGAGGTGGGATGGCGCTTCCTTGCCTCGGTATATGCAAGTGTGTCGTGTCTCAGAGTTGTCGATGATGCGCGTCAAAATGCGGGGGTGTTGCAAGCGAAGCCGGGGAACGCTCGGCATCTCAAGCCGGACTATGAGGCGATAGACCTCAATCTGGCTATCGCGATAATTTTCAGATGAATCATAGTCAAGGCGTGACGATATTGATGATTGTGTCACAGTACAATATAACTGCTGTGCGACGCGTAAGCAAGCTAAAATATGCAAGCCCAACTACGAACTCCAAAAAGAGGGACTACATGCAACCCTTGTCATCGAGGTAGATACCACCCAAAAGCAAACATAGTTGTACAGGATATCAGATTTCCAGACCCAACCCGAGATCGCCAACGATCGAAACGCCAGAAATCATGCCTTCCCTATGCCGCAGTAGTTTCATCGCCAAAATGTCCGCGCTTTGACGAACTTCACCAGGCTCCAGCAGTCCTCAATCAATCACTGCAGTCGCCCAACTCTCCAATCCGCCGTTCTCGTGGAGAAGCCGATCCATGTCTTCGTCTGCGAGTCGAACAAGGATCTCAAACGGTGCTTCCACTCCGTTCACAGGCTGCCTTCGACGCGGTAGGAAGATCATTCCGCCATCGCTGGGATTGTACAGGCGCCTGATGAACTCGGGTCGCCCATCTAGCGATCCCGTGTCCAGATCTGTCCCAGGGATGCCCCAACGAAGGTCCGCAGCAAAGTTCAACCAGGACGTGATGTAGATGTCGGTACCGAAACGCAACGCAAGTGCACACTCAGTATCTGTTATGCGCTCGATCGATTTGAAGAACGCCATCTGTTGTGCAATCCATTCGTTGTTGACCTTACCAATGGTGCTTTTGATCTGTTTGATGACCTTGAGGATTGTCTGATCTGTGACACTACCGATGGACGTTAGCTTTGTTCAGTGGAGGAACACGTCACGCAGGATTTGGTGACGACACATGTAACCCTGGGATCGGGTACTACGGGACGGAAAGGGGCTGCGACTCACCAATCCTCGGCCATCATGTCAGCAATCCGGAGTGTACCCTTCGAGAAGAGTGCCATGTTACCCATGTACTCGTTAGTTTCAGGTGGCTGTTGTCTCCTTCGCAAATCGGTCGCAATGCCAATGTTGGTGTCCGAAAAGCCATTGCGCATCAATCTTGCTCCTCTTGCCCGCGTCACATGCGTCCAGACCAGCGCAGCCAGAACGTTGCACATTGTTGGAGGATCATCCACCGAAAAGTGACGTCGCAGTCGTTCCCGGTACTCGCGGATTCGCGCAGCCGGCACGACAAGAAGTCTTTGTGCACAAGCCGTGTCGGAGGGTAGCGTCCGCTCGTACGGATGGATACCATCACAGTAACAGTCAGCTACTGGGCTCTTGACTAGTCGAGAGGGCATTGGCACGCGGGCTTCAAGTGCAGCCCGTAGATGTGATTGCTGCTCGGCGACGCTCACAGGAGCTAGACAGGTCAGAGGGAGACTTCTCGGTAACGTGGTCGGACTTACCAAAGTACTCATCCTTGTCCATCTCGCGTGTTCCGGCAGCCTTGGAGACGTTTGCGGCAAATGCAGTCCAGAACGTGGCGACACCTGAGCAGTCAAGGATGGTGTGGTGGATGTACATGCTCAACACGAGTCCGCCTGGGATGAAGCAGGCCTGCAATCTCATCGCAGGTGCATCGCTCTTCTTGAAGTCTACCTGACCCTCACCAAACTCTGGGATGCCCGGGTAGTCGACAAAATCGTCGGGAACAAACATGGCCGCGTGAAAAGCGCTCGACGGCATACCTTTTTCTCGTAGCTTCTCGTAGGTGTAAGGAAAGGTATGATGGTCAAAAAGGATTTGCTTCGACCGGAGCAGCTTAGTCATGTCGTCTGCTGTAATCTTGGTCGGATACCTTAGTGTCAGTCTTCCAGATTCCTGATCAGCCAGACTCAGAGTGCCTGCGAGAAACGGAAATCGTTGCAGGGTCAGGTGCAAGCCGTCGGTGAGTGCTTTGACGGCAGCCTCCGCTCCGTTATCATCTGGAAACTAGGGCAGCTCGTTAGAATATCGAACAGAGCTCTCGAGGGCATTACACTCACTGGAAAGATGGAGAGTGTTTGCGTGTAGACACGAACAACATTCTGGTCTAAGAATGAGAGGTGGAAAGACTTTGTTTCCACAAGTGGAGGGCTATCCGCTTTGACGATCATTCTGACGCCGCGTGAAGCAATGCTAGCGATGATTCTCAGAAGCCACGGCTTGCGTAAGGTTAGTGGGAGGTCTAAAGACATGGCTAGGCCTGTCGCTGGTGAGTTATATACCAAGACAAGTAACAGTCACAACTTACCTTGACTTCCAGTGAGCAAACATGCAGAGAGGGACCACGAGAGCTGTCATCACCTTCCCTTCACCGCAGGTCTTCGAACGTGGTGTAACACGGAAGCAATGGGGTCGTATGGCGGGCCGAATGCGCTAAACGACGCTTGCGCCAATTCCAGTAACACACAGGCCTGTCTGCCCGCCTCCCCGTGTAAGCTTTGCCTAATTTTGGGCTGACCCCTGCACGGTCTTGCGTCCAAACGTTTCTCTCCCGGTGCCCCGTCGCCTTTGTTCACCGTGCCTGAGGTGCCAAACCTCGCGGATGCAGGCGAGATGCAGCCGGTGCTGCGGGAACGTTCAAGGCGCTCCACTGTCTTGGGACTGGAAAGACAAAGACACGTCCTTTTCTGATTCCATGGAAGAAGTCTCACCAGCGCGCATCAGACGACAGCACATGCTGCAGCTCGAAGGACGTCAATAAGGTCGCTTCTTACAGCCCATGTCCTGGCTAGACAGGGGCTAGGGCACCACGCCTCTTGTTTGCCCCGTCGCTGCGGCTTGGCTTCCCTGCAAGTGGAGACGACTGTTGCCTCGATGATGTCGCTTACCACCATAACAGCGATGCGGCACAGCAGCGTCGCCCACAAGGCTGATCGCACCCAGATTGGTCAATCCTATGGTTTGCGAGCGCGATCGAGGCAAGCCACAGTTGTGATGCCACGAGCGCATGCCCGATCATCTCGTGTCGCATCGGCGGCGTGGGGCTTCCAGTCGTGGTTGCTGCATCATGCATTGGTAGGTGTGAGGCTGCTCCCACGACCAGATGCATGGGAGATGTGTACAACGAAAAACACGTACAGCGCATCTGCACGAATCCAGTAACTTGTACTGGAGGAAAAAAGACCGATCAATCAGGTGGCGGTGAGGTTCTCACATTTTGGAGGGCCCAATGTAGCGTAAGCGAACATGATTATACAGGAGGCTCTTTTGGTGAGACACGTCGCGGGTGCGGGTGGAGCGCTGCGAGGGGTCGAGGCCGCTAGCACCGTTGGCTCATGTGATTCATCACCCTCCAAGACGATGAAGGTTCAGAATACTTAACGAACACGTCGCCTTCTTTTGTCGCAGCCAGCGTGGCTGATGTTTCGAAAGCCAACGCCCCCGTTAGGTATGCAATCAGGGAGGCATCATTGACCGTCACATGGCCGCTAGAATTGTATATCGGAAATTCACACGCAGGCGCCCGTGCCTGCGGCCACGCATGTACGACCACTGGTGGCTTATGTATTGATGGTGCATGATCACAAACCCGCTTCGTGCGAAAACAAGGATCATGTACGCCCAAAAGTCCGGCGGAAAATGCTCTGGTCCGAAACTCTCCAGATCTTGTGATACCTAGGTCTCTGCGCAGAGCCGGCCAACATATGTAGTGTTATACCAGAGACGAACCAGGGTCCAAAAAATTGTTTCGACCTGGAAGGAGGAGACTTTGTACGAGACGTGGTGTGTCACTTGATGGCCAGGATGAGAATCCAAGGATGCGAGGCTACCAGCAACAAGATATTCTTCGCAACCCAGGCACGGGCACGAAGACCCCCGGTGACAGTGAGATTTGGGTCTTCGGAAATTATCGCAATGTCGGATCCAGTACGTGTCTGGGTTGTATTTGTTGCAATGTTTGTTATACGCGAAAGGTTCTATGAAGAATGAGGGTCTCCGCGATGTAGTTAGCGCTCGGCTGCGGGGTGTCGTTGAGGGGCATTCCCCGCGATCTGGCGGACAGAGATCGGCCGGGAGATTGCGTTACCGGCATTTGCCAAATGCAAAGTCACCTCTTGACTCGATCTTGTAGGCTCTTTAGGTGTTCGATACGGTGTTTAGCGATGTGTCGGTCGTGTGCTACCGACCAGTCCATCAGCGTGTGCGCATCTTCATGATGGAAGACCGAACTTCCATGGTCCCGACCCATACGGCTTCAAATGTCCTCCCTAACACTGTACGAAGTCTCGGCTCTCCTGGGGAAGTTGCTTACCAACAGTGTAGCCTCTCTTCGGTCGTTTGCTTCGGTATGCAACTCGAGCGCCTGGGCGCATCGCAATTGACGATGTACGTTCAAACCATCGAAAGTCGCACCTGGAACTCCTCTCGGACGTATTAGCCCTTTGCGATACGATGTTGGACACGATCGATACTACAACGCTTGGAGCGCTGGAGCGGAGAGATGAGGTGTACATCGCCGTCGTGGCAGCAGGTGGTTATGAGTACTCCGTCGCCATGTTGGCGGTCCTTGCACTTGGGGCTGCAGCAGTACCGCTATCTCCAGCGCTACCAGTTGAAGAAGCAGCATACTATATCGAGAAGTCCAAATCGGCACTGGTTCTGGCTAGCTCTTTGGACCTGAATAAATGCTGCGAGTTGGAGAAGCGCATCATATCGACCAGCAATGAGCGCTTTCGAGCCGTGCCGATTGGCCCTTGTACTTGTAGTCCCATGCTCAATCCTTCTGATATCCTTATATCGTCTGATCGTCCACTGGAGGAGAGTTCACCGGGCGTGGTCATTTTTACGAGCGGCACAACTGGTCTCCCGAAAGGCGCCGTGATGCGCAGATCTTATATCTTCGATTGCGCACTGTCTGTAGCGGATCATTATAGCCTGAACGAGGACGATGTCGTTCTTCATGTTCTGCCGGTACATCACGCCACGGGCGTTGGCATTAGCTTCTTCCCGTTTCTTATCTCTGGCGCTCGTATTGAATTTCGCAGCGGTGGGTTCGACGAGGCGTGGATGTGGGAGCGATGGAAGCAGGGCGCAGCCAACCCCGGTCAGCGACTGACCTTCTTCTCTGGTGTGCCCACAATCTTTATGCGAATGCGGCGCCATTACCAGCATTTCCTCCGCAAACTGCCGGCAAACGAGTTGGCCAAATACATCGCAGGTGCAAGGCAATTCCGTGCATGCATCTGTGGAACGTCGGCATTACCCCAGCCACTGAGCGACTTCTGGGCTACCTTGATGAAGAAGAAGATTGCCCAGCGGTATGGCGCGACCGAGTTTGGCGCCATCTTCAAGGTGCGGTTGGACGACCAGCAAGTCCCAGAAGGTTCCGTTGGTGAAGTTGCCATTGGGGTCGATGTAAAGCTGTCGGGCGGCGATGAAGGTGAGGTGCTTGTGAAGAGTCCACATATGTTCTCCAAGTACTTGAATGACCCGGAAGCGACCGCAAACGCCCATGACTCAAACGGTTACTTTCAGACCGGCGACATCGCGCGAAGAGAGGGTGGGTACTTCTTTATTCTTGGGCGAGCATCTCTGGATATCATCAAGTCGGGTGGATACAAAATTTCCGCACTGGACATTGAACGCGAGCTACTGGGCCTGCCTTATATTGCCGAAGCAATGGTCGTGGGTGTTGCTGATGAAGAGTTTGGGCAGCGAGTGGCAGCGCTGATCTCGCTTCAGGAAGAGGAGCTGACGGACGCCTTTTTGGGACGGTCCGAAGACACTGAGTCCATGCTGACCATAGCTGAGCTGCGACAGGACTTGCGAGACAAATTGGCGGGGTACAAGATGCCGACACTGCTCCGCATCGTAAATGGCGAGCTTCCAAAATCAGCGACTGGAAAGGTGCAGAAGAAGATATTGGGACCGAAGTTCTTTCCTGTTGGCTACCACAAATGTCCGGAAGTGCAGCAGTGGATGCCGTCGCCACAACAATTAGCGAAACTCTGAAATTTCTGCCGCGCTTTGGATGCCAAGTTAGCGAGGCAAAGGTACATACCTAGGTATAGTTGGGGTTTCGGTGAAAGCAGACGCGAGCAGGACAGGTCGTGAAATTGAGAAGAAGGCACGACAGCATCCACATACAGAACTAGCGCATCGTCAGCGGCTTCCTCACCATGTACGTCATTTTATCCAGCGCGCTTTCACCGGAGTTCTACATCCTCTTTCACCGACCATTGTGTACGGGTATCTATGCCTTTGTGCACTCGTCTGTCACCTGACCAACAGCCAGCTGCAGCTGCACGCTAGGACAGCCACAGTAGTGGTTGTCAGCTTTCTTGGGACTGCTACATGATCCGAAGTCACAGCTGATCATACTCATCATGATCTCAGCACACCCGCTGTCTAGATCTTGTTAATCACCAGACCTTTCACTACAAGTATCACATGCGCCTTCTTTTCCTTGTGCGCTGGTGAAGCTTATCTCAGATGCGTGAGGTATCCCGATTTTCATGTTCTCACAATGGCCGTGGAGGCTCATTTCACCACCCTCTCAGACAAGCCCCAGGGTACATCTTCAACTCCGCGTTCGTTCTCAGTTGTCTCATTCGACCACTTCACAACTGCGACTTACTCAGCAGTATGCCTCCTATGACCCCAGTCGATGATTTCCTTTACGACATGCTACACCAGTACGATTTGCATGTTCAGTTATCGGGATCATACGACAAACATGCCCGCTACGCTCTGCCTTCTTTGAAAAATGGCATACTGTCTATGTTCACGGATCGTTGGGCGGCCGGACCAGGTCAGCATTGTCCCGAAATTTACCAGAAGGTCAAACCTGCTCTCCAGCTCGCGTCTCGTCTTCTCATGGAAAACTACCCCTTGACGTGGTTCAGCCACCTGACGTTCGGTGAACGACGAGTTGATGCTGCAGGCACGTATATCGCGCCCGTCGTGAACTCAATGAGTTATGACGCTATTGCAAAGGTCAAAGCTAATATTCGTGATATCGGTAAGGTAATCACCTTCATGTTCGAGCCGCCAGGCTATGAGAGGGAGGAATACGGGTCCTGTTCCGTTGACGCATCGTCGCGATCCTTCTTCAACGAGTTCCGCACAAGCGACTGGCCTTCTGTTCGTCGCTCAGATAATCGTGGGTATGCGACTCCCTGCGTTGTAATGAAAAACGACTTTCAGACTTTCTTTCGCCACCGCTACGACTCAGCATCCCAAGACGAGATCTATCGTGCTCTACTTGTGTTCGCGGTTACGCTTGTCCACGAATTTGCACATGCATACAACTTCTGGCTAACTCCGAGGCGTCATGAGCCACGGTGGAGCGAGAAGGAGAAAGAAGCAGAATTGGGGTGGAGCTGGGAGCGGTGTATAATAGGATACGGTGTACTTCCATATCGGCACTACGGGGATCCAAAAGCCAAGTATCGCCAACTCTATCAGATTAAGATACTGGAGTACCACTCTTACAACGAGCGAAACAGCATCTTCTCTATGCTTGCTGGCTCTAATCGTACAGACCATCCGTTCACAACGCGCGATGCAACCGGCAGCAGGGCCAAACCCGCAGTGATGGACGGCAACGAGTTTCGTCACAGCAAGACTTGGTTCAAGAACGACCGCAAGGCGACACAATTCTTGGCTGCCATTCAAACTATTCCAATGACTTGGGTGGTGGACTGGTTCCAAGAGAAGGAATGGGAGCGTCGAAATCAATACTGGGCCCAGCAGGGTTACTATGTACGACCTTCGCTGGGCAACGCATACATGGTGTTGTATGAGCGTGACAGGAACCAGGCTCGTATAATGCGACCCCTCAACCCTGCCATCCGTGTCGACCGGCATATCATCAAGGAACGCGCACGAGAGGATAGCAGTCGTTGAAAGATTCCTTGCATATCCACCGCCATAGAACAAATACTACTCACATGTCTTAGCAATACATATCGGAATAAGCCCAGCATGCAACACGCTGGGTTTTGTCGCGTCGTTGACCTTTATTTAGACATTGTGAGTTTTCGTATGGGTCGTACGTCTCTCACCATCTGTTGACCTAGTATCTGAATAGTGATTGAATAAGAGCGTATGTTCCAAACCCCGGTATTCGCCATCTTGAAAGCAACCGTGCTGTGTTGTTGATGATGACGACAAAGATGATGATGAAGACTTCTAAACCCACTGATGAAGTTCGGCGAGGACTCGGCAACAGATCGCGGCAATAAGTATCAGCGCTAATTATCTCCGTGCGATGGAGGTCCAGATGCCGTCATCCGAAAAGCATCCCCACCATCATCTACACCAAAATCCGCACATAGCCCGTTCTCCCAGTGATTCCAATTGGTGGTTTTGGTAGAGTGCGCCAAATGTCGGCCCTTTCGTTCGCCCGTCTCGGCCTTCCTGCTGTTGCCGCGTAATGAGCTCTTAAAGCTTGATCCACCCCACTTTCGACGTATTTGTATGCTCCATTTTCGCACGGTTTCTACATCGCACATCACTTTATCTTAACTTAATATTGAAAATGTCCTGCGAGAACTGTAAGACGGGATTCGCATGGGACGGCAAATTCACCGGAAAGGAGGGCACTCTGGGCAAGAACAAGGCGTACATAGCCGGTGATAGCAAAGATGCTGCTATCCTCGTCGTCCCCGACATCTTCGGCTGGAAACTTACCAATGTCCGAATTCTCGCAGATCATTATGCGAAAGAGGCAAATGCGACCGTCTATGTCGTGGACTTGTAAGTCGTAGTCCAATTAAGCACAGGAAGTGACTGATGCTGATGACACGTACCTATGCAGCTTCGATGGCGAAGTAGTTGACCCTGACGCATTGTCCGACCCCGAGAAAGCGAAGAACTTCGACCTCATGGCTTTCATCGGCCGCCACAGCAAGGAAATCCGCTGGCCCGAAGTCAAAGCCTGCGCCCAAGAACTCAAGAAGCAGTACTCCAAGGTCGCTGCCATGGGCTTCTGCTACGGTGGCTGGGCGTGTATGAAGCTCGCTGCAGACCCCTCGCTTATCGACGCCATCTCGACCGCCCATCCGTCGCTACTCGATAAGCTGGAACTCGAAGCTGTCAAGGTTCCCGTGCAGCTTATCGCACCGGAGAACGACTTTGCATTTACGGAGGAGCTGAAGAAGCACGCACTGGAGGTGCTACCGAAGACGGGTGTGCAGTGGGAGTATATCTACTTTGCGGGACTAACCCATGGCTTTGCGGTACGAGGAAATCCAGATGACAAGAAGCAGAAGGATGGGCTAGAGAGGGCGAAGAGAAGCGCAGTCAACTTCTTCAACGAGTTCCTGCACTAGGATACTGAGGGTTCGAGAAAAGAAAGTCACCTACACAGTGCTGACCCCAAGTGATGAGCCAATGTAAGACTATACATTAAGCATCGCGTCCTTACAAGTTGAAAGACAATGAATTCGACCACAAAAATTCTTACAGCGTCTAGTGTACATTTTACGATACTATGTGCATCTCGCTTGAGAGCTATCTGGTGCGAACGACGGAGGACGGTGGCATTGTACACCTACGTGAGGTGGATCCGCATCATGTTCAGGATGATAAACGACTATGGTTCTTACGACGGTGAGAGGGTGACGAAACGACTGGCAAAACAAAGGCCCTGCGCTTTCCAGGCCCCACCAACATCCATCAAGAAGTTTACTGGTATTTCATTCTACAGTCTTGGAACTGTTACACCGCGACGGTCCACATGACTGCGATTTATCTTCTGCTGCCTACGGCCAAGAACCTACCGCCTGCCGGGAAGCTGACCACACGCTCAGGTACGCGCCACACTTGTGCATCGCATCAGTATTAACCATAGACGACGGTTCTAAAAGTGCATTGGACTTCAAGCATTCGAATCCATCTCAACACGGCAATCAAGCTTTCATGCTGACAAGGCCTCTTTCAGCCGCTCGCTTAACCCACCAGCCAGGGTGAAATCAGCAATATGCATTGACAATATCCAGCGGGGAAGGTGTAGATTGATGGTCTCGTACAACTAAACCTGGCTCGCCAATATCCGGATGTCTGCCACTGTATTGAGAGCTGCTCCTCGTGGCCTTGTTACTCTCGGTGACGAATTCTTAAATTGTGCTGACGCGGGGTTTTGCTAAGCATATAAAGCTGCGATGTAATGGAAGGGAATCAGACTAGTCAAGCCGCGAGTCAGCATCATGTCTGCCAAAACAATCTTTTTGAATGCGGTTGGCATGTGCCTTGTTGCTAGTGGGAAGGCCCGTAAGTCTAACTCTCAGACATATTTTGAGTTACCACCAACATCAGTCCAGAGACTACACTCAACCGCACAGCCAGCCCGACAATCACCGTGCCCTTTTCCATCACTCCTGCACCAACGCATCCGCCATTTCCCGTCGGCAACACCCCAACCCTACCATCCCAGTTTTCCGATATTCCAGCGAGTGTCGTAAGCTGCTGGGACGCCCATGCCAACTACACCTCAGCCAGACAATTCCTCATCAAGGAGATAAATCGCAGCGCGACGTTTAGCTGGAGCCAGTGGACAACGACATCGCTGGCCATCACGCTCACCGGGGACCTTTTTATCAACTGCTACACCACAGTTTCGCCGTCCTTAACAACGCTATGTGACGGATATCCGCGCGCGTCTACAGCGAGAACCAGTTGCAGTACTTACATAAGAACGCATTTTCTCACAGCTACTCATACGGGATCAAACATCTACGTCGCCCCAAGCTGGTCGACTGAGCTTGATCAGCTACCTTCGCCGACGTGCATAGTTGCCAGTGATTTCGGACCCGATTGCACTAAGTTGGCAGACGCTTACGAATGGCGTGTGACACAGCTACAGTCGCAGACTCCATCACCAACAGGCTCGATCGAGCGCCCCAGCTGCAGGGTACGCTTCGCACCTACTCCCAGTGCGAAGCCTGCATGTTTCCTAGCAGGAGGATCTTGGGAAGCTTACTACTGGCCAACACCGCATGCCTTCTGCAGCGGAAACGGGACATCAAATGCCACAGCCACCGCCGTGCCCACGCCCACGATCCCTGGACAAGCGAACACCGCCGTGATATCTGGATTGACTCTGACGAGCCCCAGCGTATACCACTTCCTGCGCAACGCAACACTCTCGACATACGTAGGCCGCGAATCTAACGTAGGAGAGACGCCATCAGATGGCACACTTTCCTTCGCTTCATCCACGACAGCCGCCTTCCTCACCGTCGCACAGCGCGAATCCGATATCCTGACCATCTCACGCAAGTGCCTTGGACACAACAAAGGCACACACTGCACCATGCACGCCTCGCCGCGGTTCCTCATCGCCGACCTAGAAACGGTGCGGGCGTCCGAGTACTTTGGGAGCCGTGAGCCTCACGAGGCAGAGACGATTTACCAGAATGAGTATGCAGCGACGGTGGGGCTTGCCATGAGCGACATTGTCAAGCAGAATAGCGTGTTTGGCGAGTGTGTGTGGACGACGCCTGGGGAGAGGACGGAGACTGCGGGGCCGGCGGCGTGGATGGGAGGCAGGATGACGAAGGGGGATTGGCATGGGATTACGGCGACGAGTGTGGTGGGTAGGAGTGTTGAGACGGCGGTGCCGGGGATGCGGGTGTGGGTGGGGTAGGTTGGAGATGTTGGGGGATGCAGCTCAGAGACTTTTGTTGTGTGCACAAGCACAGTAAAAATAAGTGAAAATAAGTGAAATTCTGTTTTTCTAGTACCGGTAGTATTCTCGTGACTAAATCCTGACATTCTGTCAACTATTATAAGCATTAGATTGGTGTTTCTGGGCCTTAATCGGGCATAGGGCTGCATAGCAGGCATTGCTGGGGAGGAGTAAGGCTCCGGCTGGGACTGAAGGCGCCAGAATGCGTGCGAGCATCAATCTGGTACAAATATTAAACAATTATATTTATGGAGTGATAGAGCATGCTAAGTACAGTACGATTTGATAGCTGCAATGTGCAACGGTGATGGTTGTGGCTGGAGAATGGCCGCGTTCGTGGAAGGGTAACACTCCACGACAATCGATGGTTTGCAAAGTTCCTGCCGCATCGGGTAATTTCGGTATCGCGTCGCGCTGACCTCACGTTCAGCTCGCACCACAGCTTCGACATACGCTTCACCACCCGAATATATCCTCCTCTCCCGTGCAAATTCCTGCTTCGGAAGAAAGCAAGAGTTCCGATTACTCCCAAAAGCCATTGGCGCACAACGCAGCGCCAGACAGCAGCACCAGCGACCGTTGCGACATTTTCTTCAGCGCCGCCATGGGCTTCACAACAGGCTTCGTGCGTAGTGTCGCTCTTGCCCCAGCTGCCCTGCTAACGCGCTATAGCTCGGAGGCGTGACGCTCACCTCGGGCATCCTCTACCTCACAATCGCGATGCACAACCAGAACCGCATGCAGCAAGCAGCGCTCCTCCGGCAGCAACGCCAGGTCCTCGCCGACTTCTACGAGCCAAAGAAGCCAGAGCCGGAACCGTTACCTCGGGTAGTTCCGGTCGGGCTGGTGGAGATGGCCAAGGACAGGTGGAACCGGAGTCTGGAGGAGAGCGTGGCCACAATATACAACACAGACTGGCGGAAGGTGAGAGAGGACGCAGAAGACAGGGCAAGCGCGATTGCGGAGAGGATCAGGCAGCAAACAAAATGAGGGTGCAGTGCGCACGTGATAGTCCAGGACAGAGTTGAGATGGAGGTGGGCATTGCGACGATACCCTTCTTGCGGCGGCGCCTACTTTTCAACTGCGATACGAGATTCGTGTAAATACTAGAGCTCGGCCATCCGCTGCATCAGCGCTGTGAATTGCAGGCAAGGTTTGCGAGGCATAATCTCATTTGTCCTTCTCACTCGCTCACCTCGATGTTCTGCCTGCCCACCGCCGGTGGTTGTTATTGTTATACTCCCGCTATTGTCACTCAACAACACCACCACGCTTCTGCCTAGTCACCTCAAACCTCCAATTCCTTCGGCCTCCTGCTCGCACTCCTTCCTCACTCTAACAACATAGACTGCGCGCCGTCATGGCATCTTTCGGAAACGTGCTCAACCTGCTCGACGAGCGCTACCTCAACTTGCACGATGTCGTCGGCAATGTCGAGCCCATGCCGACACTGGTACCCTACCAAGAGTATGCGCAAGACGTCATCGTTATGAGCATGGACACCGAGCATGAGCTGTTCATGGGTCTCATGCACGATTTTACAGCGCGGCTCGCCCAAGGGACGCGCAAAGAAATATGGACCTGGCTCGTGCAGTGGGAGGTCGACAGCCACGAGGATAGTCAGCCCGGCGCATCTGCACCATCGCCGAAGAAGCCTCGACTCGAAGCTGGCGAGCCGAAGACCGAGTCCTCCCCACAAGAACCCAAGCCCCGAGCGCCCATCATCGACATTTTTGACCGTTGCGTCATCAACGCAGAGCTGATGAAGGAAGAGGACCTGTTGCGAATCCTCATCGACATCGTCCAGGCAGACAGCATGATTGTTCCCAACTTCATCGAGTTCCTCTACCGCTGGATCGACTACTACGAGGGCGATGGAACAGCTCTGAAGGCAGCGCTGAAGTGGGAGATCCCGAGCTTGTGGGACTTTGAATACCACCCGCTCGTCCTGCCAGGAGACATCAAGAAGGAGATCACGGAGCATGAGGCCAAGAAGCGAAAAGACCGCGAAATGGAGAAGGGTGATGAGCACAGTGGCACGCCTGTGAAGGCTAGCCGTGTCAAAGACCTGGCACAAGGCTCGCCCACGAAGAAGATGCGTGAGAAGCCAAATCTAGCAACGATGGAGCGTCAGGCTGAGGACAGCGAACGATTGCAATACCGCGAAGTGAAGTATGGCATCCGGCCGCCAAATATCAAACTGCCCTTGCCACAGCTCATCAACATCCCGCGAGGTGCAGCGCAGCGCGCCAAGTACTACGCCGCCTGCTTCAAGTCACGCCATCGCGCCCTGGTTCACCTCATGGAATCTGGGCTCAGCATGCAGCAGATTAGCAATTATCAGAAGCTCCAGAAAGAACACCCAAAAGACACGCCGGAAACGTCTGAGGATGGTTCACAAGAGTTGAAGGGTCTGCGCCACTACTTCAAAGACGCAGACCAAGCTCAGGACATTTACAAGTTGAAGGAGAAGCTGCAACTACAACGAGCAAAGCAAAAGGAAATTGCCATCAGTGACAAGCTGGCAGTCGAAGCGCAGCATGTTGGAGCAATGGGCGCTACCGACAACAGTTCTGGTATACCGCTCATACCTCCTACGCCGTCGTACGATCGCCCACCGGATGTTGCTGGTGACATGATGAGGCGGATTCAGGCTGCGAAGCTCACAGGTCCAGAGAAAATGAACTTCGTGCCTACGCCTATTGTTGGTTGGATGAAGAGCAGCTTTTTCGAGGGCGCCAAAGATCCGCAGTCACTCCCAGCAGCTGTCCAACCTGCCTTTGCTTTACCACGAGGATTGCCGGTACAATCGGCGCAGAGGCTTGATCCAGAAGAAGAGATGGATATAGAGGAAGATGAAGATGATGCCAGTGATGAAGGTAGTGAGAATGATGAAGAGGGGAGCGATAGCGATGAAAGCTCAGAGGACGACGACGATCCAGTTCAACCTCCAAATCCAGCAACAGCACAGCCCGTAACCGCGCCTCATCCTGGTCCTCTTGCGTTGGCTGGTGGACTTCCTGTCGGCGTACAAGCTCAGAACATGCCAAACTTGCCTGAGAGAGTAATTGCAACGCCACTGCACGGGCGTGAGACCGCGAACAACATTGCGGTGACACAATTCATGTCGCCTGAGCAGGCTCAGAATATTCTTCCTCTCATGAACCCCAGATCACGGACTGCATTGGCTGCCAACATCGCCTTGCGCACGTCAAATAATCAGGTGCCAATGCTGAGCAATGCGACCGTCGGAGCAACAAGGCAGGCACCTCAGGGTGCACAGGCATTCACTACCACATCATTCCCATCCATGGCAAGCGATACAAATGTGGGCATGACGGCGGGTGCCAACCAGCCTCGAAGTACTTCCTTGCCTTACCTTCCGCCACCGCCAATTCGTCCACCTACTGTTGCAGGAAGTCGACCTACTTTGCCCTTCTTGCCACCGCCAGTCCGCCCGCCAGCGTCTGCTATAGCTCCGTCTTCGGGACCAACTTTACCGCCCTTTGGTCAGCGTTCGTCTAGTCTTCCGTCCGATGGCCAGCCCTCGACATATTCGCTGCATCAACCATCGCAGACGAACTTCTCTTCAGGACAAGTGACGCCACGCGCATTGCTTGGGCTACCGATGCCTCCACAGGCTTCGCGACCGCAACAGGCGAATCCACGAGCGTCGGCGATGCGACCACTACCAGCCTCTCACTTTCCTCCTCTACCGGGTGCGCCAGGTCATGTGGCTTCAGCACCGCCGGGGTTTACTCCAAGGGCATTAACTACACCACAGCTACCTACTTCCTACTTTCCTCTCCCACCAGGTGCTCCACATTTGATAGCATCGCCTATCTCGGGACCGCAAACGGGTGGTCTTGGATATCATACTGCCACCTCGTTCTTGCATCAGCCCCCACATGCAGGGCCATCGCAACCGCGCCCAGTACCACCTCCCATCATCGTGACGCCAGCTGCAATTCAGAGGCCAGAACAACATCAGCCCATTCTCCCTCCACCATCCGGATCCATGCTTTCTCCACCACGACCTGGCATCCAGCGTAACGCCCCAACACCACTGAACATACCACCCGCTCCCGCTCCTGCACCCCCTTCACCATTCACCTCCCTCGCCCCGAGCCTCCTCGCCACAACACCCTTCCTACCCAGCGACCCCCTCCGCGTCCCCATCCAAATCTACTTCCCCAAGATCGTCGTACCCGGCAACCGAATCGGCCCCGGTGGCACGCGCCTCGGCACCGACGGCGCCATCGAAACCGACGCCCTCCTCGTCGGCCACACAATCCCTGGAAGCGGCAAAATCTCCCTCTCAAAAGTGCTCTTCCTCCCCGTAGGCGTCTGGTCAAACACCACAAATAGACTCGCCAAGGGCGCCTACCACCGTCTCGAAACATACGCCGCGCCCCCAGGCCACCCCGCACTCAAAGGCAAAGACACACCCGGGGCAGGAATATGCCACGCCGCCGTGTACCAGAAACTCGTCGCAGCGTACAACATGATGCGCAGCACCCAGCGCGAACACGCCGTCACGAAGCGCTGGCGCGCTTCCAAAGGCCCCATGACACAGGTCGAGCGCGGCGCCGTGTGGGAAGGCTACGGCGTTACGCTGGACCGCGCGATTGAAATGAGCGCCGCCGAGCGCCTGGGCGCGGATGTTGAGAGCTGGATTGTCGATGAGGGCACGTGCGAGAAACCTGAGTCAAGGATGACGGAGGAGGAGCTAAGGGAAAAGCGTGAGCAGAGGGAGTTGGAGGAGTTGGTTGCGGCGGAGGAGGAGGCTGGCTGGGATTGGGACGAGTATCTTGAGAAGATGAGTGGGGAGGGGGTGCATGGGAGTGGGAGGGAGTATTTTGAGAGGATGGGATGATGATGAAGGGGGAGTGGGGCTGGGAGATGGTTCTTGAGGATTTGATGCTTCGGATTGATCATATCAGAATTATGAAGAGAGAACCTATGGACAACTTGCACTTTGTCGGTTTGCTTGTTCCGTGTCGTGTCATCTGCACAGCACATGCCCTTGCACATCATCATCTTAATACCAGCTACACATCTCTCACAACACCACCTAACTTAACAGCTTTTCTATGCAGATGTGCTAGCGCCCTCATGACTGTGACAGCGTGGCTATTCTCCCTCTAAAAACGTAATTGTGTCTACCCTGATAACGTAAAGGCAGATGTGAATGAAGCGACCGGAAAGAGTAGTGTGGAAACACAGCGGTCAGGGTGTAATTCACAGCGAGCTGTATTTTCCCGTGTAGATGACGGGTAATCGCCGTCTTTGATGTGCATGAAGAACCGGGCGTGCGTTTGGTGCAGTAGGAGTTTTGTAATTGACTTGGAGTGTCTTCACATTAAGCTAGATCAGAGGTTAACCGCAGGCTAGTAAATCAGGAGTGCGCACTTGCTGCTTTTCGCATCAATTAACGTCAAACGCTGGTGTAGCTAACGCTAGATGTGTGGTAGTTGCTTGGGAGCGGGGTAGAGTAGGTGGTGTTCCGTGGTCGGTGGGAGCGCTGAACGGAGAGGCGAAAGTTGTCTGAGCCGTAACCATGGAACTGAATCTCAACGCTCAACATATGGAGGTGGGGGCGTGGATAGCCGTCTTATAAGGCGGTGGGAGCACCCGCCGTTCCTGGGTAAGAGAATATGTAGTCAGTGTAGCATCCTCGCTTATAGGTGAGGCGATCGACCGTCGGAGTAGAATAGGTGTTTTCTTCAACATTCAGAGCGGCGATGTCACAGCCCTTCGTTCGCAGCAGGTAGGTATGCAAACAACCCTCAACCCTCGCTCTTCCAACACCCTCTCCTTTCAAGGGGCCTGAGCACCCGTCCTCTCACTCCTCAATCCAAGTCCCTCGTCCCCGCACACTCACCGCAGACCCCACGCAATCTCCCTCGCCGCCTTCACCTCTTTCCTCGCCCCCCATGGCCCCTCTCACTCTCCCAAACCCCAACAATCCCCTCCCCAACATAACCCCCCAATGCACCTTTACCTCATCCAGCAGATGTACTATAATCTGCTGGATTAAATAGCGCAGTCAGGCGGGCACCGATTCAGAAAAAACAATAAAAAAATTGCCATAGGCACAACAGAGCTCCGCATAAGCTGCGGAACAGTAGTTAGGGTGGTACATAAAATCGGTGGCAACTGAAAGTATTACCAGTTGTTGGGTACCAGGACTGTTAGGTAGTGGCGTTTGTTTTTTGCTGGGCTGGGGTTCGAGGCTGGGGTGGGGCAGTTGTGGGATAGGATGGTTGGGGTTCTTTCCTTTTTTTGCCTGGAGGTACTTGTTCTTCTTTCATTTGCTATTTGTTAAGCTTTTAAGTAAAGGTCGGTGCGATGCGGGTGTAGAAGGTGTGTGCGCGGCAATATGCTTTCTTCTTTCTTCTTTTATCGTGATCGTGGCAATCTCTTGTCTCTTATGTGATGCGCAGATGCGCTGTAGTTAAGTAGATAATAAAGATAAGAGCATGACAATAGCGCCAACTACAAGGTTTGAAAGGACAACAGGATAGTGAAACAGCTAGAGATTTGAGAAGACATAGACGAGAGTAAACAAAGTGATAGCATGGCAGGCATCGCCACATGGAGATCCAGACCCAACATCCGGCTGATGTCAAGGATTCAAGGCGTCCGGTATCAGGCGGTAAGTTTCAACGCGCAGTATTGCCGGCTAGACCGAGCCTCTCTTCAACAACACCCACAATCTCCCTCCAGTCCTTCATGGCTCCGCCTCCTACGTCTCCACACGCCAGCTCCTTCTCCATGGGTTGCAGAACCTCGAACCATCCGCCATTATTGACGCCCCATTCGTCTTCCAAGACCTGCAACTGCTTCTTCGTGATGGGCTGATGCCACATGGCTGTGTTCATACTCGGCGCCACAAGTATCCTCTTTTTCCGTCTCGTGCCTTCAGCTGCCTGCTCTTCCGGCCATTGCACACCTGGTATATCGCGCACTGGATCGATCAAGCCTGTCGTGTCCCACGCCCGCACAACAGAGAGGAGAAGATTGTCTGACCATCCCTGAGTAATCTTCGCGAGTTCGTTGGCGCTGAGTGGCGCGATGACCATGATATCTGCCCACCTCCGCAGCTCGATGTGCAGGATCTTGTTACCACGTACCCAGGGCTCGGCCCATTCGTCGGCGTCAAAGTACACGCCGTCTACATTCGGGAACGCCTCTATATCTGCTATTGATGGCTGCTCCCCGCTCTGACCTTGGAGGAAGTTCGTGGCTGCGGTTGTGAAGATGAGACGTATCCGGACGTTCTTGTGCTTTGCAAGGGCGTTGATCATGTTCGGCATCTTGATCGTGGCGACAGAGCCGGTTGCGCATAGTAGGACATGTATTGTAGCATCGAGATGGTCGAATGTGAACGGATCGACACGCTGTGGTTCGTGATGCTGGTGCTGGACGGGCTTGAGACCAAGAGGCTTGAGGCCGCTGATTTCGGCGGACATGCTGCACTGTTGAGGGTTAGTGGTGCATGAGGATGTTAGTTGAAAAGCAAGACGTCTGTAGGGCCTAACACGTGCATCTCCGGGCGCGGAAAGTCATTATTAATGTGGAAGAGGCGTGGTACGAAGACGCGATGATGTCGCTGCAGCGGGGCGACTGCCAAGATTCGCTCATCGGCGGCTTCCACGTGACCGCATTTTCAACTTGACTCCCGAAGTCCTTCGTATCTAACTTGCCAGCTTCTTCATACTACAACATACTATAATTAAGATAGTAGGGCAAGTACACCATGTCACAGCCCCGTGAAAGGCATCTCTTATCCCGTTCTCTTCGATTGTCCCAACGTTGGAAGCTACTCAAGCATCTATCTACCTAGGTAGGTGCACGTTGATGGTCATAGTTAACAGAGCTCGCCGTCCCTGCTGTCATCCTTTCGCGCTATTCTTCATAACACTGTCTACCACGTACTCCCTCATCTGCAGTCATCTGCACATTGCATGGCAGGTGTCTCGCTGGACCGCACTTCACTCGTGTCTACCAGGGCGCCGTCCGCTACATTCCGCTCGACTTGCAACTACATCATGCAGTGTCTTCGGGTTTTCAGCTACGAAACAATGAGCTATCCCTCCTCACAATAGTGGCAGGGTAAGGCATCTCGTCTCTGAGCATTGAGCTATCACAGCGGACATTATGACACGGGATGCTTAACATTGTGCTGCTTTCAACAGTGTTGATGCTTCCTCGTGAAACTTTCATATAAAAGACCCCAGATTCCAGCTCAAGTTCCTTCAGTTAATCATCACGTCGCCAGCTGTCACTTTTATAAGCACGTCTCAAACAAACGTCACACTCTTGACTTCAACCCAAATCACTCCATGGCTAAGACACCTCAAGTATCTCTCAATCAGTGGTCGGCTTTCTCAAAGAAAGTCCCCTTGACATTAAAGACAGGCAATGTCACTCTTGACGGCTTGTTGCCTCCTCCCGTGGGTCAAAGTCCTACTGGCGTCAGCCCGCAACCGTCTCAGTCGCCGCAGATCGAATCAGCTCCTCGTCGCAGTAGACTGGTACTCGGGCCCAAACCGGATAGCTGTCGTCCAAGTCTTGCATCATCTCCAGACACGTCTGCACCATCGGCAGGTGCATCAACACCCGCCTCAGATACGTCAGGGTTCACGTCGCCATGGCAAACTCCTACTGCCACTACTGCAACCGCGGTTGACGAGGTGCGATATAAAGTTGATGGTCGATCTTCCGTCATTGGACTCGGTACTGAGTTCCCTTCCCTTGCCGAAGCAGCTACAATTCCAAAATGCCGTCCATCACAAGTTGAAAAAGTTAAAAAAGAGCCCATTGCCGGCAAAATCTATTTCTTGCCAGACGGCAAGCATTTGTCAAGCGCTCTCATAAACACGCAAAAGCGCGATGCAGGCTTCTTCAACCACCCTGTGTTGATCACCGAAGCTGAACGCGACAGCGGCCTGATCTACTTCTACGCATGCACGAAAGAACGGCCTAATGTCATTCGCGCTTTGGATATGGCGCTGCGTATCGGCACTAGCAGCGTGAATGACGGCCCCGGTGTCTTGCGTCTCGCACCTGATTCAAACGCCATGGCAATGGAGACTTGGGTCAACCTTGAACAGCGCTATTGGACTCATTTCAGTGATCTACAAAGCTGGGATATCGACGTGCGGATTGATCCAAATGACTTGGGTAAGCTGGACTCCCGCATCACTGAGCTTGAAGCTGACCAGAATCGATTTATTTACAAGCCCCTTCCGCGGCCTATGACCACCATGGAGCCTGGTACGGTGCTCATGCTGCTAAAGGAGCCATCTAGCCCAACTCGTGGTACACCTGTCCTCATTCTTGAGAACACCTATCCTAACTTTCGCTTCCTGCCCATCAAACGGCTGGAGGATAACATAAACTTCGCCATCACTACCAAGACACAGCGATATTCAACAGCCCCACGTACCCTTTGTCTCGCTATCTCCAAGGAGCCGAAGGTTGGACATGATGGTACACCTGTTGTGTTGCTCGAGCCCGATTCTCCTGAGCTGCGCGGCGATTCGTATGTCGAAATCCGCAATGGAGTGAAGGTAGGTCAACTTAATCAGTGCAAGACATGGTGTTGGCCACCAATCAAAATCAGCAAGGCTTCCCTGGCAACACTCCAAACATACATGGCCAATTTACCATCACCTATACAGTCAGTTTACCAACAGACGCCACATGCGTATGCTGGACCATCGCAGCCTCCGCGAACGCCATTTTACGGTAACTTCTACCAGCCAAATAGCTGTGTGTATGAATCCCAACAGGCTACGCACAACGCGGCTCAATCTGCGAACCGAATGAACTATAATCTAGGTCCACAACTGTACCAAACACAGTTTTATAATACCTGTTAGCACTTTCCATTGTGTCGATGAGCAGATTGTAGCGCATAGCTAAACAATCTGAAACGGTGAATCTTTGATTGACTTTCACTCGACTGTCATTCACATTTCACCTCTAGGTCAACAAACATTGTGTCTTCACGACACGCGCACGTTTCAATATCTATATCTTTTGAGGATTAGACTAAACCGTGAGGATTAGACTAAACCGTAGGGCTTAGCACTGCGAACCTCACGCACTATTCACGCATACCTAAAAATCTAAAGCATTACTATTCCACGTACGTCTTCTCTCATCACCCCATCCTGTCCACACACAACGTCTCCTAACCCTCGCACAACAATGTTCTTTCACATGTCTGCCATGTCAGCTTTTAAGGCAGTATAACCTTCGCATCGCTTATTCTTCCCGCTCAACATCCAAGTATCCATTCTCACTCTTGAAGCCGTTGACAGTCTAACACAAAGCACCGCACACAGCACACTTCAACACATACAACACGCAGCATAACACATCATGGACGAAGCTATCCCCCTGGGCCTCTTTGCCATCACGATCATGTACACGGCCTATCGTGTATTGGAAAAGTATTCGCCGCGACCAGAACCGGGAGCGGATAGAGAGTATTGTTAGCCTGAGTATTGTGCTCGGGCTGCGGATCGAGAGTAATATTCAGAATGCGCAAGGCGCGATGTTAACGTGTAGAATGTGATTTCAAAGTAAATGTCTCACTTAGATGCAGATGTAAACTTGAAATTATGCATGTTAAATAATTATAGTGGTATCATATCATATACAACACCTTCACCCCTCTACTAAGCCATACCATGCTATGCTCTATATACCAGAAACGCTAAACGTTCTACATCACCACCACAGCAGCCACAAGTCCAACCACAAACGCAAGACCCACGCCACTCCCCCTCCCCACCGCTCCACCCGTCTTCCCACCATCACTCGCCGGCGCATCCGGCTGATCCTCCGCCCTCACCGCCGCGCTGCCATACGGCTTAAATCCGCCACTGATCGAGCTCTTATGCTTCGTCGAGCCCTGCACGCACTTTGAGTCATCAGTATGCGCATCCCACGCCTGCTTCCACGCTAGATCCGGGTCCGCGTATGTATCCGGCGTGTAAAAGACTCTGCAGTCGGCGGCTTCGTAGATGAATTGCAGCGGTGTGGCGGACTTGTCGCCCTTGCGCACTTGGTCCTGCGACTGTGCACGGGAGGAGGAATCGCCTACGCGAAGGGCGATTTGGGGGGTATTTGCGAGGGCGGCGAGGGTTGCGTCGCCGGGCTTGACGGTTGCGAGGCCGACGGGGCGGGAGACGTTCATGATGACGCCTGCGTACTGGGGGAAAGTGATGAGGGGTATGACTTCGCCGCCCTTGGAGCCGGTGATCGTTTGGATGGGTTTGTTTTCGGGCCGGCCGCCGACTGTGACTGCTTTTACGCCGGCGGTGTTTTTGAGCTCTTCGTGGAAGGAGGCGCATGAGGAGCCGCAGAGGGCGTCGGTGAACATTACGACGTTGGCGGGCTGGAAGACGGTGGGGCGGCTGCCGTTGACGAAGTTGAAGCCGGCGGGGAGGATGGAGACGCGGTCTGCGCTGGAGTACTGGAAGATATTAATATTTCAATCCATAATGATGGTTGTCGGAACTTACGTTGTAGCGCATAGTCATCGTCAGCTTGTCAGAGTTCAGATTTAGCGGCCCGTTGAACTCATCCCAGCTTGCAAAGTTCGTCCCATCCGCCTTGCGGAAATGCCAGTAGGCCCAGTACCGGAAAATGGCCGAGTTTTCAATGTTATCTCCAACAGCCCGCCTGTACTTCGAGGATAAATCAGAACTACTGCGGATCTCATTGACCGCATCGCCAATCTTGACCCACGCATCAGACGCTCGGTAGCGCTGTGCAGAAAACGGGTCCATTTCCGGGAATAGTTGCATAAACGCATCTAGGAGTAAGTTGGTATTTCCGCCGCCGTTCTCGCGCAAATCGATGATGAGCTTCGTCTTCTGTGAGCTTCGACAACGGGTCAGAAAGGTGGCGATGGTGTTTTGAAACTCGTTGTTGAAAGCTGATTCGCCGCTCTGAGCAGGATTACTGAATGAGATGATTTTCAGCACAGCAACGTCGTCGTATCCTTGCCCGGTCAGGAAATATCCAGAGACGACTCCGCTCTTAGACTCAACCACAGCCGTGGCATAGCCACGCGTGGGAATGACCTGGCGCTTGTTGCGAGTATGATAGTCGCCATGGGGAATTGTGGGCACCTCTCCTAGTAATCTCGGTGAAATGGGCTTGACTTCCTCCTTCTCGTTTGCGTCTTCTTTGTCTTTTGTTTCTGCGGAACTAGTCGATCCGACACCACTGACGCGTCCGGTACAGAATCTTTGGAAGAAAGTCGCTCCATCCCTGACACCGGTGAAAGCAAGTTCGGTTGTCGCGACATTCTGGAACGACGCAGTCGAGCTATTCGACCATCTAACATCTGTGCTGTTTCCATCGAATTTTCTTTGCGCTGCAAAAGCACCCTGGTTGTCGGTGTCTCCTTTCGCGAACATGTTGTTCATCTGGCCGTCCGAGTCGATGTACTGGGAAAAGAAGGCGGACTTCAAGTAATCGTACGGGTTCTGGCCGTTAATTTGCTGGATGTCAGACACGCGTCTGTTTCCAGCGGCCAGCTGCGCAACATCTTCATGTACGTAGAGCTTCGGAAGCGCCTTTCCGTCTGACGATATCGAAGCAACATTAAACACTCGTCGGAACTGGAAAACCTGGAGAATGTCTGGCGAGTAATTAAAGTGGAAGTTGCCCGTCCGGATTGTGATGTTCTGAATCGCGAGCTGAAGCGCATACTCGCTTTGGAACGAGCCGAGGTTGCCTTTTATCCTGTCGAGTTCCCCTATTATGTCTAACGGCCCATACTCCCAGTCGCTGCCCGGGTTCTTGTACCAAACCAGCTCAGATTGGAACTGCCATACTAGTTTCAACTCGTCGATCAGTTTTGAGTTGCCTTGTGTGTCCACGGGCACCGAGTTTAGGCAGTCGAAAGCCACCTGCGCTGGAATAGGAACTGACGTGGACCGCGTAACGAGAGAAGAGACAGTTGCGCACGGCTGACCTTGCGCGGCGACGAGTGCTGCCGATGCGAGCAGGAGGGCGCTCTTCAGCATCGTGAACAGTACGATACCGCTATCGCACAGTATGCACAATGGAAAGACCGAAGTAACGTACAACACAGCAACAAATGTGAAAGAAAGGAAACTCGTCGAAACGTCAGCAGCTGCAAAAAAACGACGAGTCTTGATTTCAGAAAATGGACGACGCTCCCTAATATAACATCCAGAACAGGATGGGCAGTCGCGCGAATCATCGACAGCTCTTGCTGCTCACGGCCTAGCCCAGGGCCCTCGAGCCGCAGATGCTCACGCATCCGCCTAGACAAGCCCCATCAGGCCTGAGGCTGAAGCCACCCCCGACCCAATAGCACACCTGAAACGTAAGATTCGACGTCGCCGTCGCTCGACTTTGAACGCGTCATTTCGCGTGCACAGCCCCGTGCACGGCTGCGACGGCAGCACAAGAGATTTGTGCTGGCACTGGCGCCTCGAGCCAGCAACCCGTCGATCTGGAGTCCCCGATGCCCGAAAGCGAGCAGGCTACCGTCCTCGTCTAAGCGCACAGTTGGACGCCTTTCGTCGTGTGTGGTTTCAACACGCGCCTAAATACTGGTATCTTCGCACCCTAACTCCACCCTGTCAGCTGTCACCGCCCACGCGTTTCACACATGCCAAAAAGCACAGCAGCTGAGTCTATACGTCTGGAAAAGCGACGCTGCATCGAAGAAGCGCATGATGTAACAACTTCCTAGCCAAGCGCGACGATGTAGTGCATCCCTGGGCGACAATGCTTATGTGCGCCATCGCAGGCAATGGTTTCAACACCGCATGCGCGGTTTCATGATCGGCGCTTTGAACCAACTACATGCACTTGTTAGCCACGAGTTAAGATGAGGGGTCTGGTAGTGTTGACGACAGTTATGTGTGTTGGGCTCTTGTCCACACCGTTCGGTCGAGATGATGTGTGATAGAGGCGTAAGCTGCGGCGCTTGTGTTGACTGCGCGGTGTGCTGGAGTTTATGCTACTTCGTGTCGTAATAGCAGGCGGCGGGGGTGGCGAGGGTTGTTAAAGCGTTAGAGTTGGAGATGTTGGTGGCTGTGTTGTTAAAGCGTGCGCATTTAGAAGCAGGTAGCAGTACGATTTTAAGACACCAACAAGAAATAGCCACAGTGGTTTCAGCCGCAATACAATGCACACCGTGATGGTTAAGGTCTTGCGAATTCCATTTAACCAAAGGTCATAGATGTCTATGTAGAGATATATACAGAGATGTGCCGACGACACAAACGCCAATTTTGAAGGTATCGATCAAGCAAGATCAGTCAACTACGACGCAGGGACTCCACGCACGCAGGAATGCAGGATCTTCAGTAATACAACACACCCTCCACCTCACTTGTTCGCCTCGCTCTCGCGTCCAACCATCGGATTTTGTCCCTTGGGATACTTCGAGTCGCTCTCGAGCGTCTCATCCGGCTTATCTGCAATCCCTGTATTCAGCAAAATGCCCATTTCAAACATGTCGGCGCAGTATTCGGGGTCAGACTTACCATGTCTTGCGTACAAATGGTACTCTTCGTCCGAGTACTTGCCTACACGGCCGGACTCAACCTCCTTGCGTGTGAGGGCGAGCTTGTTCTTGGGCAGGCCCATGGAGCCGAGGAAATGCACCGAGTTCTTCCACTCGGTCTCCTTGCGCTGTGAAGACCACTTGAGCTCCTCGCCCATGATGTCAATGATCTGGGGCAGGGCTTCGAGCGCGGCTTGTGCGTTTAGGAATGCTAGGCGCATACGGCGTGCAACCACGTCGGTGGCCGTTTGAGCGTACTCGTGGCGGACGCAGTACCGGACCTCACCGTCGATGTAAGGGTAGAGGCCAGAGATCTTCTTGCCGCGGACGGGGAAGCGCTGCTCAGTGGGGGCGGAGAGTGCTGCAACCTGCCAGGCACGGTCACCATACGCCTGGCAGAGGTATTTGGCGACATCGGTCTCGATGCCAAAGTGTTGGATGAGGTTGATGAATAGGGTCTTGGAGTAGCCGTGGGCACCAACGAGACGAACACGATGGGTCTGGCAGCTGCCGTCGAGAGGAGCCTCATCCCTAACTTCGGTTCCACTGACAAGAGTTGCGTCTGTAAGCGACTTGGTTTTCAAGCCGAACTCCATGATCGCCTCATCGACGGTCTCCTCAGCCATCTGGCGGTAGGTGGTCCATTTGCCGCCCGAGCAGGTCAACAGACCAGAGGTGGAGGTGGTAACCAGATGATTACGGACAAGTCCCTCGGTCTTGGGAGCCTTGGGATCCTTGACAAGGGGACGGATACCTGACCACGCAGCAAGGACATCACCTCGCCTGACATTGATATCGGGTTGCAAATAGCGCTTAACTTCCTTCAGAATCCAGTCGATCTCGTCTTCGCCAGCAACAGGATTTTGGGTGATGTTGCACGCTGTATCGGTGGTACCAGCAATTGTGTTGCCCTGCCATGGTAGGAAGAATATAACACGACCATCAGACGTGTTTGGATCAATAAGACCCATATTAGCAGGGCTGTAGAAACCAGGAAGAATGACGTGGACGCCAGAACTTGGTGCAACAATTTCTTCCACCGTTTGGTCATCCATCTTTCGGATCGAATCGGTAAAGGGTCCGGTTGCGTTGATGATACCCTTGGCTTTGATGGTGAACTCCTCCGGTTTCTTACCATTCATCTCGGTAACGAGATCTCTGGCCTTTGCACCGCATAGTTTTCCATTGGCGTCCTTTTCCAGGCTGGTGACCTCGAGATGGCTCACAACAGTTGCACCATATAGTGCGGCGGTCATTGCGAGGGAAACGTTCATGCGAGAATCGTTATGCGCACCGTCTAATATTGTCAGCTTCCGGTCCGACATCTACTGATCTGCAACTTACCGTAGTAAACCAAAGCTCCAACAAGCCCCTCCTTCTTCAGCATAGGGAATGCGTCCAAAGCCTTGCTCTTTGTCAAGAAATATGAACTTTCGATATTCTCAGAGCCAGCGAGGAAATCGTAGAACTTGGTACCCGCCCAGAAATATGGAGCTTGCCACCACTTCTGGAGCGGAATCATGATCGGTAACCATTGTGATAGATGTGGTGCGGTATCCAAAAAGTAACGACGTTCGCGCAGGGCTTCGACGACGAGTTTGTATCTGCGTGGTGAATTAGTACTATGCTGAAGATGTAGCTTCGAGTTGCGTACTGGTTGTAATCCAGGTTCCAAACAGCCTTTTCGAGGTATCGTACACCACCATGTACTAATTTTGTACTTTTACTGCTGGTGCCACTGCTGAAGTCGTCCCGTTCCACCATTGCGACCTTCAAGCCTCGGGTGGCAGCATCAAGCGCAATACCCGCGCCCGTCGCACCACCACCAATGATCAACAGATCGTATGGCTCCTCGCCGGCATTCTCTTCCGAAGCAGGCGGAGTTCCGCTGCCAAACAGCCTCTTCGCCTTGTCTGCAACCTTCGAGACTACACCACCGCTGCGCTTCAAGTCGGCAATCTGGTCATCTCGACTCTTGACTTGTGGGAAGGCCGGTGGGTGGAAGACACCCCCCTCGCCATACGTGGGTGGTGGAACGGCTGCGGCTTCTGTGCCGGGGATATCTCGAGGACGGTATGCGACGTAGAGCGCTGCGCTGCCAGCGATACCAGCACCAGCCGTGTAGAGCAATGGCTTGAGGAACCGGCTTCCCCTTCGAGCAGCAGCCATGATGATTTAGGAATGGCAATTGATGCCGAGAAAGAATATATCGCAGGTATTCAGTGTTCAAATGATCCAAAATCACGCTCCCTCAAAAAAAAAGTAACTGGAACGATCCCAGAGGCTCTAGCCTACAGCATACAGCATTCAGTTAGCGGCCGCGCTCCGGAATATTCACCACGCGCCTCAACTCACCTCGTCAACGGTTTACGACAGCATCACGAGCTGCGCGCTCTGTAGTGAAGATTTTTCCGGGGGCGACGGGAGCTTGGAGGAGTAATGGGGTCGGATGGTGGAGCTGTCAAAGTTTGAGCAACTGCTGCCACCTGCGATGACGATTGGCGTGGGATCGCGATAGTGTCGGCCCACTCGGCAAAGCGGAGGATTCTGTACCGATGAATGAGCGCCAACACCACATTAACTGACACGAGCAGGCGGTCGATTGTACGAAGTGGCTTGTGCCTCTGTATTTCGTGCGCGGAGATATGCCGAGGTATTTGGAGTGTTCAAGTCATCTGATGTCTTCACAACCCTCAATGCAGGGTGAAGAAGGTATCCCGGCCGAATCTCGATGCAGGCGTAGGATACCCACTTGATCGACCGGCTACGGCATACCAGGTTAAACATGCCAAGAGCCTGAGCCTCAATTGGGCGTGCATTGGATGCTGCAAGTCATTTCGACCTGCTCTATAGAATCTAAAGAGTCAATCTAATATCAGCAACACACCATATCCGAAGCAAGCCGATTCTTCGGTGTTTGAACTGTTTTTGCTTTGTTCATAGCATATATCTCTCAAGCTCATTTCCCGGCGAACCTACAACAATTGTCCTCGATCACCCACAACATGACCCTGCATCCGAATAATAGCAACCTCCCAAATAATCACACAGAAGAATACAAACAATGCCGCGCCAACAAACGCAGGCTGCTAGACCTGTGCGACCCAGCTCAGCAGCAACACATCCAATGCGACAACACCAGCGGCAATGCTCAGCACGGCGCCTTGGTGTATCCAACCCAGGCGCTCTCGTCTCGTCTTCATACTAATTATGGCGACTACGCAAAGCATGAGCGTACATATCGTGCCGACTAGAACCCCAATGTCTACGGCGCCTCTTTCTTTCTTGCGGCTTGTCATGGTCATGAGGCCGAGGATGGAATCGATGATCACGGCTGTGATTAGGCACGTTGAGTAGAAGCGCAACTTGGTCATCTCAGTCTTGTGTTCGCGGATCTCGAGCTCGCCGAGGAGTGTTCGACGCTCCTGGAGGGCTTGTGCATCGCGGTGCGGGTTCTGGAGGGACCGGAATAGGCTGCTGAAGTAGCCTTCCTGTGAGGGTCGGCTGTGGAGCGTTGGTAATGTCCCGTAATTCACACCGCGCGTAATGGGCGACTCGTCAAGGGTGTCGTCATCACTTGACTCGTCATCGGCCGCGGATTCTGGGTCTTCTCGATCACCTTTGGGTTTCAGCCCCAAAAAGCCTCTAGCCCATTTCTTGCATTTCTGCAATGTCTTTTGGCCTGGATAGTCAGATGTATCGGCTTCAACGAAGATATAGTATCCACCTGTATCGTCATCCTCGGGGTTATCATATTCGTTCCAGTAACGCTGCATTTCGGGCGCCTGCTCGGCCGATACCAGTGGAGGCGGGTAATCCGAGTATGGCTTCCGACGCTTCTTCCGGAAAGCTTGTAGTGGCGGAGGATCCACGAACTCCTGCGCTGAGGTGACGGATGATTCTCCATTACGAGATGCAAGGGGACTGAGTTGGCCATCGTAAGATGTGTTAGACGTTGAGGTCATTGGAGGACTACTTTGCGAAGTAGATCCAGTAGTACTGCCCATTGCTTTCCGGCTTCGCCTTTTCGCAGGCTCGGGTACTTTGCGGATATCTTGTTCCAATAAAGGTATCTGTGGACTGTTAACTCTACACAAAAACGGGGACCCGTTCTTCGCAGACAGAGCAGAGCCAGTGCGAAGTAAGGAAGCATTATCACTTACCCAGAAGGGCGAGGTCATGGACGAAGGCTTGCAACATGCCCAGACAGCATGTGCTTCGATGGAAAATCCGCGAACGCGTTCGACCTGTACATGTCAGTTGGTCATTACACTGGTTCGGACAGACGCCATACCAGGTGACTCCGATCGAGGGACTGGATTAAAGACGCAGCTTGAGTGCCTTCACGGCGGACCTCTAGTATAGCGTGTGGAAAGTCGAGAGCGTTCGAGCGTGCCGCAGTAGGCCACTGATCTCTACCAAGATCTTTGCTCATCGAGGCTTTCATATACACATCCTTGTCCAATGTTGCCCAGATACCTCCAGCGGGGTTGTTATGAAGACCAACCAATCGTGTGCGTTTCGAGCCGAAACCCACGATAGGTTTGACTTCGTCGTGGTCTGCCAGCCATTGTCGTACAGCAGCAACGTCCTTATCATCGCCGCCATTCTGATGGCGCACTTGGCCGTTTGATTCTTGGCCAGACTGTGTGTTAGTATCCAGGACGCTTGGTAAGGCTTTCATCCTCAATCTAGCGCTCTTGATATTGCTCGTACTTTGTTGTGGACCCTTTGTGTCATCGCAGACCACAACTGTAGCCTCTCCGGAGGAAACAAAATGAACATTGCCAGCGGCTTTGAACACATTATTGCCCTTGGTGGCTTCGGTCGAGCCTATCGTGCTTGCGTTTTGCTTGATTGCAAATGCTTCAGCATGATCTAAGACCAGCATGCCGACCTCCTCTTCCTTGCCCAGATACTGATCCGACGACGTATGGGTGCCACCAGTATACAAGCGCATTTGCTGAAGCAGCAACACTTGAGCCTCAACGAAATGATCAGGGTGTATCCAGTAAGTGGCTCTGTTCCCATGCGACCCGAGAGGTACGGTTGTCAAGGCCAAGTCGAAGTCTAGCTCATCTCCTTCCTCGAGGGTTCTTGAGATGCGTGCGGCCACTGACTGGGCATTGGCAGTACCGCAATCAGCCGCGCGCTCCCCGTCGTTGTCAAACACGGCGCGAAGAGCGCCGAGAACACCCATGTATTGATCAAGTAGATAGCCCAGGTCCAGCTGAAAGAGACTGTCCGGCTGGGTTGTGACTTGTTCCTTGAACGCATGGTGAAGGCCCTTATCCTTCGTCCAACGCTTGTACTTCTTCAAGATTTTGATGAAACCGGTCCGCTGAGTGACTTGAAAACGGGATAGCGACCGTAGTTCCTCTCCGGTCCTGCATCGTGTCAGTCTTGCATCCGCTGGGTACATGCTTTCAAATGCGCGTTGCCTACCTTGTTACGTCCGCATCGATCTTCGCATATCTTTCTACCGTCTTAGCCGGCAGAGGCGCTCCTGGTATATCAGCGCGCTGCTTTGAGCGTAGCTGTTCCAAGCTTTTGCTTATGTGGTCCAACCTCCGTTCGATCTCGCCGCTCTTGCTGCGTACAAACAAGTTGATCCGATCATGTTGTGCTTCTAGGACTTGGAGGAATGTATTGCGAAAGGCTCGTTCGGTGCTTTCGCCCTGGCCGGGTATCGATACGGCTCTGTTCGTGCCGGGGGTGGTTTGGTGTTTGATAAGGTCTTTCAGGTAGTCATAGTCTATGTTATCTGCGATGCGATTAGCACCTAGCGCCTTACACAGCAGCGTGTCGTAGCACTTACAGTGTCCCCATTCTGGCACAGACCTGGCGCGCAAGGAATCGCCAAACTTCATCTATGATACTCTCTGTAATTGAAGACGAGGACTTGAACGAAGGCAGAACTCCACTCGCGTCGGGTGCTCTATGACGCTCTTTGTGCTATGTTACACGGCAAGCGAGCGAACTGCGCGGAGTCAGAAAGCGGCTTCACAAACTAATGTTTCTCAACGGTCGCATGCAACGGAGATTGCATAGACTCAAGAATGGATAGAGCGAAGAGAAGGATAAGGCGGACTACTCACCGTGCTGTCGCAATTGGCGCGGGCTGATAAGAATACACAGCTAAGGAGCTGGTGCAGCCAAGATTTGATAGTGTGACGTAGGACCGATTCGGCGTCGGCTGTGGGAGGTCAATCGCTGAAAGAGTGGAGTGGAAAGAGCGACACAGCGGCGGGCGCGTGGATATAGCCGTAGTGTACCGCAGCAACAAGGAGGGAAGTGTCAATGACATGGGAACGATGCGGCATTCGCGTACCTGTTGCAGGCGGCTCAACCAAGGTCGCGCTGGAAAAGATCCTGTTCTGTCATGATCCCTGCCCATTGGCTCGCTTTGCGATGGCCCATGTGCGACGAGATGTCCAGCGCCGCTAGCTCGGCACATCCATCGGATCGCGAGCACGTTTGCGACCTCGTGCTACCAACGGCTCCCGTGAACGGCCGCCGCCTGGCCACAACCGCAAACGTGGCGGGCCTGATAAAGAATGTTGTGTCGCCGTGGGAGATTTCTGGACGGTGTCCACGACCTTAGCACTGCCAGTCGATCGACACTGCCGCAATCTACTTGGATGTCCGAACATGCAAACTTATCATCTCAATGCGGCAAGAGAGCACGCGCTCAGATATACAAACCTCCGTTATGCGTTCGCAGACCGCGTATCACAGAATCTGAGTGGCTGTCCAGCACATCGGTATCTGCACACAAGCAAACCGGGTCAGAACTTAGCAACGCCTGCAACCAAGCCACGCTTTATTGGCGGGTACTCAACCGCGGAAGAGCATTCAAGTTCCGAAAAAGGCCTGCAGCATACTGTGTTGGTGCATCACGATTCATGCGTCGTATCGAGTCGGGTTTCTCACAACACTGCACTGCGTCTCCACCCCACGATGCCGCATCTACAGGGTTCACGGCTGCCAGTGGGCCAAATGGTGCCATGCCCCACGAGACCCATAGTAAGGGGTGGTTGCGTGAACTGCGATGTTACACGGCCTGGATCGGCTTGTAAATCTTCGTTCTTTAAGGCATTGTACCACATGTTCACCGATATTCTTCATGTCAGTGGCGTAGGCACGCGACAGTCAGAATTTTGCTGTGTTCATACGCTTGCATACGAGGTATGAGAAGCTTTGAGGAGCATTTGGTGCGGTGGGTCAACGGCACGGTGAGGGCGTTCGAGGTTAGGGTCGCTTACATCGAACCCACATTCAAATGGTGAGCTAGCTGCAGATAAGAAAATATGGAGACTGCAACTGCACCTTGATATGTCACTGGAAAAACTTGATTGGAGTTGGTTTTGTGTACCCTGTGCTGTTGCAATTATTCGTGCTCCGCTCCGAGGAAAACGTTTCCAAGGATTTGCTTGATTCGTGTTTTTTATGAATGGCTAGTGGCCAGCAGAGGTTTAGACCCTGTAAGTCATATGTCAGACACGAACCCTACCATCTCGTACATGTTCAAAGTCTCTGACATATGCCGTGCTCAAGAAAAGTGCAGTAAGCCATCGCTAGGACAAAGATCATCGGAACGCGCCGCCCGTTGAAGACGCTAGCTAGAGAAGTGGACCTCTTCGATCTTGGATACCATTTTCGCCACGGAGAACGCCGGAGTAACCTAATAGTACACACAGAGATCGAGACGCCCACACATATTCCGTTTTGACCGCCCACGCTATAACCAAAACCGTCTAACCTGGAGGAAGCAAGCTGCTATCAACGATGTCTTCCGCCTCCTTAGCATCCATATCGTCCGTGTTGTGGAGCGGTGAACGGGGCAGAGCCATTAGGCCTATCTAATTGTTAGCATGAGTCAACAGTGGGTCTTTTGAGCTGATGCTAACCTGTCCGTGCAGACTCGAGAATACCAAAGGGAGCAATAAGCTTCATGAACGAGTCAATCCTCGTAGACTTTGCGGAAACCTCGACAATGCAGTTGTTGGTGCTGATATCGAGGACCTTGCCTCCAAACTGGTGCGTCATGAAGGTAATGGCTCGGAGATGCTCATGCTTGTGACGAAGCGCTTGACTGATGGCCAAGTTGGACGGGTGGAAGTCTCTCCTCAAAGAGTTGCTGGCAGCCTCTTGTGCCATCTGGTCACGTTCTGCGTCCGACAACTCCTCGTCCGATGCTTCTGGCATCTGCGCCATGTCGCGGTGGTGGGACAACAGCTCCTCGAAGTACTCAGGACCGAGGATGGAGATCTTGGCAAGCAGCAGCTCACGCTGAACGAGAGGAGACTGGGTGTAGTCTAGCACTGCCCAGACAGGCACTAGGTCCTCCAGCTGGCGACGTGCTTGCTCTACCACACCGTCCTGGCCCTGGAGCACAATGGTCATGCGCGATAGGTCGTCTACCTCGGTGTTGCACACCACCAAGCTGTCGATGTTGAAGCCTCGGGCCGCCAGAATTCCCGAGACACGAGAGAGTACACCAGGCTCATTTTGTACCAAGCAATTGAGGATATGGCGTTTCGGAGGGCTCTGGGAGGGCAGGGGTGTCTCATAGAGAATGTTGCTGACGGCGGCTGGCGCAGACCACGCCGGGGGGCGATCTTCGGTAGGGAGCGGTGCGATGCGGCGGTGCAGGGCCTTGTAGGCGAGCGCTTGGGTGGAGGAAGAGCTCGAGGCTCGTTGCTGCATGCGAACGGTACCAGCGCATTGTTTGCTGAGCAAGCTGCGCAGGGGCATAATCGCCCGTCGAGAAGCCATTGTGATGTGGACGACCACTCGGGGGGAGTTGGGGGTGTAGGTGACTGCCCGTGAGCGTCCTTTTTTTGCGGTGACGGAGACAGGCCAACTTCCCCGGACTGTGATTCACCTCGAAATATCCGGCCGATGTTCGCAGGCCCGCCTAAGGCAGGGTGAACCGAGGCCTTGGCGCGCTACCATCACTTTCTTTGCCGCTAAGTCGCCTGCACGTCAAACTGCCTTCAACGCTGCAACACCGCACCCTCAACCTTGCACGATACTGCGCAACCATGTCTGACGAACGACGCCCGCGATCGCGCTTCGATACAGAAGACACTGAGCGCCCTGCACGCTCGCGCTTCGACGCAGACCGTCGCTCGCGCTCGCCCGCACGGCGCGAATCCGAGTCGCATCGCGCGCGCAGCCCCGTTGCCCGTGAAGCTTCAGACAGCCCCGCCGCCTCCGGCCTCAAGAACAAGGCTGCGGCAGCGGCGGCCGCGGCGGCTGCGAGGATCAACGCGCAGATCCAGGCGAAGAAGGGCATCCAGCATGTCGACGTGCCGCCCATTCGCTCTGTACGTCGCCTGACACGGCCCTCGATGCCCTCCGCTAACAAGCCCAGGTCGCTACTCCTCCAGTCGTCAAGTCGCCTTCTACCGGCCAGGCTGTCTCGAGCGAAATCTACCAGCAGGACGGGGACTATATCAAGGACATTGAGATCAACGACCTGCGTAATCGCTATACACTGACCAAAGGAGCTGTACAAAAAAGGGTAAATAACTTTTGTCTGCCACTGATTCTCCAGGATCATGCCTTTCCCTCCCCGTCGCTGCGCTGCATACCTTGTGTGGCACCGTGATGTTGGAAGCTAGCTTTTTGTTTGCAACCTCTCCTCGTGGGAGTAGAGCTTACTTGATCTTCTAGCCGACCCACCCGATTTTCAAATGCTGACCTTACCTGTGACATCTAGATCAAAGACGACACTGGCGCCGGTACGCAACCCCGCACACATTACCTAACGATTGTAGAACAACTTGCTTATCCATGTCCAAGATGTTACCACTCGTGGAGAATACTATCCTGACAAGAACATGGCCACAGCTGCTGTAAGTACACCCTATCCGAAGTTCTCGGGGCTCTGACTAACAACACAACAGAACCCTCCGCTCTATCTCCGCGTCACCAGCACCTCCAAGGAAGGCCTTGACAAGGCTACCTTGATGATCGAAGACATGATGAAAGAAGATCTGCCTAATCTCGTAGATGAACGACGCTTCCGTCGTCGCGAACCGGAGCAGTTCGAGCGCGACGAATTTGGTCGAGTATGTCATGCTAATTTGCACTTTCTCATTATGCTAACATGCATAGCGCAAATGGCCGGAAGAGAAAATCTCCGTAGGTCTCGAGCCAATTAGTGGCTTTAACCTGCGAGCACAGGTCGTCGGTCGTGGTGGCGACAACGTCAAATACATCCAGCAAGAGACCAGCTGCAAAGTCCAGATCAAAGGACGTGGCTCAGGTTTCATGGAGCCCCAGTCAGGTCAAGAGAGCGAGGAGCCCATGTATCTTCACATCGCCGGGCCCCGCCCTGAAGGTGTCGCCCAGGCGAAGAAACTCTGCGACGAACTGCTCGACAAGGTAAAGGCAGACTACCAAGCTTTCAAGGACCGCCCACCGCCAAGTCGCAGCTATGGTGACCGCGATGGTGGTTACTCAAATGGACGCCCAGGTTACGGCGATCGAGGTGACCGCGGTGACCGTGGTGACCGAGACCGAAGCCAGAGCTACGGATACGGTGGAGGTCAAGGCGGCTATGGAGGCTATGGAGCCGGATATGGAGGCGCTAACGATGCCACAACGCCCGTCGCAGCCGCAGCTGTTGACCACAACGCCACGGCTGTCGACCAGAACGCTCAGTATGCTCAGTGGGCTGCTTACTATGCTCAGAATCCGGCCGAAGATCCCTATGCAGCCTATGGTGGCTTCGCCGCCGTCATGGCCCAGTACTCCTCTCAGAATCAGACGACTGCAGGGTATGGTGCATACTATGGTCAAGCTGCTTATGGTCAGACACAGTCTCCCGCGCCTGGAGCTGGAGCTCCTCCGCCACCTCCGCCCTCGGATCCCTCTGGTGGTTATGGAGCGCCGCCACCGCCACCTCCGCCTGCTGCCTCACCTCCCGGCTACAGCGCGGTTCGTATAATACCACCGATACCCTAATTGATTGGCTGACGTTGACAGGTCCCTCCACCACCCGGTCTGTAAGTCTGTTAAACGACTGTGATCGAGCACTTACGACAGACTGTATTCGCCTCAGCACTTCAGCCTGAGCTGTCTTTGGACACGTTTGAGAAGATTTCGTACGGAATAAGCAAGCTAACTTCGGCGCACCGCTGCTGACGCTTAGCTGTATCTCTCTGGTCTCATTTTCTTGGCTTGCCATTAGTAGAATTAGGATACCAAATGCGATGATGATCTTTCCACAATCGTCTTCGAATCAGAGATTGAATGATGGCGAATTCATAATACAAGCTCTTCTGCCGAGACTTTCCAAACGCCCCCAAGTCAAAGCAAAATATCTGTATACAAAAGAACAGACCGAGGGCTATCCAACCCTCTTCCCAAAGCCTGTGTTGATACACCTAGCTATATGCACACCCATCCCCTTGCGAATCCACCTCAAAACAAACCCCTTCAAAACCTAACATTCGCCCCAATTTTCCCGCCCTGAAACCAAATTTTCTCATTCCACTCCCCAATCCTCACGCCCACATGCGCAAAGGCAGTCAGTTTCAACTGCCCACCGAGCGCCTTCTTAATCGCGCCAAAGCCGATGCTGCTGCCGCTCCAGTCCACAGGTATACGCGGACTCTCGCTCAGACCGGGCGGGACCGCAAAGGGCAGGTCGTACAGGATGACGCCCGCGGGGTGCTCTTCGTAGTACGCCGTGGCGTTCATGTGTGTGATGAACATTGTTGTGCGCTGGAAAGGGGAGTTCAGTGTGAATGTCGCGGTGGAAGATATGATGTGCATGGTAGCTGATTTGATAAAGTGTTCGCGGCCGTCGTCGTCTGGGTCGGGTTCGGTAGGGTCTGCGTTGGGGTCTTTGGGGTGCGAGAGGTGTGGTGCGGGGAGCGTGATTGGGTATTTGGACATGAGGTTGCCGAGGCCTGGTTGTGCGGGTATGGTGCCGTTGTGGGCTTGGAGGGTGATGGATGTGTTGAAGCCGGAGATATATTGGGAGAGCATTTCTGCGCCGACTTCTTTTCCTTTTGCGCCGCTGTTTGTGTAGGGGTCCCATAGGGCGGTGGCGATCAGGTTGGTGTTGTTTCCGGGTTTGACGTTCATGTCTTTGATGAGGGCTTGGCCGAGGACGGTGCCGTTGACAATGATGTTGATGCTGAAGAACGGAACGGTTGCGGAGTAATTTGTGGGGTTGGTCATGTTGACATGTACTTGGAGCGTCATTGATGTAGGAGTTGTCTCGACAATGGAGAGGTTGCCGACGGCGACATTCAAGGCGTCGAAGCGCGATTTGCCGTCGCTAGGCTCATTGTCATCGCCTTTACCACCGTGGATCGCTGTACAGCAGACGTTAGCGACTGCGGTGACGCTGGACGAACTGGATCACGAACTGGATTACGAACGTTTGACTGGTACGGACCCCTTTGCCGGGATGCCGCGGATCGCGAATTTGCCCATGGGTGTCTTGACACCCACACTGACTGTGGCCTCCATATCCAGCATGACGCCCTTGCCACCAAAGATGAGTGCCTGCACAACCTCGCTGAACAGATCGTCGTCGAGTATCTCTATTGGCGCCTTTCTGATGTCGGACTGAACCAGGAGCGAGGGCCCTTCCTTACCGTGAGCTTCAATTCTGGTGGAGTTGGCCTTCTGCCACTTGCTCATGTCCATCTTTCCGAGCTTCTTGCCCTTATAAAAGATGTCGGCATCGGCCTTGACTTGATTGACATCAAGGGGAAAGTTCATCTCGTGCGGCAACCCAACATCAACCACGATGACAGCAGAGATAGTCGGCGATGCCTCTGGCGTTCCAGGTTCCGCCCATGGGCTTGGGAGCGCAAAGTGCATGTCGGCCATGGTGAAATTCTTGATTAAGCTTCCCATCTGCTTCCCGGCCACCGGCACAGGGACTTGAATGCCCTTCAGCAACTCACGCGCCCAGCCGGGCGTGTCGGGATCGGGAAACGTGCAGCAGTTGATGTAGATAGTTGCGTCCTCTCCCTTCATATAGTCACCAATGAAGGCGTCCAGAGGTGACTTGGCCGAGTTAGGACAGGCTTCGGTCAAGGACTCGGAAAGATGGTCGACATTGCCAGTGACATTGACTTGGAGGTCGGACTTGGCCTTGATCTCGAGCTGCGACGTCTCTGCAGTGCCGACAAAGACCTGCTTGTCGGATGAACAACCATCGACGAGGACATCAACAGCTACCGAAGGAAGCGTGATCTCGACGGGAAAGTCATTTTGCACCACGATCGTGGCATCGGCACCCATGCCCTTGCGTCCACCCTCAGCCTCGCGAATGTTGAGTTTCGTGATGTTGTAGTGCGGCAGCGCGGGAACATCGCCACCCTTCAAGACCATAGAATGCTCCACAAGCTGCTTACCAATGTTGATCAAGCCAGACTTGACTGGCACCTCGGCCTTTCCCTTGACTCTTATCTGACCCAGTCGGCCCTCGATCCACTCGTTGGCGACATTGCGGATGCCCTCGGGCGACCCCGGCTGCACGCTTGTTATGAATGAGATGTGGGTAGTGTGTCCGTTCCGGATGTTGACCTTGATGGAGGGAATCTTGGCCGTGCCGACCAGGACATTGCCGTACTCGGGCAGGTAGACGTGGGCGTCAAAGGCTCCAGTCTCGGCCTCTCTTGCGATCCACGTGCCAAAGCGCCCGATGTTTCGCACGCTTGTCTTCTTCACTTTTGATGCATCCATGGTGAAGTCTCCCTCGACATGCACGTTTGCGCCTTGGTCAACAAGGCCGTCCAATGCTAGCTTGGTGGGCCTAAAGTCGGCAGCCTGCATCGCATACTCCTCGATACCCTCTGACGCCAGAAAGCCTAGCATGATCATCACTACGACCACGCAAAGTATCGCAAGCGCGAGGATGCTGGGCCACCGCTTCTTCCATATCGGCGTCTTGCCCTTGCCACTGCCGCTGGACCCGCTCAGTGTGCGCAACAGTGAAGTCGTCGCTGGCGTCCGTGGCTCTTCTTCCCGCCCATCGTCGCTTCTGTCGTCGCGCGCAAGCAGCGGCGTCTGCTCTGTGGTTCTACTCGACTGTTGCGACCGCGCTGATGGCGAGGAGCGGGTCGACTTGTGAGAGGCGGGTCGCGAACTAGGTGCCCGGGTCGAGGCCCACTGTTCCTGGGGCGACTCCATGTCTGTTGAGATGAAAGGAAATGGAGCTTCCGGGCTCTCAGGGTGTCATGCGGCGCGGAGAGATGGCGGTGTTGTTGTTAGTAGGCAGCAGGAGAGGATGCGCGGGAGTTGTTTGGAGAGTCGTCATCATTCCTGTTGGGCTCAGCCACACGCTTCCTTATCCGGGCGCTAGCACCCGTTCCTTCCCCACAGCACGCATGAGGGCGGTGAATCAAAGTTTGGATTCTGCCACCATGTGACGGGTGACTCTTTGCAGCTGTCACTGAAGCACAAAACTCGTCAATTGCGCTGAAAAATCTTCGCATTGAAACACCATGCCTCCCTTCCGCCCTGCCAGTGTCGCGCTTCGAAGCCTGCAGCGAGCTCAGTGCCGCCGATATTCACTCGCATCCTCACCCGCTGCTCCCCCCACATCTCCCTTCGCGCCCCGACATCTGCTCTCCATAGCAGACCTGACGCCCGCTGAGCTCACCACACTCGTCCGAAATGCACATCACCACAAGGACGCCATCAAGTCGGGGACTGGCGAGGTGCCGCACACTCTGCGCGGGGCATTGGCGGGGAAAACAGTTGCGATGACCTTCAGCAAGAGGAGCACGCGCACACGAGTATCCACGGAAGGTGCGATTGCCACAATGGGAGGTTGTCCCATGTTCTTGGGCAAGGACGACATACAACTGGGCGTCAACGAGTCCCTCTACGACACTGCCCTCGTCCTCTCCAGCATGACTGCCGCAATCGTAGCCCGCGTCGGCCCGCACTCGGACGTCGCAGACCTCGCAAAGCACTCCACTGTGCCCGTCATCAACGCGCTCTCCGACCTCTATCACCCTCTCCAGATCATTGCCGACTTCCTCACAATCGCCGAGATCCACCCCTTAAGCTCATCTACATCACTTGGGCTCGAGGGCCTCAAGATCGCATGGATTGGCGACGCAAACAACGTCCTGTACGATCTGGCTATTGGCGCAATGAAGCTTGGTGTCGACATCTCAGTTGCAACACCCACAGGCTACGAGATACCCAAGGAGATGCGGACCGTTATCGAGCATGCTGCCAGCACGTCGCCGAGAGCCGGAAAGCTCATCGAGACGAGGGTCCCAGAAGACGCCATTAAGGGCGCCGACATACTCGTCACAGATACCTGGGTGTCGATGGGTCAGGAAGAGGAGACTGCGAAGAGATTGAAGGCATTCGAGGGATTCCAGATCACATCTGAGCTTGCAAAGCGCGGAGGTGCAAAGGACAGCTGGTCCTTCATGCACTGCTTGCCTCGCCATCCTGAGGAAGTCAGTGATGAGGTCTTCTACGGTCCTAGATCGGTTGTCTTCCGGGAGGCGGAGAACAGGCTATGGGCAGCCATCTCAGCTATTGAAGCTTTTGTGGTGAACAAGGGCAAGATCGTAAGTTGATCAGACAAGTGGCATGAGCAGCCATTGATTGACCCATGACAGCAATGACTAGATCCGTGGTTCGAATGACAACAAGAAGGTAGCTGTCTTGTGCCCATACAGAACCTTTGGTGCGTGACTGGTGATGCTACTCAACCGTGCACTCTCGTCGACCATGATACTTAGGAAGGGCTCCAACCTGCAATGGTGGAAATGGATGGATGAAACCAAAAACTGATGCAAGGCTGCCAGCATCCTTTTTCTCTCCTCGAAAACATCGACAGACTTATTCGCAGGATATTTCCCCCGGCAACAGAGGCCCATGATATTCTACACGTGCCCTAGAATAGTACTGCAGACATACAGCGCATGAAACCATCTGTCAGCAATTCGATCTTGGCAAGGCGTATACGCCCCATTACTCATCTCACCGCCGTGATGTCGCTCGTTGTCTCGGCCCTTCGCGCTGTCCCGCAGTACCTGCATGTTGTAATCGTTCGGACAAGGTGGAGCCGAAGATGCATCGAGCCTTACACAAGCGTGGCGGGCCGCCTAGCTGACGTACCTGGGAGAACTATTACTCCACTACAAGTGCGCGAAGAGCGAGATGACATAAACATGTACATATAAATGTAGACGGACGTACATCCTTTGAATATTGAGTAACAAGATCAATTTCACATTCATATCCGATAACCCTCAATTTCAACCGCAATACATATATAGCGAACATGGCAATCATCCACCTCGCCTACACAGGCCTCATCAACCCCTCCGGCGCATCCCCCGTCCTCACACGCGACCAAGTCTGGCAAGGCCTCCAGCGCAAAATCCGCTTCGCCCAAGAATTCGTCCCCATAATAACTTCCTGCACCGTTCTCACCGACACCCCCACCGAGGTCACCCGCGAAGTCGTCTTCAAAGAAGGCGCGGGCCCGAAACCGCGCGCCACGGAAACGGTCCGCAGCTACTGGCCCAGCTGGGTGGATTTCCACCAGGAAGACGGCACGCTGGTCAAGAATGTGATTTCTAATGGGAGCAGTCTTGATGATGGGGGACTTTGCATGACGTATGTGTTTGAGTTCAAGTATGATGGAATGGAGGATGGGAGTAAGGAGATCAAGGCTGAGGTGGTGAAGATGAGTGGGGTGAGTTTTTGATTCTTGTTTTGTTTGGGTTGGGAGGGGAGTGCTAATGTGTGGTGATTGCAGATGTCCAAGATGGCGGTGGAGAAGAGCATTGAGACGATTCGGCAGATGGTTGTGGATGGGAAGATCAAGTGAGGGGAGAGACAGTGAAGGATTGTGGAGATGGAGTTGGAATATGTTAAGATCAAAATTTCATGAAGACCATGATATCCGAGTCAATGCTTGCAATTTTCCCAAGTCAAAGTTCCTCTATCTATGCACATCGTCCGGCCAACTCGGGCCTCCACTTCCACGCAAAGTTGATATCAATTTTTTGGACGCCTAACAGAATGATGGATATCCTCGAATGCAAGTACAAAGAAAGTGGAGTTGGGTGGTGATGTGCTTATGCAGCTTTCCAAGTCATCAGCCATTGTGTGTCGAAGCATCGCTGACTTCACCGCTCTCGCTGTTCGAAAGAGAGTGGCCAGATGGAGAACAACGGGCCCACTAAGCACCGCTTGCAACGCCTCGGATATTGATTCCGCCAGCAGAACCATTTCCAGCTGCTGTGCCGCGGATATTGATACCTTCCTGACTGCGTCCACGAATATTAATGTCGGTGTCGCGACTGATGCGGTCGACGAGATTGCGTCGGGGCTTGGGCTCAGAGAAGTCGTTGAATGCAGGCGCACTGTTGTCGTTCTTTAGACGTCCGTAAGATGTATCGTCATCGTCATTGCGGGTGATGCGGTCGGCGAGTGATCGTGACTGAGGGACAATTGGGCGGCCGTTCTTCGTCATGCGGTCGAGCAGAGACCCTCCTTTCTTGGTCTCGTCCATTGCGTCTGATCGACGGTGGTTGCCCATCGGAGAGCTGTCAACAAAGGACGAGTCTTTCTGCCATCGTCCGCCTGGCGTGTCGTAGTTTGCGCGATCATGTATCCATCGTTCGCCGCTGGGTTCCCTTCGTCGGCGAGAGTTGCGGCTGCGGCTTCGGCTGCGGTAGCGGGTTCGAAGGTTGGTGTTGTCTTCGGCAAATCCAAAGCGGCCATCGCCATCGTTCGAAGTAGGGGACGCACTGCGACCTCGTAGGCGGCCAGCGTGCGATTCACGGGGGCTGCGATTCGTTAAGGCGAATACTGCGTCACGTGGGGAGTCGGTGTACCTTTTTGTGCCGGGTCGATAAGAGTCGACGTCAGCGCCGAGCCTGCCAGTATCTCTGTCGTCTCTCAGTCGGCCAGAGTTCCAGTCGTCCCTCAGTCTGCCGCCAGTGTTGCCCCTCCTGCCGCCTCGACCTCGCGAATCTCTGGTGTCTCGGTCGTATCGGGTGTTGTTTCTCCGTCGCTCGACGCCGGAATCCTCGTCCATTGACTCGTCTCCGCTGCTACTTGGTGTCAGTACATGGCTGAAGCTTTCACGCCGGTGAATCTCACCTCCTCCGCCTTGGATCGCGGGAACGCTCCTCTTGTTCGCCGTAGTCCAGGATGTCTCTCTGCGGGGGCGGTCGCTTCCGCGGTTCCCGTTCGCGATTGCCTCGCACATCGGGGTTGCGCTGGTAGTAGGTGCTGCGATGCGCTGCGCCCTTGTTCTTCTGGTCTCCAGAATTTGTCTCACGCACCCCGAGCACGCTGTTGGGCTTCTTCGAGTATGTCTTGGCTTGCCGGCTGTCTTGCAAAGAAAGCGAGTCTACGTTTCTGACCGACTCATGTGTGAGGAGCCGCAGAGCAGTCGCTGCGTCTTCTGCGCTGTAGAACTCGAGGTTGACAGACTGGTCACTGACCCAGCGAAGCTGCTTGACTCGCGGCTCTGAGCCGCAGTGCTCCATGGCGTAGTACAGCGGGTCATTGGGGTCAAAGTCCTCCACGCCCTGCAGGTTCAGCGATTCGGGCCATGGCTTGTGAGGTTGGCTATCGAGGTTCTCAAAGTAGGCGGCGGGTACTTCATTCGCGTCTCGTGTCTTGTTTTGCTGTGCAGTGCATTAGCCCGGCGTGACACCAGCCTTGCGCTGCACTTACCTCAATGACTTGCCGGGGCTGCTGCAGGGTTGGAGCTTCCAGGCCGGCACCGACGTCGATGTCGATGTCGTAGCCCGCATCGGTCATATCCGTGTCGTCCATTGTGGCGGTGGGGGTGTAGTGCCGGTGCAGTATATGGGGATTGCGCGGGGTGATGAAGGTGGGAAGCAGCTTGCTCGAGCTGCGCGCGCTTCAGTTCGCAGCACTAGCCAATCACGTGTGGGGTAGCGGTCGGTGAGTGAACGTGAACGACCGAGATCAAGATCAAGAGGAAACGAACACACAACAGGGCAGAACCTTATACTGTCAGACATATTGGCGCAATTGCTTTTCATTTGCCCAAACGTAAGTGCACGTTCCTCAATCACTGCATCTTACTTGTATCACCACCCCGTAACAAAAAATGAGACTATTTTAGAGCAGAGGATAGCCAGGACTACGGCAAAAGGTGTTTGCTAACACAAAATAGTCTCATCTTTTGGTACGGGGTGGTGGTATCACCATGGCAAGCCCGGCTGCTGTCTCAGACACGAAAACATGGGCTAAACGCCGACGCCGCCCTTCTCAACACCATATCCGCTACGACTGTTCCTCCAGAGTAAACGTTCCAGTCTTCGTTATGAGGTACTCGTTGACAGCCACGTCCTTCCCTGACTCTTTTCCGTAGCCGCTCTGCTTAATTCCGCCAAATGGCGATTCAGCTGCAGAGGAATTGCCTATGCACAAGTCAGCTGCAGTTCTATCAATCCTTCCAGATCAGCTTACCGGTATTCAACCCAATCATCCCCGCTTCCAGGTTTTCGAACAGCCTCCACATCCGATCGATATTCTTGGTAAAGAGATAGGACGCGAGACCCATGCTGGTGTCGTTCGCGGCCTTGACGACTTCATCTTCCGTTTCGAATTTAATGAAAGTGCTAATCGGTGAGAAAACTTCCTCTTTCGCAATGTCCATGTCAGGCGTCACGCCCGTAATGACTGTAGGCTCGAAGTAGTACCCGCCATTCCTTTCGACCTTGTTGCCACCTGTATGTATCTTGGCGCCTTTCTTTCTTGCATCCTCTACCAGAGAGAGTGCCTTGTCGACGGCCCGCGGTGTTGTTACTGGACCCATGGTAGTCTTCTCGTCCGAGCCGTGGCCGACAACAATCTTCTGCGCTTCAGCGTTCCAGCGCTCAAGGAACTTGTCGAAGATGCCTGACTGTACGTAGATACGGTTGGCAGTGATACATGCTTGGCCAGCGTGCCGGAACTTGAGCGCAAATGTCTGAGATAACGCCTGCTCGATGTTTGCGTCGTCGAAGATCAGGACAGGGCAATTGCCTCCCAGTTCAAGCGTAACTTTCTTGAGGTTGTCCGCACATATCTTTGCCACAAGCTTGCCGACCCTCGTGGATCCAGTAAAAGTCACCTTACTGATAAGTGGATGCCGACACAATGCCTCACTTAGCTCGGGCGTCTTGTCGAGATCCGTCGTCAGCACGTTCAAAGCACCTTTGGGGAAGCCGGCCTTGTCTGCGAGATATGCCAGGGCCAGAACCGTAATTGGCGTTTCCGGACTGGGTTTGACGATCATGGTACAACCAGCAGCGAGCGCTGCACCGGCCTTGCGCAGGATCATGGCGATGGGGAAATTCCATGGTACTAGGGCAACGGCCACACCCAGCGGCTGCTTGATTGTGAAGATACGTCGATTTGGAAGAGCTGGTGTGAAAACTGAGCCTTGGATGCGTTCTGCTTCTCCGGCGAACCACCAAGTAAAGCCTGTCGAGTAGTCTATCTCTCCGTATGCTTCAGACCTAGGTTTTCCGGTTTCGTACACAAGAATGGTCGCAATGTCTTCCCTGTTCTCCTTGATCAAGGTATCCCACTTGTACAGCATCTGCGCGCGCTGACGAGGACTGATCTTCTTATATTCAAGGAAGCATTCGTGAGAACTCTTGACGGCGTCATCAATATCCGAGGCATCATTGGTCGGACATTCGATCCATGTCTTGCCGGTTCCGGGATCTGTCTCCGTCAGTCAAACCTTGATGGTTTAGGGGAAATTTTCACCTACCCGCTACTTCAAATGTCTTGCCAGAGTTCGACTTCACCCATTTACCATGCACGAAGGACTCGTTGTGAAGTAAGTCAGGGTTGTTCAACTAGTCCAATGTCAAAATACTGTTGAAGCAATAATATTTTCATATACCTTGAACGGCAATTCGTAGTTCTTCGGGGAAGTCATCGCGCTGGTCTCTCGTACTGTGTAATCCTTCCAAGTGTGGAGCTACCCGGTGTAAGAAGACGAACGCTTTCAAGGCTGTTAGTAGCGGTTGTCGAGGTGGTGTCGTCAGGTTTCGAAGGTCTGTACCGGTAATAGTCCACCACCCGAACGCACACGAGCATTACTCTAATTACTGGGTCCATGACATCGATGCACGAACCCCACTTTGATCCCCGAATCCTTTTCGCCCGAAGCATATAGCCGAAGGAGATGTCGGCGAAGTCAGTCTCTCATTGGCTCTTTTACCTCGGTGGTCATAGCTTCCTCTTTCCAACACAACGTCTCCCCTCTTCTCCACACATAGGTTTACCCCTCACTCACATGGCGGACTTACTCGGTAAATTTGTACCCGTGACAGAGATGATTGGAGATCAAATGGTACAGTATGTAACCTGGAATCGAGAGGGTAGCGGAGAGAACGCCGTGCTTCTTGCTACCGTTCCTTCTGCTTCAACACCGGACGCCACCTTCTTTCACAAATCGTAACTTCGGGTCGGGTGCCAGGATTCAACTTTCAGTTCTCTCGCACCTATTCACACCTATTCAACTAATAGCCAACTGTAATGATGGGACGGTTGGACGGCAAGGTCGCAATAGTCACAGGTTATATCCCCACCTACTCCCCACCAACACCCAACTAACACCACCACAGGCGGCGGGTCAGGGTTCGGCGCTGGCATCTCCAAAGCCTTCGCCGCAGAAGGCGCCAAAGTCCTCGTCGGCGACATTAACCAAGCTGGCGGCGAAGCGACGTGCGCAACCAACCCCTCGTCCCTCGCCTTCCACAAGATGGACGTCACAAAAGCTACAGACTGGAAGTCAACCGTAGCTACCTGCATCGAGAAGTTCGGACGCTGCGACATTCTCGTCAATAACGCTGGCTGGAGCTACACCAACAAGCCGACCACAGACGTCACAGAAGAAGAGTTTGAACGGACGTTTGATATCAATGTCAAGGGCGTATACCTGGGATGCAATGCATGGATCAATCAAGCCATCGAGCGCAAAGAAGGAGGTGTCATAATCAACATCGCCAGCGTAGGCGCAACTCGACCACGACCCGGCCTCGTATGGTACAATGCGAGTAAAGGCGCGATATGGAACGCGACCAAAGGCCTAGCAGCCGAGTACGGACAGCACCAGATTCGTGTCGTCAGTATATGCCCGCTCGTCACGGGTACGGGACTGTTCAGTGCGTTTACGGGTATGGAAGACACGCCTGAGAATAGGACAAAGTTCACAGCGAATGTGCCTATGGGACGCATCGGAGAGGTGGATGATGTTACGAATGCGTGTGTGTTCATGGCAAGTAAGGAGGCGGGCTTCATTACTGGAGTCAACCTTGAAGTCGATGGCGGGCGGTGCATATAGTGGTACTTCGTTCTACATAAACAACCTACGGTATTCATTCTGAAAATCTTTCGTCTTCTTCATTATGCCTAGGCTACGACCTACTTTCATCCTAGCTCCTTTGAGCATATACAACTAACCCGCGATCGACGCAAGGCTTTAATTACTACCAAACTCATCCCTGAGTGGACTAGGACGCCGTCGGATCTGTTGCAGCAGATCGTTGGCGGTGCTGCGGCATCAGATCATGGTGTCTCAGGCGATGACGGCTGTGCAAGCGAGTGACGAGGCGTCTTGCGATATCAGAGCAGCGGCGCAAATGCCATACAGTAGATGCTCCTAGTGTTGTGTTCGAGACGTACATGCACCTGGTCATCTTGGTCAACGAAGAGCACAAATCAACAAAAAGCCGAAAAGACAGCGTCACATTCAACAAATCTACACCACTCATCCAACCCCTTGATCCCAGTATATACACATCCCAAATCATCTCGCACACCATCCACAACTCCGAGCTACAACACTCATACCATCCATTTAGCACCCAGCAGGCACCGCAGTGCTACCCGTACGCGAAGAAGCGCTGTACACCGCACCCGTGCCCAAACCGCGCTTCGCGAATCCCCTCCAGAGCTCGCACTTGTTCACGCCACCGGTGAGCGCAACATCAGCGTCGATGATGGCAGCACGCGCCTGCACGAAGTTGGGGTTGCAAGGTTGGCTGTGAAAGCAATTAGTACCGTTCACTCAGACAGATGGTAGGGGAACTTACAGAGCCATGCCGTCGATGACGAGCTTCATAGCGAGGAACTTGCCATCGGTGGGCACCGCGCCGTTAAAAGTTGGGCGTGCGGCGTCGTTCTTGCCATACTTGTCGATGAGATTCCACATGACCTCGTACAGGATGGTGGCCCAGACGGTGCCGATGGCGTGGACGGCGTTGAGGCTGTTCACGCTGGTGTAGGTGAGGGGGTTGGTGGTGAGGGATGTGGAGTAGGGGTATGCGCGGATGCCGGCTGGGTTGTTGTTGACCCAGGCGCCCATAGGGTAGTTCTTTGTGCGGGTGTCGGCAGGCTGGAAGTTGAAGTTAGTAATGAGAACCGGGATAAGAGGTGGGAATGATGTACCTTGAGACGAATGGCGGTGGCCATGAAGTCGCCCCAGCCCTCGCCCATGCCGCCGGATTCCAGAGCATTCAGGCAGTTGGAGTTGGCGGGGCCGCCGGTGAGACGGTTGGAGAGACCGTGACTATGCGTTGATTAGCCAAGGCTGTTTGGGTTCGAGAGAAGCTTTGCAGCAAGGTCAAACTTACGTGTACTCGTGAATGACGACACCAGCCTCGAAACTACTGTCGCGGTTGGGCGTAGCTGTGGTCCAAACGTACATGCGCATGCGAGGAAGCTGGCCATCAGGAGGAGTCGCAAAGTTGGCGTTGTTGGTGCCAGAGCCGTCCTGAGTGTTCAAGATGACAAAGTCATTGCCAAGTCCTCCTTGACCATTGTTGTTGACCTCGAAGTTACCAGCCGCCTCGTTGAAACCAAGAATATGAAGCAAATCATGGTACATGTTGGCTGTGTAGAAGAGTTGTGTGATGGAAGCATCGACGTAGCTTGAGGGTGGCGTCGAGGCGGTAGTGTAAGGGTACACAAAGTTCTGCGTGGCGCTTGTCGGGCGGTAGTTGTTGAGGTATGCGGTCCCTCCGCTGGGGTTGGATTGAGCGATGGCATTGTTACCACGTAGAGTATTATAAGTGGTAGTACCGGTTCCTTGCCAGGTGAACTCAGAAGCCGTGATGCTCCAGGGGTTAGTGAGGGATTGCCGGGATCCTTCGGTAGGGTCGTTAAGTCCCCAGGGGCTACGTATAGTCAGCAACAATGAACGCTGTGCTGGAAGTAGATCAGAAACGTACTAGACTTGGTAGACGGCATCTGCAGAGTAGTCGACCACACCGTGAACCTCCTTGTTAGTAGCAGCATCAACGTAGGTCAGCAGCCAGTTGCTCAAGATGTCAGTCTCGACTCTCCAGGTAAGGGCCAGACCTCCATCGGCCTTGACGAGGTAGACAAGCTTGGCCTTCGGGTCCTGGACAGCACCAGAAGTACCCTTGAAAGTAAAGGTCTCCTTGCCTTCTGCGGCCTCAGCGGAAGCTTTGTCGGCTTCGATGGGAAGCGCAAGAGTGCTAGTGGCAGTCTTCAATGCATCTACTGGATCCGAGAAGTCGCGCTTTGTAAGCGGGTTCGATGGAATGCTTCCAGAGAAGAATGAATTTCCATAGGAGAAGATGGACCCATCTGCACCAACCTATCTGTTGTCAGTAGAGTATCATGAAAAAGTGACCCTGGTACACTCACGTTGACGTTTATGTCGGCATTATCAATATCAAGACCATTGGCAGTTTGCTTGAAGTTGACGTGAGCGACTCCGTTGGTTCCGACGTAGTGATCCTCTACGACTCTGTACGAGGCTCCGTTCACGAGGGACTTCACCAGATCGGTAGCCGCTCCAACGTAGTCGCCTCGCCTGTTGCGTCTGGCCGATGGCGTCTCTGCGATTGTCGAATTCACGTATTGAGAAGTAGCTTTCAGTCGGAAAGCATTGAGATCGATGCCACGGCCGACGATGCTGTGGGCGTGACCCCCAGGGTGAGCGCCAACGAGGGCGAGTGAAGAGGCCAGGCTAGCCAGCAGGGAACCGCGCATTTTGAGGGAGCGAGTGGAGATATGAAGATGTCTGAAGCGTTGGATGCCTGGAAAGTGAGAACCATGATGCATGGCCAGTATTTATACATGATTTAGCAGTGCGCTCTTCCCGCACACACCATCACCACAGTACCGCGTGGGTGGCCATCGTGAACTCCCCACCACGGAGGCTTGGCTCTGAATGGTGTATGCTTTGAGCTTCCTAGTCTAGAAGCTTGGCTTGAAGGCTGTAGGTTGTTGCTATCCTTAGAAGAGCTCTTATTTCGTCCAACAGTGGAAGGTCTTAGACCTTCTGCAAAGAACTTCCCCATCTGCAGGACTTCCCGCGTACACAACATGGACGACGGGCTTTTTCGAGCACACCTTGCGGCCGTCGGGCGAGGTTGTCAATATCACTTGCCCCTTTGGTACCCATCAGGCCGTACCTGCTGCTAGGCTGTGCTGGGACCTGCCGCGAGGAGGTAGCATGTCGGTCACGCACGCAAAAGTCGCCTTATCGATGGATCTAAGACAAGTGACTGAGGTCCGGTGAGTTCTAGCAAACGATAAGATCGATTGGAGGCATTGTAGTGCACTGCCTATGTGATCGTTGTTGAGCGCACCCTTCACCGCGACAAGACGGCGTGGAGGCGGTGATCTGACGTAGCCTGTAGAGAAGCGCAATTCGTAGTACTGTGAGTAGGATTAGTCTACAACAAGGCACGGGACCTGACTACACATCCAACATACCCGGGTCAAATTGACCTAATCTGGCTTACCCCCAGGAGATATGCCCAATAGGAACATTGCTCATAAGATGCAAAGGTACGCCTCACTAGTAAGCCGTAGCGCCATGGAAGCCACACCAGGCGCATGGCAATATTGGAAAATAAATGAATTCTACCGATAAGATGCAATGATCCGCGAGACATGGAGATCTACCTTCCGCATCGGTCGAAAAGTCAGGGGTGCAGGTCGCGGGACGAGCGATAAGCCGGGGACGGAACCTCGAGCACATGGTGTCGTGATGCATGGCACGCATGGGGTGCTTGGACGTTTCAACGTCTAAGAAGTAGCTTGTGAGCTTCGTTGGGCGCGTGATTGTGGTTTACGGATTATCTTTAGTCAACGGCCGTCAGATGCCTGGACGCTCGATGCATTGTGTACCGAGATCGGCCAAAACGCGGCGAGGCTTGTGGTTGAAAGCTCTTTGGTAATTCATAGCCGAGGAGCACGTTGTAGATGGAGTGTCGTCGGAAATTAAGCTCACGAGAGCTGTCGCCTTCGTCAATTAGTCATGGCTTGGCATACGTACCTAGGTAGATTCTTCCCAGCAGCGCTGTCCTCACTCAACCCTTCAAACAGACTCAGTACGCACGAAAACCTGGAGTGAATAAACTTTTGGGGGCGAGTTTGGAAGTGGGGGAAAGTAGACTTTTGTGGTAAATTTCCACTATAAGGCGCCTGCAGCTAAGTGCGTTCAGGATTGTGACACAAGAAAAAGAAAGTCGAGCATGCGAACGATTGGCCTCTGCCTATCAGATTGACGTTGGCAACTACAAATGCCCTTTGCGCGGAGATCAGTGTCTCGCAGGTCATACCAATCCTCGGTCGATCGTTTGCGCTACGGAATCTCAGTACCTATCCTTGGAAGTACCAAAGTTGGCGAGAAGGCGAATTCAGTGGGGGGCTGGCAAATAACAGCAAGCAACCGCAGTTCTGTGTTGGAGGAGATGGCGCAGGATTGGAGCTGTCAAACTTCGGTTCCAGACACGGCTCAGTGTGAGAGGTGGTAATAGGGTAAAACAGCAAGTAAAGCAGCACAGTAGCTCGCTGGATGGCTGGTGAAGGTGTAGGTACTTTTCCACAGCCCTTGTGTGCACAACTCTCAGCTCTTCATCCATAGACCTAGCAATTTAGACTCAACGTACTGCCGAGTGTTGAAGAATGGTATCCGGATGTTGTTTGCAGTCTCAAATGACCGTTTTCCTCCTAAAGTTGCATGTAGCATAAGTCTCGTATCGAAGCGATCACCCGTTGTCAGAATCACTAGACGTCAGCTTCCTATTAACAAGCATAATCAGACATCCGATATACCCCAGTCTTTATCGGCTAATTAGGTAAGTTTGTACGTAATGAAATCAAGGAAATACTTTGAGTGTAGTGGCTTTTGGTGTGTGAGTCTCTCCAACTTCGCATAAGCGATCACCACTCAGCGTGCAAGGTACATCCTGAATTGTGGGATCCTTTGAAGCGTTTCATGACTATTGAAGAAGCGGAGGAATAATCGTATTTTCAAGCGAAATTGACTGAGATTTACGCAATGCGATGATTTTCCTAGGTGGCCTCTGGTTCAGTCGCCCGCGAGAGTCATCTTCAGCTACTTGAGCAAGGATGCATTCGGGTAACCAACTAGAGTTCGACTCTGTGTCAGCTTCTAAATCATTAACCGTTGAATGAATATCTACCAGTCTCGCAGACAATCTTACCCAAATGTGGGTCCAAAACTGGGGTCGTCGCTATGTCTTAGAGTTTGATCGATACGTATACGCCATCGACATCGAGATTGCAGAGCAGCGCGACCATAGTCACTTAGGTGATATGAATATACCGGGCGGAGTTCACGCTATCTGATCAAGGAACTGCTCCATCACATACCATTTGTCTTTCGAGATCGCTACAAAGCGAAGTAATATGAGCATATGCTATGCGGGCCCCAGAAGGAAAGTATTAAAAAGATATAACCGGAAAATTGACCAAACTATGAGGAAGCTGATAAGACTTCGGTAAAAAGCAAGCGACTTCTAAGTGTGACATACCTTCTGGCTGCAATGGTGACCCAGGATGGACCGATTCCCGTCATCTGTTTTTTGACGCGTCGCGGGGTACGAGGAAAATGTGAGAAGTTGGTATGGCCTGATGTAGTTTTCGACCTCGGATATTTTGCATCAAAGGCTGCAGCAACCCATAGTGCGGGATATACTCGAAGGACTCCAATGCTAAGCTCCTTGCAGCCTCAGGCTCTCGCGCACGTGTCGAAAAGACGGCCCTAGACATACCAACGTCAACATCATCTCTGACCACACCCCTCCGAGTCCCTCAACCCATCCCACGATGCCAACGCCATCTCCCACCAGCCGGATCAAATCCTTCTTCGCCAGATATTTGCACATATCTGAGACCCATCGCTTCCACGCTCTTTTAAGTATTCGATACCTGCGATATTGCTCTCTCGTCTACGCATGTGAAGGTCGCAAGTGCGATAAGCGTTTGCGCAATATACGCGTGATCTGGGGTAGATTGAGGGTCACTTTGCGCGACTTACGTCGCTTCATCCTGCCGATTGCGGTGTGGAAATCCGTTGAGATGTACTTTCCTGGTATATGAGGAAGCGAGCTGTTAAAGCAGCATCGAAGATCCGAAGCGCATCCGAATAGCAAGTAGTGCTTGATATTCACGATGAGTGGGTCGAGTGTTGATTGAAGGTGGACAGGTTACACAACGCTAGCTAGCGCGGAAGCTAGGGACCCACACCTTCCTTCTCAGATCGCGCTCTACCACAGACTCACCACATCACCATGGCCAGATACGAGATAGTCGAGCGGGACGAAGCGGGGAGGATCACGAAGATGTATGTTGCGTCGGGTGAGGGCAGGGTTGATGTCATTGTACGTGGTTACCTGGGGTGACGATCGAGGGTGAATTGCGGTGTTTTGTGAACAGCATTTGTGTGCGCATTGGTGGATCGTAAGGATGTGACGATGGAGAAATGTATGCTGATTGAGATAGAAACCCAAGGAGTCCAAAAGCCTTGCGCAGAAAGCACTTGATGTGTTTCTGCCGGCGGGATTTCCGCACAGTGTGTCCGAGGATTATATCAAGTATGATCGAAATGCTGCCACTAAGACTGTAAACTGACAGTCCACATCAAGATACCAGATCTACGTATGATCTCCTTTCATCGTATGCAGCACAAGATATTGACTCCTCCAGGACTCTCTTCAAGCCTTTTCATCCTCCATAGCCGGTATGCTGTCCTCACGAGCAGTCCTCGAAGGTACGTTCTGGACTACTTTCTTCATATCTCTTCCCCATCGAGCATTCCTACCTGCATCGATGTCACGGATCATCTGGCGACCCAGGTTCCAGGTTCGCCCATGCACATCTGCAATCTCCATGCAAGAAGTATATTGCATGCACACATTGCTCTTCCTACGCTCTCAAACAAGCTTTCTCACCATACTATACAACCCGCTCTGATGCATACGACTACTTTATTTCCTATCGCTATCCTGCCGTCTCACTAGGGAGCGCGTTTCAATACTCCGACGAGCATGCTATCATCCATGTACTCTTTCCCCTCTTGTCTGTTTAGAGCACGTTTCATACTCCAATACATACCCCAATACCGCGACACAAACACACTAACTACAAAGCGCACTAGGCGTCGGCGTCGGGGACTCCACCGCATCTCCCACAACCGCCCTGCTGCTCACCGTCCTGCAAGAGTCCACCGGCCGCATCGGCACCATCCTCTTCGCACACCGGCTCGGCACCGCCCTCGAGCCCGAGTGCAAAATGTACCGCCTCGCCGCCGACATCTTCAACGATGCGGCCATGGTAATCGACTGCCTGTCCCCTGCGTTCCCAAAGCCGATCCGCGTCGTAGTGCTGAGCTGCTCGAGCGTGCTGCGCGCGCTGTGTGGTGTGTGTGCAGGTAGTGCCAAGGCGAGTTTGAGTGCACATTTTGCGAGAAAAGGAAACTTGGGTGAGGTCAATGCAGTACGTTAAAATTCCAGTTGTTCCGACAAGTTCGCTCTCACTGGGAGCAGGCAATGTTGTTGAAGATGAAGGGTGTGGGGTTGCGATGCTTTGTGTTGATTGCTGTTGGATATTAACCCTACGGGGATTCTCTGACAAAACACGTGAGGGGCTTTCATCCATATGAACTTTGAGCTGACTTGATTTGATAGAAGGATTCGAGCCAAGAGACGGTCATATCGCTTCTTGGGATGCTGGTAAGCTATTCTCCTTCTTCTTACTTTTCTTACTATGGCTCAATCAACGGTGTGTTTGACGCCATTGCGCTTTGTCTGCAGACACCAACACATACGGCTCGTGCTTTCTTGCCCGGAAGGGCGTATTGCATATTAAGCGCTTCTGTCAGACCAGTCGCGTTGGTTCCATTGCTGCCATTAATTTCGTTGGTAGAGTGTGCACCGATCAGATTGATTGACGAGCACTATAGGCCGGCAGCATTGTTGTATCGTGGGTTTCAACACCGATCACGACTTGGTCGGTCCTTATCGCGCTGCTGTCCTTACACCTGGCGATGAACTATGCGGCGGTAAAGGCAGTCAGCATGCGCTGTTTGAATCGCCAGCGAGCGAATAAGGTCTTCAGCAACATGTTCCAGCACGGCAGGATTCTAAGCCCAACAGACGTCTCGCAACACGAGCGCATCTTTGAGCGAGATGGCGTCCTCCGCTGCGCGGACGAAACGATTGTGGGATACTGTCGTATAGGTGTATCTTTGCACCTGCTCTTGAGCCGCATGGGACAACGCCATAAGCGAACAGGGTCGTTAGACCTGCACGCCATCAAATTGCCGGAGTTAATGGACGTGTTCGCTAACGAGGCTTACCTTCTGTGGTTCGCGGACACCGATTACGAAGCTCTTATCGTGCTCAAGGAGGGATGCACTCCGCTTGATCAGCTCAAAGCATGGGCACATGCCTTGTTGCTTGCTCAAAGAGCGCAAGGTCGAGTTGTTGAGCGTCAGCCAGACATTGATGACGCATCTACGGTTCACACGCGGCTGGCTATGTTGGGAAAAACTTTAGAAGAAGCAAAGGAAGCATTTGCAAAGTACGCTAAGGTCCTAGAGCAAAAGGGTTGGGATCTGGATGTCGCTGCGTTGGAGACTTGTGCTGGCTCACGAATCCAACTCGAACGTCGTAAAGAGTTGTGACAATTACTTTGTCAGTACCGAGAAAAGTAGCAGTTGATGATCCTTCGGGCATTAGTGTACTCATGCTAGCCCCTTTCTCATGTTCAGTCGAATGGTCTCGGTCTGTGAACCTTTCTGAGAGGCAGCCTTCCGATCGTGGCGATGTTGAGTCATCGCCTCATGTATGATCCGCGCCAGCATTTACCCCTGTACACGTAGTAGACTGTCACTGCTGGATGGTGAAATCGCGGCTACTTCGTGGTTGTCTTTCCCGAAACATGCTGAGTTGGGCTGAGGCTCACGCACCAGGCCGTGGTTTGGGTCCGCAAGTCACGTTTCATCTAGACCCATGTCGCCGTACGTTCCGCGACACGAGCACAGGCTGATCGCGGTGTCATTCAGTATCTGCGATGGACGCAATGCAGGGCAGCGGCGACGCAACAGTTTCCTGGCTGGTGGTTGCTGACCCGAAAGCCGAGGAAGATGCAAAATGCAAATGCCTCTATGCAAGGACACCGGCAGACTGTCTTAAAAAATTCGTTGAAGGTCACCGAGACGAGGTATATTTGGAGTGGCGCGTACAGAATGATGCCAAGTCATCAGTTAGATCCATCGGCTGAGATCGCTGGACGTGTGTGGGATGCTGCTGGATGCCCCCACGGAGCGGTGAAAGCGGATTCACCCTGGAATCCACGGCTGCGTCATGCTGCGGAACCTCAGGCACCGAGCTTTGCATTGGCGATGCAAAGGTGTTGTCAAGTTTTCCGTTGACAAGAGGGCGTGCTGAGTCGCGCGCCGCTTACTGTCGGAAATCTCTGACTGTGGTGACCTTCTAGAAGACGCCGCATCAGCCTCCCGAGGTACAAAGGTCAGCGCTTTGACGATGCCGTCGGAAGAGCCTCAACATACATCAGGCTATATCCGATGCGCGCACGTCCGATGTGGAGATTTTGACGCCCGTTGTGCCAACATCATGCGATGGAAAGGAGATTTGAGGGAAAGATCGACACAAGTGCCATTCTGCCTGAACTAAGCGGCTTCAGGTAACCTTCTGGAAGGCTGGAAGTGTTCTGGAAGAATTTGAGGCGCATGGTGCGGAGGGACGACAGGGAGTGAACGGTCACGATGGGTAGCGCGTGTGAAACGTCAGCATGCTTCCGAAGTCAGTGTCCACTTCCGAGGACTGCTGAGTGAGTAGCGCGCAGCGTCTAGTGAACAATCCACGACTGCGTTCACAGAAGTGAAGAGCTAGTCTAGCTAGATGAAGGCGCACAGTGTTTGCTAATCGCGATGGCACAGGCGCTGTGGAGTGGAGCTTCTGTGGATCTGCATGATGCTCGGTGCAGCGTCAACAATTCGTTACAGTAAAGAAAGGCCCGGACTCAGGCATTCTGTCCCCAGCGTTAAGGCGAGGCCAAGAGTGGTAGCCGTGCGCTCGTCTGAGCAAACGCCGCCGTGATTGGGCGCAGCCGGCGCATCAGACCCGCTGGTGCTACCCAGTCCGGGCAGCGGAGGGTGACATCTGGCAAAAACCGCGGATGCACCAGCGCTTCAGAAAGGGCTTTGAAGAGAGAAATCTCTTTTGCTCATCTTGCGGGTGCTGGGGCTGGCTGACGGCAGGAACAAAGCACGCCGTTATGGCGGCTCAGGGCTGTCGGCATGCTTTCCTTGGTCGCCGGCAGAGTCATAGGGTGGATTAGCGACTGGCCGGGTACTGAGTCGGCCTGTTTGCGGCGAGGCAAGTTCCGCCACGCTGCAGACAGCCGGTCCGCTGGGAGAGAGTGGGCGCGAGACAACAGCAGCAACAGCGCTTTCAAAGGCCATGGCAGCGCAGCGGAAGGGCACCGTGTTGTAGTCACTGTTCGGCGCAGGATGGGTGCAGGCCCGATGCAGCTTGGCCTGCCGAAGCAGTGCCAAGCAAACTCTTACGAAGCGTCCGAGTAAGTGCCGTCCTTCGGGAATGACTGTAGCGTGAAGGTCACTGGTGTCACCGAACTGCAAGAAGTGCTCTAACGACGCGTAGGTTCTCATCTCTAGCACAATTTCCCTTGCCGGTGGTGGACAGCACTCACTCGACAGCACTCACTCGCAACGGCCTCCAGCAGCCAGCAATTGCGACATGTCCCGGCCAGCAGCAGCAGGAGCAGACGATCGCTCCTGCCAGTGGCGACGGCGCTTGCAGGGGCCCCTGGGCTCGGGCTGTGCGCCAATTTCTTCGAGAAGGCGGCCGGCCAATGGGGCAGACACGCCGCTTTTGCGCCTGCCCCCCAGCAGAGGCCCGCACGTCGCACCTGCCTCCGCCGCCAGACAAGGGCAAGGGCGACCCAGGGCTCCATCCTCTCTCACTCATCGCAAACCCATGTGGGCCATAGTGTGCTGACCTAGCGCTGCGCTCAAGCACTGACGCGACAGGTCGACACACTGGCCTCCCTGACTCTCTCAAAAGCACTGTGAGCCGCACCTGCTGCAGCGTCTTGGTCTCTGTCTTAGCACCTCCATACGCCAGGCCCGACCAAACTGTCTCACCACCAAACCGTCACCGCACAGCACACACGCACACAGCCCGCCGCCCACCACGCCGGCACCCTCTCAGCCCTCGCCGTTGCCATATACGCCTGCTCCCCTGCGCTCACTGCCTGCTCGCTGCACTCACCCGCCCGCCACTTGCAACCCGTCTGATATAGGCGTGCCACCCCGTGTCGCCCTTCTGGAAGCCGCTGCACCACCGCACACTGAGGCCCCGCTGCATTGATAGGCCCGCCCGCCGCCTGTGCTCCCACTGGTAACCCGCACCTTTGCACGCCCTCGATGCTGCCGCCATCGGAACGATAACTCTCCTCCACGTTGCCCTGCCGCCACTAGGTTCGCTCGAACCTCGTGCTACTCGCCGTCAAGCTGGCGCAATTCTGCTCCTGCGAGGGTTACGACGAGCAAAGTAGAACCAACGCCCGCCGCGTCTACAAGCAGTTCTGGAGAAGCGTTATGATTACACGGAAGTCTGGCAGCCAAGCCCTCTCGATAAGAACCTCCTCGACCCTCTCCTCGCCCACGTCCTCGCTGGCCGACTTCGACGACGACGACGTCAAGATGGCCATGAGCGACGTGCAGCCCACCCCGCTCACCGTCTCCATCCCCAAGAACATCCCCAGCCCGCACTGCCGGAAGCCAAACCTCTCCGAGATACTCGCCAATGCCGCGCCCCCGCCCTACTCATTGAGCTCCTTCATGGCCTTCCTGTCGCAGAATCACTGCCTGGAGAACCTCGAGTTCACCATGGACGCCTCACGATACCGCAAACACTACTCGAAGATGGTCAACCGTCACCCGGGCAGCCCAATCTCGCCCTTGTCCGACGAGTGTGCCTACGTGCTCATGCTCTGGCGCCGCTTGATCGACGCCTACATCCGTGAATCAGGCCCGCGAGAAGTAAGTCACTGCCCTTCGTTTCCGTCATAGTCCGCGTCACTAACCGCCCCAGGTCAATCTCCCTGCCGAAGTCCGCGACAACCTTCTGAACCTGTCCGACTCGCACATCCCACCACACCCATCGTCGCTCGATGAGGCTGTGTCCAAGATCTACGAGCTGATGGAGGAAAGCGTCCTGGTGTCGTTCCTCAACTCCGCCAGCCCACAGACTGCGCACCCAGTCATGAGCCATGACAGCTACGACTCCAACATGACACGGTCGTCGACCCGCAGCTATGACGAGAAGAGCATGCTGTCGCGCAGCCAGGCGCCGCCCATGCCTGTTCATCAACGGGCATCTGCACCGTCATCACTTACCTCGGGCTTCATGCAGAACCGACCGTTCTCGCATTCGAGGTTCCACTCCCAACCAACCTCTTCTGGCCCACAAGCTACCCGTGTCACCACCGGCTACAACAGCGGGAGCGATGCATTGACCGACGACTCGGGCAGCGGCAGCCCTTCAGGCATGAGCGACCCGCTCACTCCTCCTGGGACTCCCCCAATGACCGACTACCAAATGACCGACTTTCACCAGGCCTACTACGAGAGTGGGTCGAACAGCGGTACTCCCAGCCCGCGTACAAGCCGTGGCGAGCACAACGGCCTGGCCAGCGCAACCAGGGACAGCTGGAAGCGAGTCAGCAGCAAGTTATGGCCAAAGAAGAAGAGTGGTGGCCAGCTGCGTGACGACGAGCCAGGCGTTGTTGAAGGCGGCCTTTTCTAAGCTTATTGTTCTCATCGGTCGATCCACTCCCGGATAACCACCTTCCATTCGACAACTCAACGTTCCAAAACAGACGTGGTCACGAACGTGCGATTTGCATAGCATTCTGGGCTGCATACACTGGCGTCTTTCGAAATTATCCACCACAATCTGCATGCGAGGCGATACGGCGTACTCACCATTGCAATCCGGCGCGATTGCGGCTTTTCTCGGCATCCGACATAGACATATCTGGCGTTTGCAAAATGACCTTTGGCCGTATATATCCAACTCTTGGCCTGGCAAGCAAGGCGTTCTTTGACATTTATTAGCATCACCCATCGCGAGATGGCACGACCCGGTGGGAAGGCTTTGTTTGTATCAATATCTTTACTTTCTACGGTTCGACGGGGGCTTGTTGATAAGATGGGCGGATTGGGGTTAGATACCACGCGCGCTGCGCTAGCAAGAAGCACGAATGAATGACGCTGTGTACCATACTTGGTTCACCTCGCTCACACACTACACTCGCTCGTATTATTCGCAAATGCATTGCGTGATTCTATCCACTCTTGTCTTACTCGTGATAACTAGTTTTCAGTAACATGCGCGTTATGCGCGGTTTTCCTCCTCCCCCCCTTCCCCATGACTCTCGGCCCTAGCATGGTTTACCCACGCTTTCCCTCTGGGCTGGCAGAATATCGCAAACACTCGCGCCTTCTGCTAGTGTTTCCGGCACTTGGGTATCGAGTGCCGGCCATCCCACTAGATATATTCAAATCGGGGCTTGGGGCTTGTTTTAGGCACAAAAAGCCGTGGTAAAGTTGCTAGGATACACGTTATCACGATAAGTCTTGTGATATCTTTAGGCTAGTGGAGATACATAGATGAATAGATGAGTTTCACGTATGATCATGGGGCGGCTTGATGGAATCAAACTTTCACTTCACGCACTGCACAGCAATGTAGCGGTGAGTTGTACCACCATTGCCTCGCAGCCGATCTGACCCGGCATCGCAAATGCCCATGTCAATACGCAGCCGTGCCTCTCGTGTACATATGCAGTGGGAGGGTGTTGGTTCAAGCGCTGCACGTGGGTGGTGCAGCACGTGTACTTTTGCAGTGTTGGACGAGGCTGATGCTCCGAGAAGGAATTGTCGTATTCGTGTCATCTTTTATTTCGCTGCGACAATTCCGGGGGGGGGATGCGCAGTTTTGCGGACTGTGTGATTTAAGGATTTTTGTTTGCTTGACGGATTACCTTCGTGAAGTGAGGTGTTGGTGTTGGACCATTTCACACGCCCACGTGGTCTCACAGCACCCAGAACGCATCAATCGTCGATCAATAACTCCACCGCGCCGCTTTTCTCCTTCAGCTCGCTTCTCGGTGATGGACACTGATGCGTCGCTCGCGAATTATTCTGCAGATCTTCCAGAAAGCCGTAGCGAGGCGTCGTTCGGGGCGAGAAAGCGTTGGTGGTGGCGATATTGTTGCATGTTTGGGGAAAGGATGGGCACTGCAATGCGTATTGGCAGGACAAGGCTGCAGATAGGGCGCGCCTCGGCAGGAACACGTGTTGGCTGGGTGGTACAAATGTATTGTATAGTTGCCTTGGGATATATTCATCTATGGGGGCTAGTAGTGGACTCTATAGCTGTTTATGCGGGTAAAAGCATACCTTGACCGGAAGAGCAAACATGCGATGCACGATGCCATCCAGGTTAATGGTTGGGTAAGGCATAATGTTTCTGACATGCCAGGTTTGATCTTTCGATGTCTGGCGAAAAGAACAGCCGTTTCGACGACGGCATGTGATGTTTCGAGATTTGAGCGTCTAGCAATCGCAACTGGGATCATTGCGATTTGCTCTTGCCAGCACCCCCCTCCTTTCAACACAGCCTCACAACCCACCCCGGTGGGTATCTTTGCTATCTGGATGTCAATTCTCAACCAGTCAAAAACACAGCCCTCCCGCGCGCCCCCGCCGTGCAGCTACAGTCGGACCCCGCCTACGCACTTCTCTCCGCCGAGCCCCTACGTCAAGTCGTCAGCCCAAACCATTCGATTCAAGCATCGCCTAGCCTGGAAACTCCCGGTGTACCAATCTCCTTTAGCCAACTTGGTCAAGTCCGCTGGGTATGCACAGATTACTGGAGAGGCAGATCCCCAATTGGTCGGATGGGGGCGGAAGGACGTTCCTGGAGAGTGGTAAGTTTGCTGCACTTGAGCAGTTTGATGGTAACCATGTGTTTGCGTTATTTTTCCGAGGAGTTTGCGTGTGTGACGACGTAGAACAAGCGTTTTCGATTCGTCTCGAATGTCTTCTCGAGTTTGCTGACGATAAGCCATGTCGAAGTCTGACGTCGCGTAGCTGCAGGCTAACAGCTCGATCGTCACTCCACACACCACCTGTATCACGCATCTCTTTCAGCTCACCAGTTCGAACCCCGCTTCCACTGCATACGCCTTGCCGTCTTATTCCCCTGCCTGGCGCCAATGACGAGATATTCCCAAGCTTGGGGCCAAGCCGTGGCTGGCTTCCCCGCCTGTACGCTATCCTTTGCACATTCCGTTTCACTTCTAGTGGTTGGATGCACGTGATGGAATGGAACAGTCGTCATTCCACCCAAATATTTTGTGATGCTGCTTTAGCAGGCACATGAATTCATGGTTCACGCTGCTTTGCTAGCCTAAGGCGCAAGATTGGTCAGAGCGTTCACTTGCTTTGGTTCATCTCATCTTCACCTGCATTTCAACGTCCGTTACATCGATTGTTACATCCGCTAAGGGTGTTCTGGTATTGCGTCTTCGGTCTTCGGCCGAGGATATCGTGTGTTTCTTCATCGTCACTGTCCACGATGGTACCCCTTCGAGGTAGCAATTCTGAATCCATCGTGCAGCGCTTCCACGGAGGGTGAGCTCTACTGCGGTGGTCTTCCGCATAGACCCTTTCTTCCATTTGTTCCGCTGAGTTTTCGCCAGCTCAACTCTCACGCTAATACCAGCCAAGACTTTGTTTGATGCGAAAGCTTTTCTACTATGCCCGTTTTCTTGAGTTGGAAGCAGTTTGATAGATGGTGTTGCCATACACATTTGAAAGAGCTACAATTCCCCTCGAAGTTCATCGGGTAGACACCCGATAAGCATGCATCCACCCAAAATAGAAAGCACGCCGGCTATGAGTACTCGGATTTAACTAGCATTCAACACTACAAACTCAAGGCTTTAATATCTCAACACACACTTTCAAGTTGGCAGACCTATCACAACAGCTGCGAAACCCCGCTTCCACATTCCTAAGACCACCTAATCCCCAACCCTGAGGTTAAAGGTCGCCGCTCTAGCGTTCTCACGCGGAAAAGCAGCATCACAATCTTCTTTCAACGCTCCACCCGTTCAGCAGCGAAAAAGCAGCGAAAGGCGGTAGTCGATGGCGCTAGCGGCCGGACAAGAATTCCGCGACGATGAAAGGCGACCACGGAATGCTACAAGAGTGAAAGCCGTTAGCTCAGCGCCTCAACCATGGATTGACAGTTGGACCGTCACGGTAGTATCAGCCGGGGGTAGGTCAAAGGAGTGGATTTTTCTGTGGGTATCGGATTGTGGTCATATGGGTGAAGATTATTCTTCTCAGCTTCTAGCGCATCAATCACGTTAATTAGTACCGCACGCCTACGTCCTAAACCTCACGCCATCACGTTTCCGTTAAACTCACGATACCAATCTAGACAGGCGACTAGTCTTATCCACACCTTCCTTTCTGCTTTGGATCTAGATATCCGTTCCCGCACCCCGGCCGTGTTCCCCGTCCCTCGGCCGATCGCGCAGCTATGGAACGCCATCCCAAAGCTCCCTCTCCGTGATCTCGACCATGGAGGACTTCCGTCCCGAGGCCCAACGCTGCTCTGGGCTGGTTCCAACTCGTCATATTGGCTCGAAAGGGGGATAATACACAAGCCTCCCGCTAACATGCTTGCTATGCACCCAGTCCCTAACAATCGTGCATGACGGTATGTTCATGTCCATGCCCATGATCATGCGAATGCATGCTGTTCGGTTGTAGCTGTAAAAGTGTACATACCGGCTCGGCAATCCAATCTAAATGTCGATTTACCCTTTGCCCGCGTTCCCAGGTAAATGCCGCATAGGGTAATATATACCGGCTGTCTGGTTCGACTAGCCCGATTCTGTACGTATGCAGTTCGACAATGGGTAGTCTTATCATTGGGGCAAGCAAGTTTGGAACGCTACTAGCTTTGACCGTTTTGGAGTCTGTATTGGGGTTCGTCTTGGAGTTTGCATTAGAGTCTGTATTGGAGCTTGTATTGGAGCTTGTATTGGAGTATGTATTGGAGTGTCGTAGTCGACCAGCATTCCATGGATGCTACTGCGGGGTTTTGCTACCATGATTGTTCATGCACTCCAATTGCCCTAGTATACCAGATAAGTCTAGGAGTGTCAGTGCCAGTGTGGGTCGAAAGGCGGAATTGAATCGGCGCTATTGATCCCCTATCTTTCTAACTTCGCACTATCTCTCAATGTCACTACCGAGGTCGCGTATGCTTGGAAGGAAAAACCACCGAGGCATATTCCAGCGACTTTGCAGGTGTTGTAATGGAGAAGTTATGCACGGACACCCAAGGGAAAATGGCTTTTGTGAAGTAGTAGATTTACCTGCTTTACCGAGAGAAACTAGCTGTCTGCTGGTCTCGGTACAAGAAAGCGCGTGGATGAAAAATATTAGCTCCTGACTAGCTTTGCTTGAAGCAAGAGCAAATAGCTATATCGAGAGGTCTGACAATCCCGACAACGCCCCGTTGTATCCATGAAAATCATACCAGTCGCAGGACAGGTGACTGAGTCATATACATGCATTGATGAGATGCGACCAACTGCTGCACTTCTATAACTCCTCTCTACAAGTGGATTGTGATGATGCTGCAAGGACATGAATTGTAGCGAATGGGGTGAGACCGTAGACGTGTCGTGATGGTACACAGGCGATTGTTTGGCGAGATTGGCGTGGGATTTTGTATCGGGCGCACAGAGACATACAGTTAGGCTTGTGTTTCCGCGTGATTCAAGATAGCGATGTAGTGTTGCGTACATTATCGTGGATATTGCTATAGCTATCCCGATTGCTTGGTCGTCCAGTAAGAATGCAGACGCGCACTAGTCTTGTGACGTGCTTGGTAGCGGTGCTACATGTAAAGGATTCGGGTGTCCAGTATCGCGAACTTCATGATCATCCATAGTGCGATACGCAGTCCTCAACCCCAACCGTGGGCTTAATGGGCCTCGGATGCAGCAACGTGCAAACACCCGGTAAGCGAAATGCTTGTATTCCTGGAAACGGAACTACCAGTTTCCGATGTGCCATGATTTCCCAAGACCGCAGCACATTAATAGTTGGATGCCGTATGCCTCTTGGCCCACTCAAATACCCAATAAGAAATCTTCCGGCAAAGTGAGTTGTTCCATTCGATCAGGTGTCGGAAGTGTCTCAGGACAGTAATATTGCGGCCTGGAATGTGAGCCGTGAGATGCACGGCGACACGGGTTGGGTGAGATAGATATAGCAAGCGACCTCGTATTTAAGCCGGCGACCGGGTATAGTAAAGCAGCGTGTTGTGTGCTTCGAGAAGGAAGCCATGGGGGTGGTTGTGGCTTGCATCTTACCCTATATCAGAGGAAGGTATTGCCAGCTATAGGACTAGTCCATTTCCCTTTTCTAGCAGCTTTCATCTCAGCATACAAAGCCGGATTAAGACCTTTCTTCTTGCACTTATTGATTTCGGCCTCGGTCAGTCCAGCGATGTCGAAGTCGCTCGCACTCCACTCGCTACTGGACCCGGACCGACTACGCTCAACATCAAAGATTCCCGAGCCAATTGGTCGTTCGGATGGAATAGACTGATTGGAGGCAGATAGGCTCGATCGGTGCGATGTGCGGTCAAAGGAGACCTTCCTCTCGATCACCAGCCGATCAGGCACACCTGCCGGTCCGTTGGACTTGCGCATCATCTTCCGAAAAATCGTCTTCGGCGAGTGTGGCTCTGTTTCAATGGAGGCAGTCGGTGTGTTTGGTGGGTTATGTGATTGTCTCGAGCTTACGCTGGAAGAATGCATCGACGAATCCAAAGAGAACGCATCAGTAGCGACTGGAGTAGTAGCTGGATCATCCTCGAGTGTGAAGAAGTAGGGCGAGGGAGCTATGGCTTCTGGGGGATCGGGCTCATCCTCATCTGAGTTGCAAGATTGAGTCGTAGTCACTGAATCAATCGTCTCGAGAGACGTTTGTCGACGCAAGTGCGCAGGGAGACGCTTGTTGCTGCGGTAAGACTTCAGTTTGGCAGGAGAACGGTGTGGGACAGGTGGTGGTGGTTGCGAATGAAGAGATGCGATGATACGAAGATAACCTGGATCTACCGTAAGGGGACGTGATGGCTTTTGGCGCGAAAAGTTTGTCACCTCCCCCGGGCTAATGGGATGCGCAGCAAGTGGGTTGACAGGAGGGGCTCTGTTTTGGAGCGAAGATGCACTTTCTAGAGATGCAGAGCGACTGCGCGGCACAGCAGGAGCGGCTTCGTCGAAATCATTGTCGTCCACCCGTGCATCGTGCGCAGTCGTCTGATGCTCGAGCGCAGCCCTGGGAGAGCGGCGGATGGGTGGTGGGACAGCGTCGTCGTCCATGGTAGCAGTTTAGTGTCTTGACGTTTGGTGTGAGGTACATGGACCGAGCACCACGCAGACGACTGTTGAAGTTCATGGCAGCCGTTGGGCAGGTATCCTTGTTGATCTAATCAGCATGACGACTATCAGCGCCCGTTACGTGTTAGCGCAGACTAGTGCATATCTTCGGAATATGAAGCCGCTCAGGTACAACGATGGGTCTACTGGCGTCGCTTTCGCATTCGTTACAAGATGACGGAACTGAGAGATAGGCTAGGTTGATACATTGTTCGCGCTTCAAGCTACCCGTTTCAACGAACCATTGGGAGCGTGTCAGAAGCAGAGAGTGCAGTAGACGATGCAGAGGAATTTGAGGAAATGTACCCGAATAGACGTTATTCGTGGATCGGGGCGGGTGGCTTTTCAAACTTTGGCTGGGCACCGTTCGACGCCAACGGCTCCAACACACCTGCGTAACGTGACGAAAGCCCGAATCTGCACGTGTAGGCTGGCGTGGAAGCATGCTGTGCTCTTCGCGATGTTTCAGGGGCGTGGTGTGTCAGAGGACATGGATTCAGGCTGATGGTGTTGGCGTGTCGAGATGTTTCCGATGTCATGGTTGTGCTCGTTCCTGACGGCAGACAGGCGCGCTAGGACGCCAACGGCAAGCGCGGTGCAGGGGTGTGGGCTGGCCAAAGAAGTGCTCCTTACCGTTACTCGAATGCTCGCTGTCCTCGCCAGCGAAGACCATGTGCACCCTCCACGCCCCCGTCCTTCACCGTACACCCGCCGCACCGCCCGGCTGCCTCCGCCCATGCCCTCGCTCACAATGAGCAACGATGCGACGCCCATCTCGGACGACGAGGTGGTGGCCCTCGCCAAAGCCGCCTTCGACCACTCCCGCAGCGACATCAGCCAGCGCGCCCTCGCCGAGTCGGCACCACGTGAGTTGCAGCAGCAGCAGCCGGGCATCACCATCGACCTCGGCCACAAGAACATCGCCCGCCTGCCGGATGAGGTCATCAATGTCATCCGCACAGAGATAGAGAGGTGCGCCCGCCGCTGCCCGCACTGTTGGGGGGCTGCAGCCACGCATGAGACATACTGACAGCCCCAGGCTCGCCCTCTCCCACAATCTCCTCGCGTCCCTGCCCATGCGGCTGATAGAATGCAAGCGCCTCCGCTATCTCAACGTGCGCTACAACGCCATGCGCGAGTTCCCTGAAGCCGTCCGTCCGCTAGCCCCTCGACACCGCGAATTGGGAGTGCTGACACCTCCAGATCCTCCAGATGACGTCGCTTGAGATTCTCGACGTTAGCAGGAACAGGATCATGTCCATACCGCCCAAGATCGCCAATCTAACGTCACTCAAGGTACTGGCAATTGCGAAGAACAGGATCGAGGAGCTGCCTGTGTGTCTGGGAGACATCAACAGTTTACAGGTCCTTAAGCTCGATGGAAACCCGCTAGTATTCCCGCCCTTGGAGATATGTACCATCAAGGACGGGGCCCCCTCGCCGGCGAACGAGAACGAGCGGGACTCGGTCATTGCTACCCAGGTCAAGCGCTTCATGCGCCAGCAGGCCTCGAAAGAGCGGCAGCGCCTGCAATTAGAAAGGTTGCAGGTCGAGTCTTCGGGTGACGAGAGCTGGACCGAGAGCAATCCGGAGACGCCGCGGCCGTCAAAGCGAGCAAACGGTGTCCGGTTTCCCGTGCGTCCAAGCATAGGCAACATCGAAGGCTTTGCAAACGGGAAGACGGACTCACCCGGACTCCCTCCTCCACCGATCCCTACCAGGTCACATTTTCGCGTGCAGTCACAGACCAGCAACGGAGGAGGGACCAAGAGACCCCCTATCTCTCCCCTGGCCTTGACAAATGGGTCCAACGAGCGCAATCGAAGTCAGAGCGAGGGTGCGGGGCCTTCGACCCAACGCCAGAAGCGCATGGGCATCTATACCAACAAAGCGTCCGAGCTTGGGTCCGTCGATGAACTTCGGCGAACGAGTCACTTCCGCGGATTTAGCCAGGGCATTGTGGTTCCGGCCAATGCGCTCGCCAACGGCATGTCAGGGCCTGCAACCGCTATAGGCTACGGCGACACGGGCACGGTCAGATCACTTGCGAACCGCCCTTTATCCGACGTCCGTGAACACAGGCGTGGCTCTCGCGCGCCCGATATTGTAGTGGAAGCTGCCAAAAACTTTATCTATGCCATTTCTGTGCTTCATGACTGTGTTTCGCACATGGTCCGATCAATCAGATTGACGGCGAGGAGTAAGGAGAGCCTACGCCGGAAGGAGGACTTTCTTCGCCGCTATCAGAAGACTTCACTCGACCTCCGAGCCCTGAACGACGTCCTCCGCAAGTTCGACTCGTTGGTTGAAGAGGACGAAGAAGATGCGGAGAGACTATCAAGAAGTGTATACATGTACGCCCTTCGCTGTCTAGAGTCTTTCATGTCAATCAGCTTGTCAGTCGCCGAAAATCGGACGGAGATTGCCCAGAATGCGAACCCACGTATATTAAGGACTTTCCTGCTCCTTCAGCAGGGTACTTTAATTGAGCTCAGGAACGGATGTTCGGTACTTGGAGCACACTTCAAAGAAGCACAAATAAAGAGCCGTAGGCCCAGCGGTGCCGACACGTCCACCGTGCGCGCACGACAGTTCAAAGTTCGCCGATTTCCAGGCTCGCCACCTCAACGAAACGGGAATTATCAAATGCCTCCGCCAGTCGTTCTGCACAGTAACGACAACAGTCGAACAAATACTTTGACCAGCGTCGTCAGCGCCGCCACTCCTCGTTCTGGTGAATCCATGTTCACTATGGCGACAACCATGTCGCGATCAAACACTCTGACAAGCAATTTTGACGAAGGTGACGAAGACTCGCAGTTCAGCAGGGTATACCACAAACTGAGAAACGCATGTGATAGTTGCAACACGTCTATTCCACAGATCACGCAACTCCTCAAGGACCAACTTGACAACCTGAGACGAGAATTGGACGTGGATCATCCCAGGATTCGAGCGCTAGTGGACCTCATTGAGAAGAGCAATGAAGTCCAGCAAATAATGGTCCCCTTCTCCGGTCGCCTTGGACTGATGCAGCTACAAGACAGCTACACCCGGGGACAACCAGAGTTCTGGCAGAACTGCATGGGTTTCATCAAGGTTTGTTTATCTGTTTCGTTTGTTTCGACAAACACGTCATGACTGACCATGTTTCAGGCTTGGGGTGCGCTAGCAGCCGCATACACTCAACAAGGAAAAGACCACAAGCTACTGAGCTTCGAAGTGAAACAGCTTATGAAGCCTTTGCACAGGACGGTTAAGGAAGCTAGCCTTGCCATCCATGACTCTCCCTGGAGTCATCTGACGGCGAACATTTCCGGAACAATGGGCCCGCCAAGCTTATCATCAATCACTTCTCGCACCTCAGCTCCCAGATTCTTGGGTCGAACTACAATGGTCTCAGGCGGTGGACCCTCGTTCCCTGGCCCTATCAATACATCATTATCAGCGAACATGTCTGCTTTCCCGTCGGCCACAATGAGTCTGGGATCCCAAGGCTCTAGTGGACTTCCTACGCCTGTACCTGCGACGCCATTGAGTGCTGCGCTGGGTGCTGCAGCTCAAGCTACAGTGCCAAGCACACCAGGACTTCGATCACAATCTTCGAGCACTATCCGCTTATTTGAACGAGCGGATCGACTGATCTCACAACCGAACCGATATATCTAGTCTGCCCCCTAGCTAAAGCGTCTGGCTGATGGCTGCCGCTTCTCCTTATCATTTTGCAATGTCTGTATTTACCGTACTCTCCTTATTTCAATTTAGCGACGGCGTTGTCCGGGTTTCACTCCTTTGTCTGTCATACTTTGCATTATAGTTGGTGTTAGGATCATTGGGGCTGTGTCAGCATCTAGCATGATTGGAGTTACCCATCAAACTTGGCTCGTAAATATTGTGCGACTTTTCAAGCAGACGCTGGACGTCCACGAAAAAGTATGTGGTCTTTAGCGTAATGTTTAAGACTCAAAGGAGAGCAAACGAATGAGAAAATGTAGTCAATGAATTGGAAGATATCCAGCACGGCACATTAGGTACCCTGGCCACGATACAATTACATCCCAAGCTTCCGATCATACTTGTATGATGCTGACTTCCGCGTCGTGTGGGATTGGACAGTGGAGGGGTGTGGAGAAACCCTGCAGATGCTCGGCTCGGCAACTGTTCGCGTGTGGCCGATCTCGCTTCCCGAACTTTTTGTGCAGCAACGCCTCTGACTTTCTTGCACCGCGTCAAATCCGCAGACAAGTTCGCAAGATGCGGTCACAAGTGTTAAGAGCCGGCCAGGCCGCCAATTGCAGGGTGAGTAATCCAAGTATGCCATTGCTAGCTTGTTGGTGTCGGAAAGGTTCCGAGTTCAGCTGCACTTGGGACTCACAATACACAGTGCCAGAAAGAAGTTTGAACATAATCTGACTCCCACAGCCACGCCTCCTCTCCGCTCGTCTCCCCTCGACACCACTATCTCAAAGATGTCTCGCCACCGCGGCCGAGCTGCACTCCGCCCACAACGTCGACCTCGCGTCCCGCACCCCGCCGTACCCCAAGCTGCTCGCCCGCCTCAAGGAAGTTCGGAGGGTACTAGGGTCTTCGCGACAGTTGACGTTGGCCGAGAAGATCCTATACGCGCATCTTGAGAGCCCGGAAGAGTCGCTGCTGAGTAATACGAATAATGGAAGAGATATTCGGGGCCAGGCGAACTTGAAATTGAAGCCTGATCGCGTGGCTATGCAGGATGCGAGTGCGCAGATGGCGTTATTGCAGTTTATGAGCTGTGGGCTGGGGAGTACGGCGGTGCCGGCGAGCATTCATTGTGATCATATGATTGTTGTATGTTGTTTTCGCATGAGGGAACTGCATGTACAGACTGCTAACAGAGCATGTGCAGGGCGAGAAAGGCGCAGACACGGACCTTCCACAATCCATAAAAGGCAATAAGGAGGTTTTTGACTTCCTCGAATCCGCGGCAAAGAAATACGGCATCGAGTTCTGGCCACCGGGCGCGGGTATTATCCATCAGTCTGTTCTGGAAAACTACTCGGCTCCTGGACTGATGATGCTTGGGACGGATAGTCACTCGCCGAACGCTGGTGGTCTTGGAGCTATCGTCATTGGTGTGGGCGGCGCAGACGCAGTCGACGCGCTTGTCGATGCGCCGTGGGAGCTGAAGGCGCCAAAGATCTTGGGTGTAAAGCTCACTGGGAAGCTGAGTGGCTGGACGTCACCAAAGGATGTGATCTTGCACCTGGCCGGCCAGCTCACCGTTCGGGTAGGAAATGTCAAATGGCGCTACAAGGTATACTAGGCTAACGTATTGCAGGGTGGCACCGGGTATATCATCGAGTATTTTGGGCCTGGTGTCAATACATTAAGTTGCACTGGTATGGCGACCATGTGCAACATGGGAGCTGAGGTTGGCGCTACAACATCGCTCTTCCCGTTCTCTCCCGCGCACATTCCATACCTCCAAGCGACACACCGTGGACCCATCGCTCAACAAGCTTCAGATATCGCCAACCTGCCCATGGAACAGAATCTATTACGGCCCGACCCAGAAGCCGCCTACGATAAGGTGATCGAGATCAACCTCTCTGAGCTCGAACCTCACATCAACGGACCATTCACCCCTGATCTCTCCACACCACTTTCCAAGTTCAAGTCATTAGTCGAAGAAATGGACTGGCCGAGAACATTTGGTGCTGGTCTCATCGGTAGCTGCACGAACAGCTCATATCAGGATATGACCAGATCTGAAGAGATCGTCAAGCAGGCATCAGCAGCTGGGCTTAAGCCCAAGGCGGATTTCTTCATCACACCAGGTAGCGAACAGATTCGCGCGACCCTCGATCGAGACGACACTCTCTCTACGTTTACGAAAGCTGGCGGTACCGTTTTGGCCAACGCCTGTGGGTAAGTACTAAACTTGATAGTTCCTTCTGAATAAATCGAAATGCTGACAATACCTAGCCCATGTATAGGTACTGTACATATTTCCCTTTCCCCTTTATGAGATTTCTTACCTTGCCTGCACTTACCGCTTTTAACACTAGCTGTGGATGTCACTAACATCAGAGTAGGGCAATGGACACGCACAGATGGTGTCAAGAAGGGCGAAGCGAACGCGATTCTTACATCCTACAATCGTAACTTTCCCGGCCGAAATGACGGCAACCGCGCAACCATGAACTTCCTCGCTTCCCCAGAACTCATCACCGCAATGTCGTACTCTGGTGCTACAACCTTCAACCCCATGACTGACAGCATCGATACGCCATCCGGTACACCCTTCAAGTTCTCGCCACCAAAAGGATCAGACCTTCCCTCCGCCGGTTTCGCCACAGGCAACCCAGACTTCCTACCCACACCCGGTGTTCCCGATCCCAGCGTCAGCGTCATCGTTGATCCACAGTCCACTCGTCTCGCCCTCCTCGACCCATTTCCCGCTTTTCCCTCCACCGAACTCGAAGGCCTACGAGTCCTTTACAAAGTAAAAGGCCAATGCACAACCGACACCATCTCCGCGGCCGGCCCATGGCTCAAGTACAAAGGCCATCTCCCCAACATCTCTGAAAACACACTCATCGGCGCTGTAAACGCCGCAACAGACGAAGTCAACGTTGCATACGACGTCGATGGCTCCACATCCAGCATCCCAGAACTCGCAAAGAGGTGGCGAGACCAGGGCATCGAATGGCTTGTCGTCGCCGAACACAACTACGGCGAAGGCTCTGCTCGCGAACACGCCGCTCTCCAACCCCGATACCTCGGCGGCCGCGTCATCATCTCCAAATCATTTGCACGTATCCACGAAACGAACCTCAAGAAGCAAGGCATCGTGCCCTTGACTTTCGCCGACGAAGCAGACTACGACCTTTTTGACGCTTGCGATGAGGTTCATACGCGCGGCTTGTTGGATGTGCTGCGCAGCGGCGGCAAGGGATCTGTCGAGCTGGTGGTTAAGAAGAAAGATGGAAGTGAGAAGGTGGTGCAGACTAGGCATACGCTTAGTCACGATCAGTGTGGGTTCGTGCTTGCGGGGAGTGCGTTGAATCTTTTGGCGTTGAAGGGGAGGAAGGCGAAGGAGGAGGTTGTTAGGGGGAGTGAGTTGAGTGATTAGATTTGAGATGATATGGTGGTTTGTATTTTCGGGGATGAGAAATTGGCGTCTTAGGAGTATGTGTATGTCGGGGAAGGCGGCTATTTCGCTTGAGATATCTGATCGTCTACAAGGCTATCATGATTTGATTAACAAACCTCGTCTCCGAGACTGCTACGAGAATTGTGAAGATGTGTGAGCTTCACTGTCGGATTTGGATCGATTGCGGTTCTTGGCACAGACGTTTGGATTGTTCGTTCATGTCGTTGGAGACTGACCCTAAAGATCGAGACCCCTAAGGGTTGGGCGCCGCATCTAAGTTGATACCATCCGTTGTTCCTAATCGTTGCTAATCACCTGCTCACTCTTTCTCTGCCGGCGAGAGATCAATGTTAACAGGCCGAGGATAATTGTACCCTCCATAGTTTCGCAGCCTTTGTCCCCTGCGCATAGCATCCATCTGCTCGTCAGTAAAACGCCCGTCATCAGATTTCCTCCTAGGAAGCGAACTTGGTGGTCGCGGTGGCGGTGATGACGGTAATGGCGGTGATGGCGGTCGCGGTGATGGCGTCTTTCTGGGTCGTCCAAACGGCGGGTAGAATTGCGGGTCGAAATGCTTGTTTGCGGCCAGTGGATCAGCATACATGTCAGACGGGTAGGGCTGGGTATCTAAGTCAGGAGTTGCCGTGGTTGGATCAAAATCAAGATGTTCAGATAATGAGAAGTCTTGCGGCAGGCTATAACCTCCAGGTGTAGGTATAGGCAATGGCAAAAGCGAGTCTTGTGGAGTTTTTGATGGTGATGGTACATCAGGTGGTGTGGAAGCTTTGCCTCTATCCTGATGGGTCTTCGGCTGTGGTATGTTAGGTGATATGAGATGTAGGGTACTAGTATTGCTAACCGGAAAATTGACATCGAAGTCTCTTGAAATTTCGGTCTTCGGTTGCCGGACTTGTGATGGAATGGGTACCGTTGTCTCTGCAGAGTGATGCGTTCGACTATGTGTATTGAGCGTTGCTCTTTTCGCAAATCCGATGCGATTAAATTGACAAGTCGAGATGTTGCAGTATACACGCTGGAAGTGCACGGCCTCATGCTGCGTCCGGAGCTGTTTAGAGGTGAAACCCATTGAGGATCTATGACAGTTAGGGTATCGACACCGAAAGGCTGTGGATGCGTAGGACTCCTGGAACGCCCGAAGTGCAGCATTGGGTATGTCCAAGACCTCCTGTCGCACAAGGAGGTCGCCAATGGCATTCTCAAAGCGGGACGCTAATATGCTAAATAGCGTTTGATCATGTTGAATTGCAAAAGCTTCGGCATCTGTAAAACATATCAATAAGCTCGAATCATATCTTGAAATACTCCGCGATATACACGTACCTTTACCACTCTCGCAGTCACGTCGTGCAATTATTCGCCGAACGTGTAGTACACCTGTCATTGTTTGGAACACTGGCATATGAGCGAACGGTTCCAGTTGAGTACAAAACTCATTATTCCGCGGTTCGGCGGTCGCACGAATATTCCCTAGATGTTTCAGCTTTTTTGCCAGATTCTCATGGGTGTTGTGCAAGCGAGTAAGATGGCGCGCAAGTGGATTTACAACGCCGAGAAATCCTTCTTGTGTAGCGTAAAGGGAGCAATGCTCAATCCAGAAATCGAGAGCGTATGGCAAGAGTCGGTAGCCTCCACGCACGATCCGCACGAGATCAGCTAGACTGTCATCCGCACCCAGAAGTTCCAACCCACGTATCAGATTGATAACACAAACGGATGCTAGATCCAACTGGGCCTGTACTTCTGGGACGATTTGGGGCATTGTTGACTTCAGGAAAAACCTGCTCATATATTAGAAAGACTTCCCGCTGGGTAGATACGCACAAACTCTTTTACTGAGAAGTGAACAAATACCATGGTAGTATCCGATCGCTCCTCTATGAATGGTTTGCAGTGATCCAGGATCGATGGAATAGGAACACTCTGCGCATCGGATCCCGTGCCATAGCGAGGTACCGATAGTGCATGCAGCAACTCATACTTGTGTAAAGGTCTTTGAGCGAAACAGATCCAACTGATGATTCGCGAGACTCCTCCGTGACTGTGTGCACCATTGACACTATAAAGGCGGGCCAGGATCCGTCCATATAAGGTTTCTAAATCTGAGGGAAGATCATCCACGATAGCGCGCAGTTCCTCTGGACTGTATACGGCATCGAGCAAATTAAGTACAAGTCGCACCCACAAAAACATGCCTATTCTAGGTTAAGCGCTTCAATATTGCCGTGAATGGGCAGAACTGACCATTCGATTTTTCTAAGAGAGCCTGTTTGATTTGGGCAACGATCAAAGACTCGGGGTCTAAATCCGTAAAATGATCCGGGAGGTCAGACAGCTTGTCGTCGACCAACTGGCCGATGGAATGGGAGAGTGCCAGACCCTCGTCGCTCTCACTGAGAGATACTATCACCGCCGGTCGGCTCTTTCTGTGCAGGATTCGTGATATCTCTAGAGTGGTGCGACTAGCGATCATGACCTTGCAAATGTATGCAGATCGATCTGTGGATATAATTTGCGTTAGATCCTTGAGGAGGTCACTCTGATCGCGTGGCTCCCACTCGTCAATCCCATCTACTATGAGCCGTACAGAGCCCAGACTACGCAGGAGCTCTGGTAAAAGTTGCAGCAATGCCTTCTTCGTTGGGACAGGATGAGACCTGAAGTAAACGTCATGGACATATGTAACAAGATCTTGATGCTTCTGTAAAATCTGGGAGATGAGGGACCGTAGGAGGCGGGAGGGCCCTTCTGTCGAGTTCCCCAAGTAACTACAAAAGTAGTAGAACACATTTATTGAGTTCGTTTCAGCGTGTCGCACCAAACTGGAGCATATTGTAGATTTGCCTGTATATTGGGTTAGTTTGTTATGTTCTGGGGCAGTTTCAGGTACTGACCCGCTCCCGGCTTTCCGCAAAGCCAAAGAAGCGCATTATTTCCACTGTCATCGAGCCATGACTGAGTCTGGTAATGCTGAATGAACCAGTCACAGCTGTTCGGTAAACAGTCGTGAATGAGTTGCTCGACTGCATCGGCAGGGATTGTACCACTCGTTTCAAGCCAAGAAAGAACTGTCCGGATCTTCGTCGCTTCCTAAGAAAGTGCACATATAAAGTCATTCAATGTCTCACATGTAACTCATGGGTCAACATTGCTTACCCATTCGCGCTCCTGCTGCTCCCACTTCTCACTTTCTTCTTTGTACCGCCTCACGGCATCGGAGATATCGGCGGCAACAGCCTCTTTGTCTACCAATTCACTGTGATACGCCAGACTTCGCAGAATACTGTTGAATCGAACTTCGAAGCCGGCCCATAACGAACCAAACAAAATCTGCCAGGCTGCTTGTTGTCAGTCGTGCAGCAGGATGTTCAGCCTCTTAGCTTACATTTCCTTCGCACAAATTTGTACGCACGTCGATGGAACTCAACGATATCAGAATAAACCAAAGCCAGCACAATTTGGAAATTGAAGTCATCGAGCAATGCACTTGCAAAGCGATCCAGTCGCGGCATCATGTCTGCGATCTTACCGTACGCCTCGATGAGCTTCTCGAAAGCACCAATAGAGTCGGCTGTTATCTAACAATTTGATTTAGCGGAGCTAACATGATCTACGAGCAACATGCACTACTCTCGACCGCATGAAAAAGAGCCCTCGTTCAAAGTTGGATAGCTTACCATAAGCATCAACTTCACAGGCGCCCATACCCAGGAGAGGTATGGTGTACCATTGCATAACACTTCGACCACCTTTGAGTAATGCTCGGCGTCTCGCAAGAATGGCTCCAGCCTAGCCATGTTACGTTGCGTGCGGCGAGCACGAAGCTGACGCTCGATAGATATTGCCTCATCTCTGACGTCTTTGAGTTTAGTGTTGTTGAAGACCCGCTGATCGTCAGGCGTAACGGTTGCCGCAAATCGCTCGAATGCACTGAGAAGTGTGAGGCGAGCCTGGGGTGACGGTGACGTCATCGGGGGCGGAGGTAGCTCTACTGGGGAAATTAGGCTACTAGGGTAAAAAGTCCATGCCAACAGCCGTCCAAACTGAGGAAGCTCATCAGCGTCTTTGAGGATGAAAAGGATGTTTGAAAGCGTCAGACGGACAAGGCTGGCAAAGCGCGTCTTCAGCCGTATGCCGCAGTGCAGCAGATGAGCTTAGCCCCAGTAGCTTAGCCAGCCCCAGCCCCAGCCCTAGCCCACGGGCAGTTGGCACTTTTCTCGAGCAGCAAACATGATGATGAGGCTCTAAGTCTTCTGCTCTTCAGAATCATGTCTGATCTTGTTCCTAATATTATGATTGAGCATGTGGCAGGTCCTCCTCTTAAACGTCGCCGCTTGAACGTACCTCCGCTAGATGCAGCCGGCAACAGTCCGTGCCTGCTCGAAGTCGATACAGCAGCACCAACGCCGTCCGACTTCACCGCACATGGACACATATGTGAAGATACGATTGTGTGTTTTGGCATGGTTTGTCAAGCGTTGCTATATCCTCTTACAAGTGCTCACACTGCATTAGATCATAGACCAGCCAGTAACTGGACCAGCTGATGGCGCCTTGTCCCCTTCCCTCGCCCACGAAACCATCGTATATGAGCCCCCTCATACACTGCGGCATAGCAACGGCATTGATATTTTCGGGCAGTTGCACGCTCGTGCAGGCGAAATTCTGCGCATCCTTGCGGCTGATGGCGAGCTCATATTGCAACTAGCACTCTCTGCGTTCCCAATCGCTGCGGAGCCAGACACAAAACTCTCTCAAAGAGCAACACGCTTCTTGGGAATCATTATATATGGGCCTCGACACCGATTCAGTGATGTGGGCGACTTTGTGACAAAATGTGGCCACTTTCTCGAGGACCCAATTGGCTGTAATCGCAACGCCCCGTATATGAATCCTCAGTGTCTCTTTAGTTTACATGAAAGTCCTCCAATGACTTATGACTTACAACACATGCAACAGCAAAGCGTTGACACCTTTACACGTACCTCTGCAGACATTTTGGCTGTATTTGAAACAACTGATTCCATCAAAGAATCAGACAACCCGACAGCTCTGCGCACATGTTTAAAAGCGTACGTGAACCTTTCGACCGCACGGCTGATTGCTAAATAGAGACTACGTAGATATCAACGACAAGCACTCACGTTCTTCTTGCGACGAGAACGAGGTTTGCATCCAACCGAGGATGGCTTCGGTATATGGTCGCGCCGATCCAGCGAAGGAAAGACTCAGTGAGAATTTTCATGATCGTACTAAGACCACTGGCTAACGTTACGGCATCATAGTTATGTCAACGTTATCACTGGTGAGATGCGCTCACAGCCAGGCCCAATGTGGAGAGGTGGGCTTCTTGCCGACGAGATGGGCGTTGGGAAAACTTTAAGCATGATTGCTCTGATTGCTTCCGACAAAGATGCCAATGCCACGGGTACTTGGCCGATAAGACAGGACGTTCAAGCTAGCAGTCTAAATTCTACCTTAGTGATAGTGCCTCTAAGCTGTAAGAATAGATACCTTGAGCATTTTAAAGGCCTTGACACTAACCCCCACCTTAGTGCTCACTGTATGGGAGACACAGCTCAAGAAGTAAGTCAATGCTACATATGCCCACTTAATTATAGACTAATATAGCCTAGTCATGTTCACAGTGGTAGATTAACATGGTGTACACACCACGGCAAGCGCAGATTCCGACCCATCAACACGGTAAGACCACCTGACATTGTGTTCACAACATATCAGACCGTCGAAAGGGAGCGGCGGAAGAAGAGTCCTACCAATGAATCGCTGTTCTCCCACCACTGGAAACGCATCATTCTTGATGAGGGTATGTTTTTACTGTTCTCGTTTCAAGTATCTACTGATGCATGACAAGCACACATCATTCGCAACCACAATACAGCAACAGCGAGTGCCATAAGTGCACTTCGCGCAACATCAAGATGGGCCGTCTCCGGTACGCCAATACAAAATAACTTGACTGACTTCCTCGGTCTCTTCAAGTTCCTCCAATTTGTGCCTTACGATGATTCAAGGGCCTTTGACGACGACATATCGGCCTTATGGCGCAACTGCCCGGTAGAAGAGGCCACCGAATCATTCAAGAGGCTGCTCTCGAGTGTCATGATTCGCCGTACGAAGGTGGTATTAGATCTTACAAACAGAGAGGACAAAATTATGAGGCTTCCGTTTAGCGAACTGGAGAAAGAATACTACCAGATGATTGAGCAGCCTGTTGTCGACATGCTCGACCAGCCCACAGATGAGAGTAGGCCCAGTGTACCGTGGATGACGGCCATCCAGCAGATCAACAAACTGCGATTAGTATGCAACCTAGGTACTTTTGTTCCCTCGAGCCAATGCGGGCCAAGTCGGATTGGAGATATTGACGACAAGTCCGCTGAACTAGCAGCTCGTTTTTCTATGAGTGGTGAGGCATGTGCTCACTGCTTACAACCAATTGAAGCCTCGCCCTCTGGCAATGAGCTTGGGAGTTCAACAATGGTGACGATCTACCACTCGACTTGTAGTCGTTTCTATTGTGCCGACTGCGCAGAACTTCTCCAGTACCAGGCACCTCAACCATGCGACTGCACCAGTGGCCCAAGTTCTTGCCCTCTTCGACATCTGAAGTCGTTATTGCCGACTCCAAGGCTCACGCCGACTGGAAGTCTGTCTCCTTCTCCGATGGACGTAGACGACAACAACGATATATCGAGCAAAGTAAAGGCACTCATCTCGCAAATAAGATACCACCCGGATGAAAAGCAGTACGTAGAACATTCGTCTAATGATATTTGCAAGACAGCTAATTTGCCAAAAGTGTTGTGTTCTCATCCTGGACCTCAAGTCTTGACATGGTAGAACGCGGGCTTCGGAGCGACCCAGCCCATCTGATTCAGTCTGTGCGTATCGATGGCAAAGTGGCCCCGAACAAGCGAGGGTATGCCATTCAACAACTTAGCGACGACCCCAACATACGTGTCATCCTCATCACAATCGGATGTGGTGCCTGCGGGTAAGCCCTCAATTCTTGAGCAAGCGACGACTGCCAAACGAACGCGCGACTAACTCTTATTGTAGGCTAGACTTGACCGCAGCATCGCGTGTACATCTCCTCGAGCCTCAATGGAACCCGTCGCTGGAAGACCAGGCTCTTGCTCGGGTCCACCGCCTCGGCCAAACTCGTCCTGTGACGACAATCAGATATATTATGGAAAACTCTTTCGAAGAGGTACTCATGCAACTACAGACGAAATAAAGACAAAATGAAAGCTAACATCATGCAGCACATCCTGAAAGTCCAGGATCGCAAAAAGCTACTAGCAACCACCTTGCTGTCCAACGGCTCTGCTCTCGAAGTAAGACTTACCCCACGAAGCACTCCAGCTAACCACATGACCACTTCAATTTTTCGTACAACTGCTGACTTTCTACAGATTTTGCGTTCGCTACTGCATGAGAGCAAAGTTGACAATTCCAGATGAAAACAGAATCAAAGCTTCGTGTCGGATCACAGGTATCAGTAGGTACATTGGCTGCCCAATGATGCCCAACAACCGACTCGATCCTACTTCGGTCCTACTTGGGCGAGAGCATGTACACCTCTGTAGCACCCACACGTAGAGGTCATTAATCCAACCATCATCGAACCAGAATGCATTCATAATTATTTCCTTTCATCACTAGTGAGCCTTCCAACACTTCGCTTAGAATAAACAAGAATAGAGACGAGCATAGGGCTGAATGAAAAGCTACTACCCAACTTTTAGATGATGTACGAATGAAATGAAAGTCATGAATAACTTTGAAAGCAAACAATATTCAACCAAAGTGAACACTATCGCCACGTGCTCTCTCGCTACCGAGCAGGAAGCATGTTCCTATATCCCCGAAGTCAATTCATACAATATCCCCCGAGCTTATGCCAGAAACGCCGAAGATCTATTCATACTTCAACGACATCCGAGTCAAGTCCCATCATAACGTCTCCTCGTGTGACAGGGCCGAAAGCCGAGCTATACGCGCCCAGCCAGGACAGTCACATGGGGCGGTATATCGTATCCACCTCAAGGCGAATATGTATGCAACACAGCCCATCAGAAGCTTGACCGTGTCCATTCGTGGAATATCTGATGTGTGGTCACTGTGGCTAATACGCTTACTCAATCCCACATCCGCGCATCAAATCGCCACAAGGCTTTGAATAGCATGACTGGGACCTTACTCATCTTCAGGGGCTTCGTATTCCTACTCCAATACGACTTCTCTTGAGACCACAATCTCAAGCTCGTCCAACCACTTCACGCCATCACCGAAAACCGCGCTGAACATGTCTGAAGCGCCGCTGCAAGCGCGATCGAGATACGGAGTTGCACGTGGGTGAGTAAGCACCGCGCAGGAGGGCGTATGATGCGGTTCTCTATTCTAGCGTCGGAGATAGCTGGGCGACGTGCCGTACGGATGTTGCACGAGTATGATGGGCGAAGGGGGCGAGTTGAGGGGTTGTCGGAAGAGGATGTTGTTAATGAGACAATGGTGACATGGGACTCGTATGACTTACATGTGCGACACGGCCTTCCATGGCAAGATCAGCCGTCTGAATGTGCTAACACTAAGCTGCCTGTAGTTTTGAAGAGAGATTTGACATGGCACTGTGGGGAGGTAGACAACTTGAATCCCACTAGAACATATAAGAGAAGCAATCTCCGACTGAACGAAGTAACAGTCGCTGTGAAAGGAGGCAAAGCTTCTCAGGTGATTGCTGTACTACATCTCCTTCTCGAATGACGTATACTCTCAGCTGGTGTGAGGTGTGGCAGAGTGCATCAGGTAGAATATTGGGCAGGGACAGATGTATTGTGCACAGGTACTTCTATCAAGACTGTTGCCGAGACGCTTGGCTGGGCTTGCGCTTTGTTTGCATAGCTAGAGACGTCAATTGGCTATGTGCATAGATGATGACGATCGTGAATGCTGTGAGAAGACCATAGAGAGCAACGTTCTTTTGCGCTTCCGAAGAGAAGAGGCAGCGTGGGGCATGATCATAAGAACGGTGTAGTGTTATGTAAGGCTGAGCCACCCCTCACAGGTTTTGCTTCGAGTGACCAACGTTCTGTCCAAGAACATTGGCCGCACCCGGAGGGCGTCTTATACCAACAGTGGACTTTCTTGCTTCGTCGATCCGTCCTTTTGAAAGACTGATCCCGGGGAGGACCCACTGTCCACAACTGCACTGCATTCCTTGCCACGCGTATTTGCCTACGTTATTATGGCATTTAGGGCACTCGAGCCGCCCCTCCAGTTTCCCCTGTTCAAGCTCCGGACGCATCCAAGACAGAGGGTCCAAGAAGTAGTGAGCACAGGTTTTAGTGGAAGCGGCTGGCGAAGTCTCTACGTTCAGATCACCGTCATCTAGGGACGACTTGTGTGCGAGCAAGTATTGCGAAGTTGCGAGTGGCCGTCTGGAAGGGTGTAAGCGCTGAGCAGAATTTACGGCGGCAAGAAACCGCCGGTGACATCAAAGTTCTAATAAAGGAACCTCGTACCTGCACTTGCGACATCTCAGCTCAAAGTCGGAGCTCTGGTCAGGGACATGCTCATCCTCGAAGCGGATTTTGTCCGCCTCGGGGGCTTGACCACAAGCACGACTCAGCTCAATCTCTCGCTGGTACACCCATCTCTGATAGGCTGGGGTCTGCTCCACATCTTCAGGAGTTTTCATCTCGCCATACAGTTCCAACTGCTTCATGAAGCCTTCGTTTGGCTCGCAGATCGATCGGGCTTGCCGTAGGTGCGACAGCGCTTCCGAGGGACTGATGTTGTGCTCTTGCATCAAATAAGCAATGACGACCGTAGCTGATCGGGATTTGCCCATAGCACTAGAGAAGAGGGTATGGTTGGCATCTTGACACGAGTGGCTTGGAGTTGATGGAGTGGCAAACGAGCGGTGTGGAGAAAACTTCTCAATATGCGGAAGGTGCGAAAAGACAGGGAAAACTCTGTGAGTGGGTGCAAGACGCGCGTAAAACCAAAATAAAGAAATCTAATATGCACTGCAGTGCGGACGATGTTGGGGCCGTCTGCTTTTTGAAGATGGCAAAATCGCCAAGGAAGGCATTCGTTGGCGTTGATCGAAGGTTGAACATGCAGGTCTCAGCTCGACTGGGGTAGGCACTCACCAATGCACGAGGACACCGCCACCACCATCAAGCCCTTCTTTGATGAACTGGTTGGTAGCAGGGAAGTGCTCTAGCAGGTTTTCGTCTTCCACATCATCGACCTCGACAACCATGTGCTTCTTGAAGGGGCTGAACAAGTCTTGATCCAGCGGAGACCGCAAAACTGATAGGACGTGGGTGATGTTCGCTTGCTGTAGAGCTTCACGCCGTCTCAGGGTGAACATGCTACAGAGGCCTCGTCAGACACCATTATCAGACCCCAAATGGAGGTTGTGGGGGCTTCGAAACGAAGGTCTGCTTGATTACGTACCCACCGATATAGAGCCTGAGGTCTCCCGGCACTTTATCGATGAGCGCCATGGCGACTAGGGAGAGTGCAGGGCTGTCCAATAATAGTCAGAGCACCGGAGATGAAGAAGGGGTTGAAACAGAGAATGGCCAGGCGTAAGGTGTTGAGCCCTGATGGGCAGAGCGTCACAAGTTTTCACCGAGGTCGTGTCATTAGCGCGCCATATGAATGGGCAGGCGCGCGGCTCTGCTCCATACTTGGGAAGGCGTCAATCCGCAATACTCGTTTGATCCGGCACACAACGACACTCGAACTCGGCGAAACAGGAAAGCAATTTGCGATATCACGCTCTGCTCTGCGTGCAGGCCGAGCTAACGGGGATTCCATAGAAGCTGCGCATCGCCGAGAGCGGGACGAGCGCCACACAGCCTTGTGGGCGACGCACGATGATCACTCTCGTTGGCGGCGGCCAAGCACTCACGAACTGCGAATATCGAGTCTCACTCTGCGAACAGAAACGCTGGCGTGTGCAGGATATACCTAATTCATGTGTTCTATCTTATCTAGTCGGCGCGGGCCCTGTTCCTGCAACGCAGTGGCACAGGTGAAATGTATATGGGCTTGTATCTGTAGGGCTAACCCATGCCAGCGGCGTCCCTGTCTTCAACGTCCGCGGTTACGGCACATTCCACATGACGGACCACACCCACGTCTTGTCCTTACGGCAGCACAAGCACAACGAGCCGTGTTGGTCGGCTCTCCATATCTCTGTCATACCCCGGACCTCTGTCGTGGTGCCAGTTCAGCTCCAGTAGCAGCTTGACGTTGCCTCCTGGGTCCGAATTGACAAGAATAGCCTCGCAATACATTGCGTATTACCAATTGAGATGGGTCGCTCCACAGTGTCCCCTAGAGGAGTACAGCCGGGATCATGTCAACAGTCAGCCACTGGAGATACAATACCGCGCTGCATCGTTTTGTACGCCCTGCTGTGTGTGCGGTTTGGATCGCGGTGACCAGCCGTGATATTTCCTGGCGTCAGAGGCAAGTCTTGTGCACCCCTCCCCCGAGCCGATCAACAGATCACCGGCTCGAGTGGTGGGACAAGCTATCGAAAGCGCTCAGCGTGACAAGACCCTGATTAATGGGCGCAAGCGAGCGCCTAGGACGAGCGTGGAGAAACTGATTTGCCTAGGCCGAGGATGACAAGAATCATGGCTGGTAGGGCTGTCGAGGAACATGGTGCCGCTTGGACCTCTCCCGTTACCCGCGTCGAGTCTAACCTCACACCGTTCAATCTGACGCTTGCGCCGTGTGCGGAAAGGTGCAGCCAACTGCTGCAGCTTTGAGTCGTCGCCAGCATGCGTCCGCAGCGCACTGTGGGCTGCTGAGGTCCACGCCGCCGGCTCGCCTGGCCCTATCTAACACACCGTTGATGCCAGCCTGACAACCTGACGATCGGCCTTGGTGTGCGTAATTATCGACAACGGGCGCGGATGGGCGGGCGGCACCAAACCAGCGTTTGATTACTATGGCCAAGGCCGTTGGTCTGAGTGAGCCGTCCCACGCTGGCGGGAGCAGTTGACGCCTGCGGCGATATTGACTGTGAGGAGAGGACAGTGACCACCGGCTCTCTCGACGCTGGCGCATGCCGGGGCCAGCGCACTCGTGTCGACTAAGTTATAGCCATGGGCTCGCCAGCATGCGGGCATCGTTAGCTAGTACAGAGGAAGGCGGTCGACATGGAAAAGCGCCAGAGGCATGGTTCGCTGGTGCGTCGAGTAGGGACTGCAGATGGAGAGATCCCTGTGTCTCCACCGCTATGATCCGTGCTGGTAATGGTCGGCACCGCCAATCAGTGTCCGACCAGCACAGGGAGAGCGTCGTGCTTAATACTGGCAGTCCCCGGGCATGGCCTGCTCTGCTCCTCGTTTGCTTGCTGCGAACTTTCTGGAGTCGCCATCCTCGTGCACCCGCCCTTCTTCGACGCAGGGACTTGCTCGCCCACTTCTCCCTTCCATTGCATCCCGCCCTCTGCGCAACGCTGCCCACGCTAGGAAGCGACCTGGGACACTGCCGCTTGGTGCTGCTCGCTGCGGTGAGACGATGAAGTGCTCGGCCTGAAGGAGGCTGCACACGACCCGTCCCTCGCTGGCCATCATTGATCCCCCGCGACAGCATTGCAGTATTGCGTGGCGGTGCTCGGCCAGCCGCAGACGTCCAGCTAGGAGCCGCACCTCACGGTCTGAGGGTCTCCCGTCTAGCGCGTGCGGCTGTATAGGGCTGAACTACGAAACCGCCCCCGCGCGCCTTCCAGCCTTGCTCTCCGGCGCTCCTGCCGGCCAGCCTCAGGCCCTGACGCGTACTCTTGCCTCTCTGCTCGCAGGTGGGCTGCCCAGGTGCCTCCGCTGGGCAATTGCGACGCTATCGATCCAGCTGCTCGCCCCCGCGACCGCCGCCCGTCCTGTTTCGGCCAGTCCGCGCACGCTCCCGGCTAACCTCACCGTCCCAACTATAGTCCCCTGTGGCCCGTGCGCCGCCCTCGAGCACCCACTCCTCACCACGCCTGCGCTCGCCACACCTGCGGCGCTCGTGTGCGAGCCACGCTTCAGCTGCCACTAGGTGGCGGGCCATTGGCGACATCACCGCGCGCCCGGCCCTGCCATGTCGTCCGCTGGCGGAACCCCGAGCATTCGGGTATATGAGTCCCACCGCTACGCACTGCCTCACCACCACCGCCCATCCCACCCGAGCCCCGCCGTCGCAATGGCCATTCCCAGAGCGCGCGAGGAGGTCCCCCCGCCCTTGCCTCCTCCACGTCACATCCACGACCTGAGCGCCGGCCAGGACCCCGGCTGGCAATGGGGTAACACCAACAGCCCAAAGGACACAGGCTTTGGCGGCAACCGGCTTGCCACAGTCCGGCCTGGCTCGAGCTTGTATGGGGCATCTGGCAACGCCTATCCCCGTCCGCGGCAGCCCTCGGCCGATTATGTCCTCAGAGCCCGCGAGCCGTCCATCTCCCGCTCCCCCAACGACATGAGCTCCGAGGATCCGAACAGTGACGACGATCCCAACAGCAAACCCCGCCCGTCGCTTGCAAACCATAGGTAAGAGACTTCCCAATGCCTGCATCCACCATTGTTTACATTTCCTTGGGAGACGACACCATGTTTCTTATGTCTGCCGTACATCCACGTGTTTTCCCTTTTCACACCACGGTGTATGCATTGACTGATCACCATCATGACCCGCAGATTCACTAGCGAGCGGCAACTTGGACAGCAGGCGCTCCACAGCTCGTCGCAGGCATACGACAAGCAGTTGTTGTCCAAAATTGGCGGGCCGAACACGCCCACAAGAGCAAACGTCCCGCCTCTTTCTGGCAGTAGTCAAGACTCCGCAGACTCGCATCCGCAATTGCAGAAGATCAATGGTCTGAAGCCATTGTCGGTGCCCGACCGGCTACATCCGAGTCTCGACTCTCCCGCTTCCAAGTGGTCTCCGTCTGGAGCCATTTCGCCTGGCTATACTGGCTTTCGCAGCCCAGTCTTCGACACTGGCTCCATCGACACTCACAGGAGCCGGTTTGGCAGCATATCTGCACCTGGGCCTTTGGACGACACCTCTAGCCAACACCGAGGCAGCTATGATCACAGTATATTCTCAGACCACGAATTTGGCATGGAAGAGAATGGTATGCGTGACCTGAACATCAACGACCGGAGCCCTGCTGAATCCGAGGACTATCAATTAGGCCCGAAGGGCGGCCTTAAACGCCGCGCCTCATCACCGCCTTCGGAAGCTGCGCGAGAAGATCGTCCGACGACAAGCGGTCATACTGACTTGTACCACCGTCGCTCACAGCAGATGCTAGTCAACCGTAACTGTACTGCGTCGCGCTTTCAGGGAACACCAGGCTCGTCGTCAACAGTTTCCTCAATAGGCCAACGCTCTGGCTCAATCGGTTCTTCTTTTGGGTTCTCAACGGCTGCCAGCAGCATGACCAGTTATGGTGGGGACCAACGCCTGTCGCCCAACGCACTGTCACCGTTGGGGGAGACGGATTCAGGCCCTGTCTCACCGTATGCAGCTAGCCGATCACTGAACCCTAGCCCGCGCGGTTCCCTCTCACGGCCACAACATCAACGAGGTCCCTCAGAAAGCGACCCGTCGCAAATTCGCAAGATGTCAACAGATAGCATGTTGCATCCGCGCCATAATTCAGTGGTCAGCCGCATCCCTGGAGCGTACATGTGCGAGTGCTGTCCCAAGAAACCCAAGAAGTTCGACTGTGAAGAGGATCTGCGGTAAGTGACGGCCGAACTTCTCCCACCGCCATTCCTTAGCGCGCTTGCGCAAGTGCCCGCAAACTGACGACTGCACAGAATACACGAACTCGAGAAACAATATATCTGCCAGTACTGTTCAAACCGGTTCAAGAACAAAAATGAAGCAGAGCGCCATCAGAACTCATTGCATCTCCGTCGACATTCGTGGTCATGTGCAGCCCTCGCTGGTGTTCCGGCTGCTTTCCACCCATCACCGACTCGTCCAGGTGCAGCCGATATCTGTGGTTACTGCGGTGAAGAGTTCTCAAACCCTGCTGACTGGGAAGCGCGCTCGGAGCATCTCAATCATGTGCACAAGTTCGGTGAATGCAACCAGGCAAAGAAGTTCTTTCGTGCAGATCACTTTCGGCAACACTTGAAACACAGTCATGCGGGCACAAGTGGCAAGTGGACCAACATGCTAGAAAACGCTTGCATGCGCGACGAGCCGCCACCACAAGAACGTGTTGGCTCCATCAGTTCCTTGTCTGGCCACTCGAGTGGGCCCTTAGCACCCAAACCCGGTGTTATCGATGAAGTTCACGACGAATCGTGAAGCACCACGCCCGCACAATAAACTCGACTGTGGAAATCCAAAATTATAGTCTTTCTACAACGCTGTTTGTTCTCTTATTTGCACATTATCGATCGAGCGATTTTAGGCGGGTTATTTTCTTGAGCGCGACCTTGCGATTTGGTTGGGTCTACGACGATTATATATTCTGATATCCGCATCTGCCTTCCTGGAAAAGTTACGTTTACGCATCTCGCGTTGCATTCTCAGCAAGCTCGGCTGAGCTCACATAACGACACTGATGATGGCACATTACATACAAGCCACCAAGCTTCGTGCTTTGGCTTGCGGGTTTCTTTTGAATGCTTAGCGACGATGGTGTTGCATTTCAAGCGCGTTATCGAATGGGTTGGCGTCATTAGGAAAGGTGACTATGGTCATCAAGTGCTCATCAGCACGGTTTGGAGCTTGCGAATACCTTCAGGGCACGTTGTGAGACACATCATCTAATCGACACGAACACTGTCCAATTGTACACGAACACTATTCTCTTGACATTCACCGCCTATTGTCCGCTTTAGCAGTCTTCCGGTGCTAACTGTCCTCCAATGAGTTGCAGATATCACGGAAAAAACATTTTGGCTGGTGTTTTCATCTTCGGCTGCACCATCAGCAGGACTGCACCGTGGGTACCAAGAACCATGATGCCGCTAAATTTATTCATGGCTGACTTCTCACCGTGTTAGTCAGCTCTCAGCCTCACCATCAGCCGTCTCGCAAACCACTGAGACATCGATGTTTCGGGCATGATGACCCGAATGTTTCACCTCCAGGAATGACGACCTTTAATTTCCATTAGCAATGTCATTACGAGGTTGAGCTGCCCGGCGTGGGGTAATCACACGTGCGACCGTCAGCGCCGTTATAGTGTATCCTGCGACGCGGTCAGAATGCGACCAGTAATGGTTAGGGTAAACGAGGGACATGCGCAATATAATCGTTTAGGTATAGTTGTGCTCGTCCTACGCCTTTCCCGTATGCGCAACAGCATATAGTGCAGATTATGCAAACGAGTTTGCGTGATGCGAAATGAGTCTTCAAAAACGCATGGAAAGTGCGTTCTCGTGAGAAGCAGCGCATCAATACAAATAGCGAGATCAATTTAATACGAGAAGTATTGCCATCGGACGAATTGCCTCGCTACAATTAACGAATTCACGATTTTAAGAACTATAATATCTTCATTTCCACTGCATACACAGTCCCACAACACTACTACATCTTTCCTCGCCTCGCTCACCCATCCCACAGCCGCAAAATCACGCCCTGTATCCCAAAGCAGAACACCATCAGCAGTACAACACCGCAACACCGCATTTCACCATCACCGCACCCGCCACATCTCGGCATACAACATTTACCTTCTCACTCGCCCACCTCACAACTTGCTAACCCAAACTGGCGCACTCGACGCGGGAGCCCGTGCAAAACCCCATGTCGGCGCGCCGTCAAACGCCCCTTCTAGCGCTGATGTCAGCACTTTCTGGGCGCTGTGGGGTAGGGTTTCAGATCCGGTTTCTGACCAACTTTTGAGGGGGATGGAGGAGTGGGGGTGACATGGCCGACCTGTGTGGGCGGGCTTAGAGCGTGAGTGTGTGCAGGTAGGTAGGTAATGGCTTGATGTATGTTTGGTGGTTTCGAAAGAAATAGGGGACGGCTTTGTACAAGAGAGTGACGTGTATCTGGAGAAAGAGAAAGATTGTAGGAGAGCTACAGTAGTAGAATTGAAAGGACTGGGTACGCCGTAATTGCACATGCTTACTTACTATCAATCACAACTATAACCACGGAACGACAAGCTCTCATACACGGCAACAAAGGGTGTGTGTCACAGCCTACACTCCCGTCAACAAACACCATCTCGCAACATAACCATACCTAGTATCTACAGCGCTTATATCTACAACCACCCTCGCAAACTTAGCCATGATCCACCGTTCCATCACAGGCCCGCCCCCGTCCGCAGATCTAGGAACAGATCCTGCACCTTCCTATTAAGCAGCCGCACACGGTCCATGCGTTTCGGGATGTTGGCTTGCCCGGCGGCTGTTGGTGTAACATCGGAGTAGCGCTGACGAGAGTGCGGCTTAAAAATTGCCATGGAAGATGTAATCGCAGATGTTTTTTTGGTGAACGTGCGTACGTGCGTACTGTTCAGCATCCTGCGAAGTGTTGGCTGGGATTGTGATGTGCTGCAATTTGTTCCAATGTGCAGGTGAGCCCTGCGGGTAATCTTCTGCCCGAGTAGGAGCACATGAATGCAACGCGCCGGTCATGCGAGATTGGGAATTTACGCTGTTGGAAAGCCGAAGCCGGAGCCGGAGGGCAAAGTCATCCAACATGGTCTTTTTGCGACGCAATCTGCGATAGATATGTCATCGTGGCGAGTGTGGTCGGAGCATTTAGATCGTGCGGATGTACTATCTTCGGCGACATTGGATTCCGGTTGGCTGACGACTAGGAACGGCAATGTTGGGTGTGTAACATTACATTCTGGCTCGGGAGTCAGATGGAATCGTTCGTGAAGAGCGGTGTGTGCGTTGGACTTGACATTTGCCGTGGAGCTATGTATTGGATCTTAAGTCCAGAACATCCATAACTGCTGATATATCTGTGCGCCAGATCCTTCGACATGTGAGCCTCAATGTTTGGTTTCTTTCTGCTTGCATAGCGAGAGCGGGAAGCTGTTCGGTTACAATTCTCGGCGTACATCCGGGTAGTCGTATGTCGAGGGCAGTATCCTGGTTTCACATGCTGATGCAATGCCGCTATACACCCCGACACTGTTGGAATATTTTGCCAATGACTGGCCTGCTCGTAAGACGGGTACAAGTGGGGATGCGGCGACCCCGAGTTTGGTGGCTCACAGAATGGGGTTTGCCCTACGGTAGGGCACGTCGTAAATGTTCTGTATGTAGTGCAAGTTGATGTTAATGATCCTCCGATCGCCGCCTTATTTAGGAAAGTGTTGCCCAACAACTGCCCTTGCCCGGGTATTAGCAGAAGCGAGGGGCCGAAATCCTACAGGCTGTAATTTTTTCTTTAGTATTTCTTGCAGATCGTCTGCAAGTATGAACAGCTAGTCTAATAGTGAAAAGCCAACGCATGTTGCTTACGGACCTAACTCATTACGGGAAGGCTCACTGTAAGCGGTTAGCAAAAGCAAGTACGGTAATGTTCTCCATTGTAATCAGAACGGAGACGCGGATGGCGCATCAGCACTTCGGCTTCGGAGGACTAGTGGACAGGCGCGCGGTTTTTGCCGCATAGAGCGACTATTTGAGCAGATCGCGCCAGCGGGTCTGTGGGCATCGAGACCCACGGGGCGATCAGCAATGCATCGCAGGATGAGTGACAGCAGTCGACAGAGCTCAGTTGAATGTCCACGTAGAGGTATATCCCCGATGAGGTGCCGGATAGTCGGTTCCCGAAAGACAGCGGTGATTTGCTAGATGCCACCAAAAGACCGCTATGTAAGGGTTGGTGGGATCAGTGAGGTCAAATTGTGGTGGCTTGTTTAGTTCGAAAAGAGAGCGTACTGCTCCTAGTGCCAAGTTGAGGTCCGCTTTGAGTATACAACAGCCCAGCAGATATGTTGATTAATTCCAGAGAGATGAAAACTTGATCCTTCTCGCATTACCACGTGAAGCAGTACCTCTCCGAAAAGTTTGGACTTGCAGGGTCGTGTCTGAACGTCATGGTAACACCTGACATACAAGCAAATTTCGCTAAAGAAGGAAGGATCACAGGCTACAGGTGTCAGCGCATATGGTGATGCACCGAGTTGTGCAACCAAGTAATTGGCTGGAAGGATGACTGGGGGGGACCTTCGTCTTGAGTGCACTACTTGGCCGTGTCTATAGCGTGTTGACACGCCATGGCGTTGTCCTTTGGCTTGTTTTGTCCACGAGTGGTCGGCAAGGAAAGACCAGATGCAATGTCCACACTCTTATCGAATGGGATCTGTTGCCGAGGCATTGGAACGCTTGCTATTGAAGTTCATGAGGTGGTACACATGCAGCTATATGATACTGAAGCAGTGAGATCTTAGTGCTGGTGAAATCAAAGTGGTCCACGAGCCCAGTCAGAGGAGCTGCCGCGTATCGTGCACCCCATACTGTGTCCGGCATTTACTGTGCACAGTTCTATGTGAACGCGGCATTCTACATACCGCGTTACACATCCCAGAAGTTCGGATTGCGAAGGCGCAATATGGATGCACCATGCGGATAGCAGCTGTGAGTATCGTGCGATGTGTGCAGGGGCTAAAGGTGGTATCTCTTCTGATTTAGACGGAGTAGAAGTGGGGCCAAGTCCAAGCGAGGATATACGGTCTCTACTGCGCTTGCGTTGGAGACAAATATGGTAGACTGTGGGCTGTGGACTGTCAATCTAACACGATCTGTGATAGTCAGCCATCTCAAGGGCACTAATGCTTATCCACCTCCTCCGCGACCTAGAATACACGCCAAACCGGAAAAGTGGCAGTTAGCGAGATTGTAAGCGTGTTGATTTTCCGTAGATAGTGAATCATGGTTTTTGGTATGTCTCCGGGTGGCGAACAATTGGCAGCACACCTGTGCAGCAATACGATCAACGGGTGACTGAACACCCTGGCGCCGTGCAATCATCAGCCGGTAAGGTCTAAAAACAGACAGATACCGTCATATCGATTGTGACACATGATGGCTCTCGGCAAACATGGCTTGCGGACCGGCCGCTAAATGCTGACTGCGTCATCTGTGTGAGGGTGAAAAATTAGCTGCAGTAAGCGGGTAACAGTTTGCGGATCGTTTGCCAAGAGCGCTCTCCCCACTATCGATGATTTGAAGGCTGAATATGTACATCATGTGTAATATTGGATTAATCGGTGGTCTTGCTGATGGACGACTCAATTGATCAAGGATTGCCGCTGGGGACAGATGGGAAGTTGCTGGGATTGCTGAGTCTCTCGCGATTCCGCTTGGCAACTTCAGCGTTCCGTAGTTTGTCCAGCCGCATCTGATAGAAGCTCCTGCGATTCGAATAAGTATGTGAAACACATTGTGGCGTGGCGATTGATTGGCACTTACTTGTTGAGACGAAAGATGCGTGGGCCAAGATCGGCTTGAGACTCCTCTTTTGATTTTGATAGCTCTTTGATCTGTAATAGATTTGAATTGCGTTCATGTGAAGTGAGCCGAAGGCACTTACCTTGTCGTCTTTGGCCTTTTCATCCTTTGTGTCTTCGTCATCATCCTTGTTCTGCGCTTCCTTCTCTTTCGCTTTATCCTTTTCCTTCTCTTTACCTTTCCTCTTCTCACGTTTCAGTTTCTGCTTCTCGTCATACTCTTTCTTGACTTTCTCAATCTCGGCATCCAGTTCATCTTTCTTCTTCTTGGCTACAGCCGCCGCTGCTTCATCGGGGTCCGGTTGACAAAAGCCCTTGTCGACTAGATGTCCGGCGCATATGTAGAAAAAGTCCTTGTTGTTGGGTGTGATGAGAACGCTCGTTGTAGGCTTGTAGCATATCCAGCAGGCTTTGGAGGCGTTTTCAGCCACGCGGCGCAGATGCCATACGTTCTCCATAGATACCGTGAATGCAACTCAAAGAAATCTCTAGATTCCGCGGCGAGCAGGTGATAGTTTGGAGGGCCGAGAGGATATATCGCGTGGATGGTCGTTGGAAAGGGCACTTGAGCGCCGCATTGCAGTGGCGCTAATGACAGAAATAGCCTAGTCCCAGCCCACGATGCAACTTCGACCATGACAACTTCATCTCCATTCATCACATCACATGTGCATCTCTGTCATACAAGCTCAGAGGCGTTCTGTGCTTTCCACTTTACTTAACCAGTCTGTTCCTGTCCGTCGCACTATTCGGCAGACACCAGTGCCGATTTTGAAACATCACTCTCCGAGTGCATTTCTTCGAGCCATCCACACAACCTCGAAAATGGCGGAACCTTCTCATCTAAAGTACATTGATGTTGGTCCAAATTGCCTCCCTCTCAGCCTCACACACACTCATAGCCTACTAGATTGGCATCAACTTCACCGACCCTATATTTCGCGGCTCCTACCACGGGACCCAACGCCATGAATCTGACTTTAGCGACGTGATCCAGCGCGCCCTCGACGCCGGCGTTCAGAAATTCATGATTACGGGCTCCGATCTCGCAGAGTCCAAGCACGCCATTGAAATTGCAAAAGAGCACCCAGGCTTATGCTACGCAACTGTGGGCGTGCATCCATGTTCAGCCAAACAGTTTGACGAACATTCTGGTGGGAATTCCGCGCTTCTAGATGAGTTGAGAAAATTGGCGATCGAAGCTAAAAAGGATGGCCATGCTGTTGCTTTTGGCGAGATTGGGCTGGATTACGATAGGCTATTTTTGACGCCCAAGGAGCAGCAGCTTAAGTACTTTGAGGCGCAGCTCGAGTTGGCGGTAGAAGTGCAGTTGCCGTTGTTCTTGCATTCGAGAGCTGCGAGTGAGGACTTTGAACGGCTGTTGGGTGAAAAATTGGAGCAGCTGCCAAAGAGAGGGCTCGTGCATAGCTTTACGGGAACGGTAGAGGAAATGCAGAGGTTAGTGCAGTTGGGCTTTGATATCGGCGTGAATGGATGCAGTATGAAGAGTAAGTGCCGATGGCGTCTTTGGAGTAACTCGATGACTGACGTCGTTGGTAGCGGAGGAAAACATCGACGTCGTCAAGCAGATACCGCTCGAACGTCTCCAAATCGAGACAGATGGGCCCTGGGTAAGCATCAACGTTCCCTAATGCCACAACTCGCTAAGTTACTTTAGTGTGAGATGCGTCCAAGCCACGCATCCGCCAAATATCTCAAAGACGCGCCACCGTTGCCCAAGGCGGTCAAGAAAGAGAAGTTTGCGAAAGGCATGATGGTCAAGGGACGCAATGAGTCTGCCACACTTCCACACGTAGCGTATGCGATCGCAAAGATTAAAGATGTTAGTGTGGAGGAAGTATGTGAGGCGTAAGTCTCCCACCTGCAGCTCGATCTATTCACTTACTAACAAGTCTGTAGCGCATGGAGGAACTCGATCAAGATGTTCGGACTGGGAGAGAGTACGAATGGTACATGATAACGCATGATCACAACTTCAGGTCGATCGATATGTAAAGTAGGGCAAATCCAACTCCCAAAAGACAGATCGGGAAGTGTTTTGCACATAAAGGTTGATTTGTACAGGAGGATATGTCCTCAAAACTCGCATGCATAATGACCGCTCCACACTCCGCCAAAGACCATGTACCCTCTACTTCCTGTACCACATTCTTGTGATCTTGGTATGCCTCATCTTCTTCTGCAGCTGGAAAATGCCATACATCAGCGCCTCTGCTGTGGGTGGGCATCCAGGCACGTAGATGTCCACTGGTACAATCCGGTCACATCCTCTTGTCACGGAGTAGCTGTAGTGGTAGTATCCTCCTCCGTTTGCGCAACTGCCCATGGAGATGACCCATCGTGGATCGGGCATCTGATCGTAGACCTGTCGTAGCGCGGGTGCCATCTTGTTTGTGAGCGTACCGGCTACAATCATGACGTCCGACTGTCGTGGCGAGGCACGGAAAATTATACCGAGGCGATCCTGATCGTACCGTGGAGTTGACAAGTGCATCATCTCGACGGCACAGCATGCGAGACCGAATGTCATGGGCCAAAGGGAAGTCTGGCGCGCCCAGTTGGCCACTTGATCGAGTGTTGTCCTGTACGCAGGTCAGCCGGAGTCCCTGTACATCGTCTCATGTGCTGTGCTATTGCGGATCGACATACAGCGCATATTGCATAGCACCCTTCTTTCCCTCCTGACTCGGCAACGGTACTTCTCGTCGAATCGCCGCTTTCATTGGTGGCGGTGTTCCGGGGTTACCAGGGATCGTGGCGGGCGACTTCATCGTAGTCGCCTTGTCTGAGGAGCTCGAGGACAGGAAGGCGGCACTTCCAGCACGGAACGGCATCAGCGCTGTCGCGGGTTTGGCTGTTCAATCGTTAGCTCCGGGGCTTTGAAGGGAGCTTTCGCAGTGCGGGCGACGAACCTCGCAGAGCCATTGAAGCCGCAGACCGTGTTGTCGACAGCATATTGGCGACAAAAAGAAAGGAAACGGTGAGGGCGAAGGAGTGGAGAGTGAGGACGCGGGGTGGCGGTTGGCTGGAGTCGCGATGCCTGTGGTGTCGTCAACGGCAACTTTGGCCGCCAAGGCCCGTCTCGATTAGCTAGCGATTCGGAAGATACATGATTGGCCGGACTGAGGCGGTACCCTCCTGCGACTAGCCCTGATCTACCTTCCACACCACATATCCTGACTCCAGACACTCACAAGTATTTTCGGGCTGCACTATCTCGACCTTGCAGTGAACGTGACTAAACTCGCATTTACCTCGAACCCTTGTTTGAAGAGCAGCACGGCGGCCAAACTTACCCACCATGCCTCCTTCCATCGCGTGCATCGGCGTGATTGGCAAGCATGTTAGTCACCTTATATGTACAAGCCAAATGTTCAAAAACTTACTTCAAGCACAGAACAACCCACTGCATATCTCACTCTTTCCAGTCGAAGAGCGAGCGCCACTTGAATACCAGTTACTTCTCTCCTCATGTCTGGACATATTCGAAGCTCGTCTGCCACATAAGACGGCTGACCAGGATTTTGGCCTTCTTCAAGCCGTCGACGAAAGACTAGCAATGTACGGTTGGTTGACCAATACGGGTGTCAAGTTTGTGATTGTAGTCGACATGGAAGGAAGACCCGCAACAGCACAAGACAGCAAATCAACAGCTGCCGTCGGGTTGAGAGATGCAGACCTGAAACCAGTGAGTAATGTGTAGGAACTGGATAAGAACAAAGTTGACCCTCTCAAGGCTTTCAGGGCGCTACAAACAGCGTACATCATGCTTTTGCGAAATCCGTTCTACAACCCAGATGAGCACTCTCCGATTACGGCAAATGCTGAACAAAGGATCGGTTCGACTCAGATCACCAGCCGAAAATTCATTCATGAAGTGAAAAGGATCGCTGACGCATGGTTTCCGGGCGTAACTATCATTTGAGCGAGAGTCTTTCTTCATCAATTAGCGTTATACCACGAAGCATACCTCGGCCGGCGAAAATTGTCACCTACAATTCACGAAACGACCACTGATCGCGATTCCGTCGCTTGTATTATCTCGTTCTCCTGAGCATCGTGAATACACGTAATGGGCTGCGAGTGAGCCATTCATTTCATGGCACTAACACCGCAATGGGCATAGTCCATGTCTAAGGCCAAACACCTCGGCCACTCAGAATCTCTTTGAACACACAACCACATTACAATTCTTCGACTTCATGAATACTCAATGTCTGGAACCGGAGTCGCCATCACGAATCCTCTCGTTCTTTACCGGAGTCTTCTAGCAACACAGAAGATCCGCCCTGATCCAGCGCAACATCGTCTTGGTACGCGATGACGTCGACCATTTTGACGATGCCAAGCAGATTATAACGACTGACTATCGTCTTCAGCACTGCATTTGCAGAAACTCTATGACAACCTTATCGACTATGAGCCGTCTGTTGAGTACTCGCAGCGTCTGCAGCAACTTTCTCGGGCAGTCGATACAGGTCAAAATGCTACACCCCCGCCGCCAGCGGACTTGCAATCGCGCAGCATTCGGACGAAAGGCCTTTGGAACTCCCTCCTTGCTCAGAAAAAATCAAGAGATACGGTTGAATTGACACGCCGTCTAACTGATCAAGATGAAGCAATGAAGTTGCAGAGTCCGAAAGGGTTGATGCTACATGGTGAGGTCGGAACTGGCAAGTCAATGCTCATTGATCTATTCCAAGATTGTCTACCAAATCGTAAAAAGCGACGCTGGCATTTCAACACTTTCATGCTTGACACAACAGCACGACTTGAGCAGATTCGTAGATCTCGAGCTATGATAGTAGGACCTGACGCACCTCACGATGAGAACTCATTGCTACTCGTAGCACGCGATCTTATCGAAACATCGCCCATTTTATTTCTTGACGAATTTCAGTTACCGGACCGTGCAGCTTCCAAAATCCTATCGAACCTCATGACCTCATTCTTCCAACTTGGTGGCGTACTTATCGCAACGAGCAATCGGATGCCCGAGGATCTCGCCAAAGCTGCTGGTATGGAGTTTGATGCGCCTAGGACGGGTAAACTGGGTTGGTCGCTGGGTGGACGTGGTGGCATGTCTAGAAGAGATGAAGGAGCTGGACAAAAGGGCGAGTTTGCGGCATTCTTGGAGGTACTTCGGGCACGATGCGAGGTATGGGAGATGGAAGGAAAAAAGGATTACAGGAAGCTCGAGCGGGAGGATGAGTCTCAAGGTGCTGGAGCCATTCAAACAAGAGCTACCGAAAGCAACGCAACGGCCACGTTTGGCGTGGGAAGTGGTGCTCTGCCCATTGATTCAAAGTCTTCCGAGGACTCACAGCTAGCATCACAGTCATTTTTGCCTATGAACTACCTCGTCCAACCTTCTACGGCTGAGGATTTAACCACTTTCGCCGAAACCTTCAACACTCTTGTCGAACGCGCAACCCAAACAGCCTACCCCATCCCATGGGAGCCAACTACCATAATCGTCTACGGCCGCCCAATCGACATCCCTGCCCAACACAACGGCGTGGCATTCTTCACTTTCTCTGAACTCTGCGGTGCCGTCCTTGGACCAGCCGATTACATCACGCTCGCGTCAACATACCACACATTCATCCTCACAGACGTACCCATTATGCAATTCCTTCAGAAGAACGAAGCCCGCCGCCTCATCACACTCCTCGACGCCCTTTACGAAGCACGTTGCCGTCTTCTCATCACCGCAGTCACTGGCCCAGATGACATCTTCTTCCCCGAGCCCCCAGCCTCCACCGCAACAGGAGAAGACGCCTTACTCAACGACGCCGTGTACCCCGAAACGTATTCTGAAATCTACCAAGATGCTACATCCCCCTTCCGACCCAATGTATCATCATACGGCAGCGACACCCTTGCCCCAGACGCCCTCGAAGACGACCCGCCCAACCGCGCGCGCACACCCGGCTCCAGCTTCACTGACGAGCGACGCCTTAGCGACGGCAGCAAAGCGCCCGACTTCGCCAACATCGGAGGTCTAACAGGCGAAGACGAGCGTTTCGCAGTCAAGCGTGCCGAGAGTCGCATTTGGGAGATGTGTTCGGGGCGGTGGTGGGATCGCGCTGAATGGTGGCGTCCGCTGCCCATTACATCTAGGCACTGGGAACGATCGAGCGTGGCATCTCAGCCTGCGCGCGCGTCGTTGCCGCCAAATGTCAAGATCCTGTCCCAGGATGAGCAGCAGGGGCAGTTGTTTCCGCATGGTGCCAGTCCTTTTAGGACGCATCCTGATGCGCCACCTAAGATTGACTGGACGCATGTATGGGGGACGGTGAAGTGGGGGAGAAGAGCTGGGGCTTGGGGGAAGGGGGTTGAAGGGCTCGAGGAGAGGAAGGGGGTTGGTGATGGAAAGGGGGAACGAGATGGGGATGGTGGAAGAGATAAATAGAGCAGCTTAGGAGGGGCTTGGAGCGAATGCTAAAGGGTAGGTAAGAGAGATGGTCTGGTTGTAAAATTTTCATGAACGCGCATTGATTTGGCTCGACCTTGGTCCCTGCGTCTGTGGTGTCGATCCACACTATCTATGTTGGTTCCTCTGTGTCATGGTCCCAGCCCCCACTTTTGATTGGAGATGCCCAATTGACTTGAACTTTTTGCAGTACGATGCATCTGTGGAGCTTTGTATGGAGATAGGGCTACATGAGATTCTTCATCTGTGCTGCGAACGTGGGATTCGATGTATAGAAGTTGAATCCTCCCCCTTTCAAGTCGCACCACAGATGCCTCAAATTTTCAAAGCCCATGACTTGATGTTGTCCATTCTTTGGCCGTGTTCTAGTCTTTCTGCCTGCATAGCCATCGAGAGATCGTGTCGTAATCCGCTCACCGATCCACGGTATACCATCTGCAAGCCACGCTGGTTCCTAGGAGGTTGCTTCCCACGGTAAGTAGAGTAGAACGTCCACGTTTCCGTCGGGAAACCAAAAGCTATAGCCAATCCCATGGCGACTTGTCGTTGTTGCTCGTGTCTTTCTCATCCACGGGTATTTGAAACCCTGCATCGTTGGGTTGCCAACTTTATTGAGGAAGTTCGGAGTCGCATCATTGGCATATGGCGAACGACGCACGAGGTGGCTAAACCTGAAGAGTTCCAGTTTCGTCGTTCGTCTCTTCCTCACCCACGGACTCACTACTATTTTCAACACGTACGAGCGAACCTACCGAATTCAGGCATATGCTGAAGTGGTACGACCATGAGACAGCGCAAGATGTGCGTTGTGGCTAAACTTGAAGCGCTTCGTCTTTGTTGTTCGTTTCCCTCGTCGTCCGCAAATGCACGACTATTTTCAACACCTGTTAGCAAACTTCCCTCATCGAGGCATATCTAGTTTCTTCGTCGTCCACACACTCGCCACTGTTTTCAACACCTGTTAGTAAACCTTCTAGATCAGGGCATATCGCAAAGAGGTACGACCATAAACCAACCAACGACGAATGCTGTAGCTAAGCCTGGATGGCGCTTTCGTTTTTGCCCGTCTTCTTCATCATCCACAGATTCTGAACAGTGTTCAACATCAATCCGTGAGGTTTCCCCATCGGGGCAGAATGTGAAGGTGGACGTGCTTGGTTTGGAAGAAGGATGAAGCCGCACAAAGAGGCGGCTAATTGAGCGATATTCACGCTCAGCTATGTCCTGATCTGGAGAGATTCAACCATGTACGGTATGTCTTGGCTCCTTTCATGTTGGAGTACATGATCCAGTGTGGTGTGATCTTGCAGAAATCAGATGACATTCTCAAGGAAAAGGAAATGGCACGATGGTCTGCTGTTCTTGACACCTCTGTAAAGGCTTCTTGCGATATGTGATGTTGGTAACAACGGTGCTCCTCGGGGCACGTGGAGCACTATGTAGCTGATGATGCCTTCAGCCTTTTGCTGGTCTTTTGCTCGACCACAAAATACACACCGTGTTCAATGCTTCAGCAGGTAAGTTACTAGATTAGGCATGTCGCAAAGGAGTGTTATGCTGACCTAATGAAAGCCCAATCCTGTGCGACTTAGTAAAATTGATAGTGAGGTAGTGGCTTCCTCTAAACATCTCAGTGACCCGTCAAATGAGCAGGGCTTTCAACGGGTTCATGATGTCCTTCCCGACTGGGTATGTTACGAAGCCTGTTGACAGTACCATGTTGGGTAGCGGACGCTAGACGCCGTGGTCAAGTATCAGGGTGTAGTCCACTTGCGGACCTAAAGAGATGTTAGGTCAGCAGTCGCTTCTGGCAACCACGGAACATAACCTGCGTTCGAAGTCTGGACGCGGCCTTTCCGGACGACAGTATTATGTGAAAGACGAGGCGACCTCTTCCCAGCATGAGACCACGGCTAGACATCAACTGGGCCTTAGAATTCGTTCGTCTCATTTCTCGCCCGTCAAATCCATCTGTTTTCAATGCTCATGGATGCAACCTTCCAAATCGAGATTTATCATGAGTATTGACCTTGGGTACCGTGGTATTGTTGCGGCAGCCAAACGCCATATTGCAAGGTCGGAGTGTGTAGTGTCCCTTGAGGACCATAAAGATATCACAGCTTTCGATGGCTATTCGAAAACTTGCCGGTTTAGGAATTTTTGATGGGAAAATTGTGACGTTGACAGCGGAAGCCAGTGAGCATGTCCACTTTGCGGAGTGTGTGGCCACTTCAAGTCTCCTTTAGGCCATTTCTGGATCCAACAAAGGAGTACAGTTTTCGATACCATTGCAACAAACTACTCTTCTAGGAAACATCATCGATATGGGAAGCTCGGAGAGATGGAAGCGATGTGGGCGAGCTCTGTCAGGCCACATAAGTCGAGCGTGTTGCCAACCATGGCTCATGGAGTCCAGCCACAACCACAATCGCCGGTGGCGCCCGATCTAAACGCCGGATGTTTGTTTGGTTCGTGCGAGTCTTAGGCGGCGGAGCTTCCCGGGGCGTCTGTAACTCGATAGCTGCAGATGGCCGTCTTGTGGTACTCCAGCTTTTGCGCTCCCGACACTTTCCCATGCTCAAATGGGGACAGTATTGAGTTTAGCAGCAGTGTTTGTCTCCAGGTGGGGCTCGCAAATTGCTTGCTGAAGGTGTTCGCAGTACATGGAGAATGACAATAGTTGCTTTGCCCGTAGATAAATATTCAGTGACTTGTAGGCCCTGTGATTGGGGAGGGGGCCAGAAAGGTTGTCCAACAGGCCGCGTGAAGGAAGGTCGTATTGTGGCATCTAAGTTATACCAGATTTGTGAAACATGCTGATCGTTGATCTGGAACTTCTGGTAGACGGGTGCAATGCGGTGCGTGGCACGATAGAGCGAGGTTGCCTGCTCTCATGAGAGTGAAAGGGTTAAGGAGCTTGTCGTAGCACTGCTTGCGTGAAGCGCGTGGTGGCTGGGGGGCAGAGGAGGAGCAGCGTACTCGGACCGGAGTGCTTCCGTGAACATCAGGCCTCCGTGGCGACTGCGGTGTTAACTGTGGCTCAGTTGATCATCACATGCCCGCATCGCCACACTCCCCGGCTTGCACCTGAGACCGATAAGTCCAGCCGGTAACGTAGGTCCTTTGGGGCGGACGATCCCTCACTCACCTATGAATACAGACACCCGATGATGCCATGAGTCTGCTGTCGTCGTTTATTATTGACCCTGTTGTGCGGCAGGCCAGGCGGTTTTCTGGTGTTTCTCCGCCTGCCGAGGCGAGCTCCAATGACGATGTGCTGTCTCCAGCATTGTCACATGTCAGCTCGACGTCCACCGACGACGCGCTCAACACACCACCAGAACGCGAAACGAGTATCCACGGCCCCACAACACCCGATGCACCTGCAGTCCCTGCCGTCGAGCAACGACCTCATTACCTGATTGACCGCTTTCGCCGGTACTCGTCCTTCTCCCGCCAGGCGCAGGATGCTGTGGAGGAGGAAGACGACAATGGCATTCCAAGCCCTACAATTATAGCACCAGTAGCCGTTCCCGCCAGCATCAGCATGCCCCGAGCCCCCTCACGCATACTTGACGATGAACTTCGTCAGCTCACTCTCGACCCCCTGCCCTCGAGTGCACCTGCAGCACCGTCGACGCTGGCCAGCAGGCCAGCAGCTCTCAGCCGAAATGCCACTGCCTTGTCCGAGTCACTACCGGCTGACGATGGCATGGCCCATCTGCGAACACGCATACACGAGATCAGGGACTTGAAAATCTCGGACCAGGAGCGCGCGCGTATGGTGCACAGCCTTATGACGGAGCGCTATCACTATATGAGGCCTACGTCTCCAAGCAGCTTCGTCTCCCACGATCGCCCCTTCACACCCAACTCTAGTCATTCTGTCTTCTCGGAAACCCAGGTGTCGTCGCCCAGCTCGGCCCCATCCGATGTCGACCCTGAAAACCCGTACAATCTGCGGCCGGGAGACACTAGTCCGACGTTCCGGCTTCAGCGTCCGCACGAGATTGTAGAGCATGGGGAGGAGGAGGAGGAGGATGAGGAAGTCACAGATGGCGAGGCCACGCTGGGATGCCAGCATTACAAGCGTAATGTGAAGGTGCAATGCTTTGAGTGTCGGCATTGGTACACTTGTCGGCATTGCCACGATGCCGTGGAAGACCATAGTCTGAACAGGAAGCAGACCCAAAATATGCTCTGCATGGTGTGCGGAACCCCACAGCAGGCAAACAACTATTGTCGCAACTGCCAGACGGAAGCCGCTTGCTACTATTGCGACATTTGCAAGCTGTGGGACAATAACCGCCAGAAGAAGATCTACCATTGCCCGGACTGTGGGATCTGCAGGAAAGGTGAAGGTTTGGGAAAAGAGTTTTACCACTGCAAGGTGAGATTATTCGAAAGTGGCAATGAAATCGAGCTGACCAGAGTAGAGTTGCAATGTGTGCATCGCCATTGCACACGCTACAACGCACAAGTGCCATCCAGGCGCGATCGAGAACGACTGCCCCATCTGCAGTGACGACCTCTTTGACTCCGCATCCGCCGTCGTTTCGATGCCTTGTGGCCACTACCTTCACAAGGGCTGCTACAACCTTTACATGGAAACTGCGTACAAGTGTCCCATCTGCAAGAAGAGCGCAGTCAGTATGGATTTACAATGGCGGAAGTTGACCCATGCGATTGAAGGTCAGCCTATGCCGGATCAGTTCTCGAACACTCGTGCAATTGTTCAGTGTAACGACTGTTCGGCCAAGTCATCGGTCAAATACCACTGGCTAGGCAACCAGTGTAGCACGTGCGAATCCTACAACACGAACGAGTTGCGTATCTTAAACGGTCCTCAAAGCGAGGAGACTGCGAACGCCATACTAGATGCTGATGTCGATGATGGGTTAAGATCACCTGCCAGTGTAAGCTCCCCCACCTCTATACCACTGCGATCTCCTCGGTACTACTTCCAGCCGGACGAGCCAGAGCAGACATGGCTACCAGCCCAACTACCCGCGTTTCCTTTTCAGATGCCCCAGTTTCCTGGAAGACCGCGAATGCCTCAGATGCCACAGATGCCTCAGTTTCCGTCCTTACCACAGTTCCCTCAGTTTCCGCAGATGCCTCAATTTCCACAAATACCACAGCTCCCTCAGATGCCCCAAATGCCAGAGGCGGCACAAGAACTCCTCGAACGGGTTCGAAAGTCCATGGATTCATATCTGAATCCTACGGGGGATGTACGAGTCGAGGACGTACCATTCATCGATCTAGGGGAAGATGATCGCCGCGAACGACGGGCTACAGATGGTACTACTGTCAAGGAGCCATCACTTCCACAGTATGTTGTTGAGCGCTTTACGCAATCACTGCAGCGCTTCAGAGATGATCTCAATCCCGGGCTGGAGGAAATACCGACTTTGGACCTTACAGAAGATCATGAACCCGATGGGCTGCAGTTCTGGGGAGAAGACGGTGGACGACTGCAACGAATGATCTCACATGTTGAAGAGGACGAGGAGGAGGAGACAAGTAGTGACGAAAGTGAACACGAGGAAGATGAGGACGATGATGAAGAAGATGATGAAGAAGGTATGGACGCGGGTAGAAAGAACAAGGAATGGGATTTGCCTGGGCATCGGTAAGGAGACCAAGGGCGTTCTGGTACGACCGCATGGCGTTAATTGGGTAAACTCTTTGGGCTGCGACTGCATCAAAAGTTCTTTGTCAACGACCTTGGAATCACTAGAGATGGAAAGCGGCAACATACAATTAGCCTGGGAATCAACATCTACATTTTCATCATTTGCTAGTGCTTTTGTGCAATTTTGAACATATGATTGTAGCCAGCGGCGAGAACACCTTCAGTTCTGCATCCTTGTACCCCGGGCCTAGGCATGATGAAACTTAACGCAATGGGTCACGGCCCCGGGGAGCAGGTGGTGAAGCACGTCACGTGTACGGGTCGCTTACTAGCGCGGATCCACACCACACGAAAATCGTCCTCCCTGGGCGAACTTCGAACCTCAAGCCACCTCGAATACCACCGCCGACTAACCAACAGCGAGGAACTCTGTCAGTACGTACAATCGCGCTTTCCTCTATCGCACTGTCCTATCTCCATCTTTCTTAAGTTGGGCGCTCGCGCACTGTTTCGCGACACAATTTTGAGTTGGAGCACCAGCTAACGACCTCGTTACAGACAATGGCCCCAAAGACCAAGAAGCCCGCCGGCAAGACCGGTCGCAGTGCCATCGCCGATGTCGTCGCCCGCGAATACACGATCCACCTACACAAGCGAGTATGTTGATTCAGTTTGGTGAAGTCCAATGATGGCTTGCACAGTTGGAGACAGAACACTTGAGCAGATCGATCACGCTGGCAGAATGCCCTGCGGATTGTCTTCGCAGGCTCATGGGTTCTCGTCTCCGACTCCCTGCAGGTATCGGGCGGAAGACTGAAGAAGAACATAAGGCTAATACAGGATGGCTAGGTTCACGGTGTCAGCTTCAAGAAGAGGGCTCCCCGTGCGATCAAGGAGATCCGCGGCTTTGCTGAGAAGGCTATGGTACGTAATTGCGCACTGAGCACCAATGTCAGACTAACCTCTCCCAGGGCACCAAGGATGTCCGCCTAGATCCCCAGCTCAACAAGAAGGTTTGGGAGTCGGGTATTAAGGGTGTTCCATTCCGCCTCCGTGTCCGCATCAGCCGTAAGCGTAACGACGAGGAGGGCGCCAAGGAGAAGCTGTACTCGTACGTCCAGGCCGTCAACGTCAAGGATCCCAAGGGTCTGCACACTCAGGTCGTCGAGGACGCGTAAAGAAGTCGCACAGATGGACGAAGGAAAGGGATGGGATGCATCAAAAGCATGGCGTTCTGGCGGGTCGCTTAGTAGCTACGACTTCTATACCGGGCGAAAAGCTTGTGAAATGATACCTGAATGACACTTCATGCCGCCAGGTTGGATATTGAACGATGCGCTATCTCGCTGAGTGATGCTATTTAATGGACTGACACCTCGCTAATATATGTGGTTCGTACATTATGCTTATCTTCCTTGCCCATAGTCCAAGTTGGCAGAATGAATGCTGCAGCAACACTGGGCCTCGATGGACGCGTCTTGTCTCTGCTGCGGTCAATCTACAAACAATTCCGACTCGACCAGTGTGCTGCACTGTCCAATGCCAAATGTTCAACGCAATACCAGCAACGTAGACCACCTCACGGAAGACGGTGCGAATCTTGCAACTACTGTAGCCCAAGAGCTACTGGGTGAGATTTTGTCCGAGACAGTTTCAAGACATTCTCCCCTCGGCAAGACAGCCACAGAAGACGTCTGGGAGATGTCTCCAACGTGATCCAGCGTGGGAGATGATGAAGGTCAATGGTCTCTGTCGACAAAATCACAACGACCTTTCAAAGATCACGACGGACAGGATCATACCAACGCTTTCCATATCACAGTCGACAGCTCCACACAAACGCTTCGAGACTCACGACTACCAGATAACACCGCAAACTGTATCCCCAATGCAGACAGCAACAGGTGTTGATTCTGTGATCGTCAAAACTCTTCCTCAGAATTTGTCTGTGGAGGTTGCAAAGCTCAAACAACGCCAACGCTCATCAACAAACGCAAAGTGAATTACTGCATCTATTCTTTCAGCCCCCGCTCAACTAAGCTCGCCCCCAACGAGAAATTACATTTTACTAAACTCAACGAGGCCGTACAGGTGCTCAAAGGCCAGACACAGGTAGTAGTACGAGTGGGAGTCGACCCAAACTACGCCATACTGATCAAGGATGCCGGCGGAACGATTCGCTCAACGATCCGGGAAACGCTTGATTATGGAGAAAGCATAGAGTCATAGAGTAGTGTGGTGACTGCGTTTCTGGAAGCGAGCCGTAGTATACTGGACACAGATCCTGATCGGACTATCGGTGCGGCACACTCCCACTCCAATCTTTAAAGAAATCACCCCTTTCTAACCTTCTAGGTACGCTATACATAACCATCTGGCCCCCGCCTACTCCTTCGCCAGATGCCGAAACCACGTCTCAGCGCGATTCCTCCCTATAACATGCTTCAGCTCCGCCTGCCCTACATCGCTCTTCTTAACAATGCCGCCCACGGCTTACATTTGTAGAACGGGGGGCGCAGATATATGTCGTACCCTTCGGTATGGTACGTGTCGCACTGCAGCCACGCGGACAGCACGGGCGCCACCTTGTTGTCTACCGTGGCCTCGAATGCGTCCTCGTCGATTGTGGCGTCTAGCTCCGCCCACACCATGTCGAATAGCTCGTGGTGCTCGTACTGCAGCGCCATGCGCCGCGACGTGTAGCGCTCGACCCACCACGGGTGGTACCCGGCGCGCTCCCAGTCGATGATTGCGATGATACGCCCGTTGGCGACCATGATGTTGTCGAAGTTGAGGTCGATGTGCGAGAGGATGTAGGGTGCTGGGTCGGGGAACTCGCGCTTCATTTTGCTGAGTTTTGCGTCGATGTCGGCTGCTGAGTGTGTGTTCTATTTGGAGAGGCCTGTGCGGAGTGCGGCTTCGATGTTGGCGAACCATTCGTCGGTGGTTTTGCCAATGGTTTTGCACATTTTGGTGCCGGGACAGCGGCCAAAGAGGTAGTCCCAAAGGGGCTGGCCGTCAACTTTTGAAGGAACGGGGGAGGTGTGTTGGCGCAGTTCGCGCAGGGCGGCAGTCATTTGTTGGGCGTAGTTTTCCTTCTCTTCTGGGGTCGAGAGGTGCCACACGTTTGCCAGTCGGTCTCCCTTGGCCCGAGACATGATTGTAAACTGGTGTGGGTCCTCAGGTTTGCCAAAATGGTGCATCTCCTCGACAAGTGGAATGTCCTTGGTGCCTTTGTCTTTGAGAAACTTCCAAGTTATGTAGTCGTTGCGGAGGGCCGAGTCGTTGAAGCGATCCCATAGTACGTAGTCATTACCCATGTGCCACAAACCACTGTTCAGTCCTGTGTAAAATACACGAAGCCGTGGTAAATATCCGGCACAGCATTCGTGGTATGAGTTCCAACCGCAGGCGCGGCATAATACCTCACTGGGGCGGCTGTGCATTTTCTTCGCATTTCTGAGCTTTTCTGGTCCTCCTTTGATAAAGTCGATCCTAACGGGCTGAACACAATGTTCGAAATGAGGTCCTCGGGCTTGAAGCTGATGTCGTATTGAGACATGTTGAAGTTCTGACCATGTTTTTCAAGGAAGATGTCATGCGTCGAGACAACAAGCTTCAGTGATTATATTTGGTAGAGTTCTTTGTGTGCATAACCACGGTGCAGAACGCTAGCAAGTCGTTGGTGTCTTGTTAGCATGACCGCCGCTCTCAAGATGGTCTGCAAACGGATAGATGGACGTAGTGTTGTTGGGCGCCCTTTGTTGAAGAATAACTGGGTGTTAGCGACGACTGGTGCGGAACGCTAGCGAGCTACGATTTCTTTGTTAGCATAATCTACGATTTTCACGAGTAACGGACAGACATACTAGGTGACAGCCCAAGGTGGGTACCGTTTAACGTATCCATTGACTTCAACGATGACTGAGCTACTCGCAAACTTGTGCAAAGATTGCATGACTACCACCGATGCTGCGTCGAGTCTACGAGTGTAGAAGCAGAGCATGGCAAGAGGTCGATGAATGTACTAGTCTAGTCATGCAGCGAGCATGATCAAGTTAATTATCAACCAACAACATGCTGTGCAGAGTTGAGGATATAAATTAGTGGCTATCCAACTACAACGATTCCCTCTTCTTTTTCTCCAGCAAGAAAGTCGGCCGTCGATTCATGGTCCCAGCGCTTTGTGGATGTACATTCGGATTGCGGTTCCGCGGATGGTCACCTTTCATCCTCTCTCCGGGCAAGGACAAAATGCCTCGCTCTTCGCCCTCTACCTGCGGCTCTCTTCTGCGGCCCGCTAATTTCTTGAATTCTTGCTCGAATGGGCTTGGCTCGTCGACTGAGGTGGGGAACGGGTCCCCGGCGCTGTCAGGAGCGTTCATGTAGCGGTTGGAGGATTGGCTTCCTGTGTGCTGATTTTCGCCGGCTTCTTGTGGGGTGGTTGATGTACCCTCTTCAGCTTGGTCTTGTGTAGAAGCCTCTGAGCTGGAGCGGTCTGAGTTTAGGAGCTCTAATTCTTGTACGGTGAGGAGGTCCATTTCCTTTTCCAAGGCTTCGATTTCTGCTTGTATTTTTACATTTTTTTGCATTACGGACGAAGCTTCGCTGCCGCCTGCAGCTTCCAGAGGTGTACTTGTATCTTGTCGATCGGACAAATCGATGTCTCGTCCGCTGAGAAATCTTTCGGCGCGTTCACGCTCTTCCCTGTGCATCTTCATGAAAGTTTTTTGATCCTGTATATTCCGCTTCAGCTTCCAATAGTCATATCTGTTCCGTCCCTGTAGTTCGCGATGCAAATCACCGACGAAATACAAGCTACCGGTCAATACGATCTGGGAGTGTATTGAAGTTAGGTACTTTGCCGCGCACACAGCCCTCACAGCCCCTGGCAAAGGCATAGCAAAACCTGTGATGCCTTCTTGGGCGGACAGCGCAGTCTGGAGAAGGGCACTGGGGTCCATAGACTTGACCCACGGCATACCGTCAACTGGGCCAAACGAAGTGGTTATAACGGTGTCGCCGGGCTTTAGAATGGCTGAAAGGTATTTCCATGCATCCTTGCCTTCGGTCATGGCTAGCACCCACGTGACAGGCCATCCCTCGCGTGGTGCTAGTTCCCGTTCCAGTTGTTTACGCCTGTGCCTCTCCCTGTACCTCTCCTTGTACATGAAATCATGGAGCGCACTGGCGGCATCCGGATTGTGTGCACCGTCCACAATAATAAACCTGCCCAAGTCATCGGGGCTTTTGAAGACAGGCTGGACATGCATGAACTGGAAACGGCCTGGTTTTTGGATGCGCTTCTTATTGAGCTCGTCAACAATGGTATCGTCTCTGATTGTCTGTTTATCTGCGCTTTTCAGGGCTTCTTTGACAGCGATGATGGCTAGGACGGCATTGTCTCGCTGAAAGGGCCGGAGGTCTTGAGCAAAGCGTCGCCAGTCTGGTAGAGAATAGAGATTTTCTCGGAGTTTGGGAGTGTCACCCACGAGCCGCGGGCCAGCACCAATTTCTTTGGCGTATTCGTCGATGACATCGTGTACGTTCCATTCATTCATGGGATTGACAATATAGGGTACATTGGGCCGAAGAATGCCGGCCTTGTGCCTCGCTATCTCGGTTAAGGTGTTCCCGAGGAAGCCCTCGTGATCTTTTGCGATTTTGGCGATGACCGATATGGCCTGGTTGTTGAGTATGTTGGTAGCATCGAGCGTTCCGCCCATCCCAACTTCGACGACGCCTATGTCGATGTTTGCTTTGTTGAACATGGTGAAGGCGGTGGCAGTCAAGATCTCAAAAGAGGAAGCATTAATGTTTTCCCGAAGACTCATATCTGTGAAGTGTTTCTCCACTCTTTTGAAAGCCACTTCATCTACAGCTTTGTCATTGATCGCGATGCCGTCCCATCTAGAAAAGTGAGCCGAGAAGAGATGAAGTGCACGAAGCAGGTGCATACCTGTTTATCAAGTGGGGAGACGTGAAGTGGCCGATGCGGATGGACCTGCGCCTCAGCAGTGTGGCCGCATAGTGGCAGATGGAGCCTTTGCCATTGGTGCCGGCGACGTGTATGGCCTTCCACGGAAACGTGACATCCTTGAGCAGCAGGCCGATTCGCTCCAAGCCGGGCTGGATCATGGCCAGGCAGACGTGCAGGCACGTTTTGAAACTTGTTCCTGCAGATGGTGGTGAGTCAAAACGGGCACTGGACAGGAAGGCGCGAGAGGGTCGGGCTTGCCGGAAGTGGCAGCGACGCTTCAGCCTTACTGCCTAGCGCCGTCAGCCTCAACTCTGGGGGTTGCGTTTGGACGTCAGGGCGCGTTCCCCATCATCAACAACCACAGCCGAGCCATCATTTCCGTCACCGTCACCACTCCACCCAGCACGCCTGCACCATGGGCATCCCGATCGGCTGGAACATTGCACGCGAGGATGCAAAGGAGAAGGACGTCCTGCGCGCCGACGTGACGGGCCAGCGCTCGCCTATCCGCCGCCGCAGCAGGCCGACGAGATCACCGCGGCCGCAGAGTGCATTCGACACGGACTTTCTGGTCGCGACGTCGCGGTTTGCGCACCCTGAGCCCGTCCCCCGTCCCGCGCATGCCCGCACGCGACTGCCCCCGCCACCCGTCCCCGAAGTCTCGCGGTCTGCCTACCGCAGCAGCGAACTGTCGAGAGACCCGCCCAGCCTCCAGCGCGAGGACGCCAGCTTCCGCCGCTCGCGCGCCCGCATCGACGGCTACATGCGCGCATACGAGACGCGCGCCACGCTCAACAGCGAGCGTCCCATGCCTGCCCTGACACCAGGCTTTGCGCCGGCAGCGGCCGCGCGACCCATTGTCCGGGACGCGCTGCGTGATGCGCGGGAGATGGCGCGCATTGTAGACGAAGCGCAGTACCGCAGCAGATCAGACATGCGGACGGCGCGCTCGCGGAGCCCCCGTGCAGAGCCAGCCATGGGCGACGACGGGCACGAGAACAGCGACAACGCGGTAGGCTTCCCGCCCCTGCGCAGGATGGGTCGCCGCAACATCGCCGATGGCCCGCTGCCCTCGAGCTCACTCCGCGAGTCCTGGAGCCCGGTCTCTACAGTCGACGGCCTGGGCGACCGCGACCGCAGCCTAAGTCCGTTTGAGGAGAACCTGCACTGGGACAACTTCCTCAGCACCGTTGTGCCTGATCCGGTCGCGCCGACCGCCGAGTCTTCGTTTGCTTCGGCTGCGGCGTCAGCCTCATTCTCCAATTCGCACCCGAGCTCGCGCGCTGGTAGCTCCAACACGTCTGCGTCGTCCTCGCGAACACATCTCACCGTACCGTCGCAGCACTCCCCTCCAACCCATGACCAGTTTATGCGCGCCTGCGATACGTCCGACGACGACACCGCGTCGGATACGGAGGCGGATGAGGACGATACGGTGCCGACCGCAGAGGCCATCAGACACCGCTACAATCCCATCACGCTCCGCCGCCGAAGCCGCCCGTCCTACTTCTCCGACGAGCCCCCGCACCGCGACACGGAGCGTTACTCCAGGCGAGTCATGGAGCGCACGCGCGACGCCAGCGCATATGTGCGCAGCTTCTACGGCCCCAACGCCCCGCCCTCGAGGAGTCTCCGAGGCGTCATGAGCAGCCCGAATAGGGCCACCCGTATCCGCACATATCAGGTCGACGGGCCGCGGATGGAGCAGCTGGACGGACCCGTGGACGGGCCTGTTTCGGCTGGCGACGAGGAGATGCCGCCGCTCGTCGCACTGCACTCGCCGCTAGACCGCGAACTCAGCGATGCGAGACAGCTGCTGGAGCGTCTGTCGCGCCGCGAAGACGTCAGCGACGACTTTTGGGCCTCTGTTGGCTTGACGCGCTCCTTTGCCGATCGCGTCGAGAGTTTCAACGAGCGGGACCAGATTTAGGTGTTTTTGTTCTCGGACTTGGAGCAGAGCTAGCTGGCTAGTATCGTTCTCTTTTGGCAGGTTTACGGCGTTTATTCTTTCCACATACTGCCCATGGGTTGTTTGGGGCAGAGCTGTTGGGGTTAATATTGGGTCACGAAAAGTCATGTTGGGTTACAGGCTATGTTATTGGTGGCAGCTATTGGGGATTGAGGGATGAGCGATTATGATGGGCGTGGACTGGGCGGGGCCTCTGTATCATTATTATCATATAGCTACGATCTCTGCTGAAGCTGGAATGGAAAAGCGTTCCGCGTGTCTATGGGCATGCTTTCTTCATACTTGCTGTTCCAACTTGGACGTCTAATGCCATCATAGTCACATATTTTTGAACTCGGGTAGTCCATATTGTCAACACTTGTGGATCGACAATGAGGACGATGCTCTTACCGATCGCGTCTATTGCAGTAGCTCTGAGTCGTCGGCTACGGGGAGGTCCTCAGGTTGTTTTGACTTATCTTTTTCTATTCATGGTGGAGTATAGTTGTCGAGTGACTCAGATAGGAAAAAAAAAACGCCGATGTTTTCTTCAAGAGCAAGCAGAGGCTCTAGTGCTATTTTATGTTGTACTAGAAAATGCTAGCACTATCCAAGTATGCATATAGCTACAGCGGATCTGTGGCGCTCCTGAATAAAATATATTAACGACCTTGCGCAGATGTGACCAAGTCGAATCGAGAAAAAAAAACGCCCAGCCATATGCAACACCAATCGAATATGCACACACAACAGTTATATCCAGGATCTAACCAACGAAATGAAACTTCCATGCAACAGTCGTGTTCGGGGCACATAAAAATCAAGTCGCCGTCTTCCGTCCCCACCACCAAAAAAATCTTACCCAAACTTCACCCCAACACCACTACCACACCAAAGGACCGCAAAAAAAAGCATAAAAGCATCTCAGGCGGGGCTCGAACCCGCAGCCTTTGGATGACCGATGCAGATGAATGCGGTAGAAGTCCAACGCGCTACCATTGCGCCACTGAGACCAGTAGATGGAAATATGAGACTTCTGACAACTTTCTAAATTAATTAAAAAATAATGCTAGAAGACCGGGATGGGGTGAGGTTTGCTGGGCAGTGTGTGAAATTTGGATGGGGTTTACTGAGGTGTGACGCAGAGAGGGGTGACTGGGCGGTTGAGAGGTGGGGTAGGTGGGGAATGTGGCACGGAGTTTGCTGGGTTTCCGAGGTTGGGAAGCGAGGGGATGGGGGGTTTGGATGGCAGTACGTCAGTGTCATTATTGCTTTCGCTTTGTGATTTAGGTTAGGATGATTATATTTTTATTTCTATTTTGTTATATCGCATGTTTAATTTTCCAGTTGGCTGCAAAGACATAGGACTCTGTATGCGGTCTACTTTGCCCTACGTTTTGAAGCTTGCTATACATTGTAATGCACTACCTTTGAACTGGTATTTGTAAATCAAACAATCCTGCTCCCTCTTTACTAAAAGAATGCACGTTGTTGTCTGTACATTTTCCATGTCTGTGACCGCTGCAGTAGTTGGAATTTTCGCAGGCTAGCACAACTTCGTCCAACGTACAACACACCAGCAGCTAATCTACACAACTGGATTTTTTTTATAGTTTAATCTTCCCCAGCCACACCAACCATTTCCCTCAAAATCTCGTCATCCAGCGGCGGCACGTCACCACGCTTCCCTCTTCGCTGATCCCACACGTCCCAAAGCTGCAGCCTATTCGTTTCCCACGCTACCCACGCGGTAGCTTGTAAGAAACAATCAGTGATATCGTCGAGTTTCTTCAAATCCTGTTCCTGCACATTGTCTTCCCCTCCGACAATACTCGCCTTTGTCCTCTTCCCCCGCTTCTGTGAGGCTTTGGGCAATATGAGCGCTCTGCGTGCAGTAATCGCACCGTGACCGATGTTGAACGAGATTGTGTGTCCTGATTTCGGCATCGATGCGGCGGTTGATGCAGGTTCTGCGGATAGCCAGGAGCGCAGTAAGGCAATTTTTGCCTTCTTCTCTGCCTTGCTGCGCGGTATTTTCTTCGTGACCTTTCCGCCGAGATCCTCGTCCGCTTCAGCTATTGATATACAGGACTCCTCTCCTTCTACCGCGGCTTTCGCATGCTGTCCAAGCCAGTACTGCCCCACGCGCTTCGGATCCACACCATGAATCTCGTAGTCTCTCTTCCTGACCTCGTCTTTTGCCCGCGAAATGTTGGTCAAGCGCTCTGTGCGCAATGTTTCTAGAATGGCCCACAGCATAGCTTCTAACGTGTTGACACGAACAGTCCATTGTTGAATCGCGGCACTGCTAGCTGATCGCCAGCGCTGCCTTTCGATGAGAATAATATCAGGTGCAAGTTGCAGCGCCGTTCTTGTTATAAAATGGTATGCCGTTTGGGATAGTACATCCAGCGAATACGAATCCACCTCTTCTTCGGCAACAGCCCCCGATTCTTTCTTTTCTTGTGGCAGAGGACGACGGAGGTCTCGTGTCGCATCAACGAGACTCAGCTTCTCCCATTTCTCAATGTCCATTGTAGGCTTCATCGCATCTCCACCTGGAAAGCTCACTTCCGCGTGACAATATGCAAGATTTTTGATACCCATGTCGATGCTCAAGATCCGTAGTTTGCGGAATCTGGGGTCGGCATCCTTGAGCCGCTTCTTCCAATCTGGACGCAGATCAAAGAGACGCGGGCGGCAGACATCCTGTTGGAATCTTGCGTGTAGAATGTTTTTGGTGCCTGACGAAGCGGAGCCAATGCGTGTGAGTAAAGCTTGTAGGGTTTTGGCGGTTACAGTCCGCGGTTTGGGTGCCATGCAGAGATTGTTGTTAGGTGTTGTAGAAGGGTTTGGGAGGTACACCTGATTGTGGGGCAAGACTTGAGATGCGGTCCATCATGACATTGAACGTGACTAAGTCGCAAGCATGCTCAGGGTGTGTTCCAAAGTTAGTGTTGGAGCGTTGTGGGTTGTGAACATTGGTGTGAAGTTCCATCGAGCACGGACTGACGCGGACAATCCCAAGCTCCCGGACTCAAGCAAGAACACAACCTCATCTTCTCGACAACAGCATTCCCAAAACCCATCCAAGCCATCCTACCCCTCACAAATGAGATCGAAATCCGGAAACGCTGGATCAGGCCCAATATTCGTACTCGCAACGCCCGTCTGAAAGTCCTTAACCTGCGCACTCTGCTGTACGCTATTGCACTCATCTATCAACATCATTAGCACCTACATTCACCATTCCGCTTTTCATCTGGACTTACTTTTCTGCTGATCGCATTGCTGCACCGTCAATCCACCTTCCTGTCTCTTATTATTCCCATTCCCATTCCCACTCCCATTCCCATTCCCCCTACCGTCATCCTGCCTTTTCCCCTTCCTATTCCGATCTCTATTCTGCGCATTATTCCCCCCATTGTTATTATTCCTATTTCCATTCCCCTGATTCCCCCCACCACCGTTCCCACCCCCATTCGCCACCCCCTGACACGCCTGAAACTGCCTATCACAACTCCTCTGCGCCGCACTTTGAAAGCTATCAAACGTATCCCCCTCAACACTAAACGGGCGCTGCGGGTCGCCAGAATTCGTTATCGCAGACGCGCGCGAGCCGCCCAGCGCTTGGTCGAAGGTCTGTAGGTCGGCGAGTTGGCGCAGGAAGAGCGTGTGTCGCGGTATCAGGGATATTTCGTAGTCGGAGCGCACGAGTGCGGGTTGGGGCGAGGCGTGCGAGAGGGCGGGCAGGGCGAAGAGCAGGGTGAGGAGCGTGGGGGGGAGGAGGCGGCACATTTTTGAACAAGGAAGCATATCGTAGTAGGATTGTATTGAATGAATGTAGAGACAACGTCCAGCGCTGACCTGAGTCTGATTGTGCGATCGTAAAATCACAGACTTTCGCGGTCAACGCGCCAGCGGCCCGGCGCGCATATGTATGTCTGACGGCATACGCGCCCGCATCAACGTACCTGCAGCTCTCACGCCCCGAGGGTTTAGGGCTATGGGCGCGTAACCGGGTTTGGCAGTGTGGCGATGGTGTTGCGACGGTTTTGAAACGCGAGGCGGCCCCTTGCCATTTGGGGGTGCAGACTACGAACTCGGGATAGGAGATGCATGATAATTGTAACATATTTATTTGCTATGGATTAATAGTAGTTAAATACGGACGGGTACTTCGCATGAGAGAAGGGCAGAAAGTGACGTGCTCAAAAATGTGGTTGCGCTTGTGAACGAAACTGTGGTCACATCGAGGACGCCCCCAAGTTGCGAGAATTCGTGTCTCATCACTGAATAGAGAACCTGTATATTCTCACAACACTATAAAGATTTTAAAAAATCTGAACGAGGATGTGAGGGTAGACAGTTCCCCGTATGCTAGGACGCGAAATATTGCAACACCTAGCGGCCTTCATCACGCACGTGATATCAACGAACCAACTAACATTATTTGACTTGATTTGATTCAGAATACTATGCTGATACACAGAAGAAAGTGTGACGCTCGAGATTACAGCTTTTACTCGCTCCGGCGCAAGTGCGCCATCGCTGGATAAAAGGAGTGGACGAGCAAGGCAAACGCTCAGAGAGGTGTGCTCAAGCAATACTCGCGTAACCAATCTAGAAAGAAATCGCCGATCAATGATAAAGTGATACAAGAAAAATCAATCCCACACGCCTGTCATGCACCATATGCACAATATCGTGGAGAGTATCCTATAGCACTTTGCGTGCCCAAACGCTCAAACGCTAAGAGACGCAATAGCTCCCAAAGCCACACAGACTTCCCTAAATCGTTGGTATCGTGAACAGTTCTTTGCAGGCCGCATATATGATGTGGCCTTCAGCGGATCATCCGGCTTCGCGAGGCCAGCAGTTTAGAAGTTGGCGGCTGCGTTCGGGCGTCCGCCTGGGTTGTGATACTGTTCGAGATTCGACTGGAACGGCGAGGCACCAGTTCCGTTCTGCGGCTTGTCACCCAGAGCGGCACCGGTGTTGAGGTTGAGATCGTCGTCATCGGCAGTCACCTTGTGCTGGCGCTTCTTCATGCGCCAAAACACAAGAGCGATGCCACCGAGGAGGAGGACACCACCTACGCCGCCAACGACACCTCCGATAACCTTCTTGTTGCTCTCGCTCAAGCCGCCGTTGTTGTCGCCGTTGTTCGACTGGGCTGTGGGTGGGTCGGTGTACTGTACTTGGCCAGTGATGGGGATTGAGCTGGTGCCTGTGGACGTGATCTCGACTTGGTTTCCGTTGCTAACAGTGGTAATAACAGTGATGAACTCTTGGAGCGAAGTGGAGACCATTTGGCTGGTCCTCACGATGGGCGTCGTACGTGGGGCGGATGAGGCCGGTGCGGAGGCTGATCCGGGCGCATTTGCGCTGCTGCGTGGTGGTGATGGTGTGGGTGAGCTGCCTCGGCTTGAGCCGGGTGCTGGTGTAGAAGCCGGGGGCTCGTTGGAAGGTTCTGGCGTCGGGCTGTTGGGAGAAGGAGAGGGCGCCGGGGTCGCAGATGGTTGTCGCGATGAAGGCTGTGGCGCGGGTGTTGATGCTGGAGGAGCGGGTGTGGGTGTGTTGCCGCCGGTGCCCGAGGCCTGCCTCTTCTCTCCGTGATGAAGATATTCTGCGACACCGTCGATGTGGATCTCGCCGAGGTTGAAGGCCGACGACAGCGCTGCGAGCGCATATATGGCGACGAGCCACGAGTTGCGCATCATGTTGTATGTGTGGTGTGTATGGTGTATGAAAGCGGGAGGGCGCGGATGTGGTGCAAAGTGTCGAAAATGGTGTGGGTCTGCCCGGGTTGTGGTGACGCGTTGCAGGTTGAGTATATTCAAGGACGGTATTACAAGGGCGTATAAGTGTGTGAAGTGCAAGTGAAACAGAGACGGTCTGTAGGAACAATGGAACGAAGGTGGGGAGACGGGACCACAAAGAAAGACAATACGATGAAAAGCGACGGGGCAAGTCACAAGGCGTGGACGATGAGTGAGCGACGGGAGGCGCTGGGGGTGGTGGGCTCGTGTTCCAAACGGCTACTCTGTAATTAGCAACGCTAGACCGCCGCGCTCGGTTCCGATGCAACGCGACCCCAACCCGCGCAGGCCCTGCATGTCAACTCTGGCGGCCAGACGCTGTCAAGAAAACTCTGGCTCCCAACAGAAGAAGCAAGAATCCGCCGCGGGTGATTGGTCGTCTTTGTCGACTGCTAGAAGTACACTTTAGTAGCCTTTGTCCGAGTAGAGCCCATTGTTGTTCCTGGAGTGATTCGCGTCGTCCAAGCAGCAAGAACGGCTTATTTGGGAAGGACCAATCCGTGTGCCATCATTCGCCCACTCGGCATCGGCCCTTGTCTAGCATCCTTTCCGCGCCAGGCATCTTGCGACTAGTACCTGCGTCATACCTTGGACTTTTGCATCGCGAACGAAGCAGCGCAACTCCACGGTCAATAGCACCATTGCGCCCTCGTCGCACAAACGCCAGCAACATGCATTGGTCCGCCATGATCGCACAAAGCAGCCCGCACCTGCACTTGACCACGCAGGAGGCTCTCTCGGGCGTCTTCGGCTCAATCTCGCTGGCCTCGTGGATCTTTCTCCTGGTAGGTACCTCACACCACGGTGGACAGCCAGGGTAGCTCCAATTCGCTTCCACATCGATCCCAAGTCGCACGCGACCACAGCTGACACCACCCAGGTCCCCCAACTGATCGAGAATTACAAGCAAGGCTCCGCGGACGGCATATCCCTCACCTTCCTCGCCGTCTGGTTCATCGGCGACATCACCAACCTTGCAGGCGCATTGTGGGCCGGCCTTGTCCCCACTGTCATTGCACTCGCAATCTACTTCTGCTTCGCCGACCTCATCCTTATCTCGCAATGCGTCTACTACAACCTCAAGAACTCGCGCCGCGCCCGCAAGACATCGACCCGCAGCGCTGATAGCGTCGATGCGCCGCTCCTGGGACGCAGGGACTCAAGCAACATGGGCCTGCCGGGTAGCCACCGCCGGGACTCGCAGGCTAGTCGCCGCCGCCGCGCGAGTTCGCTGCCCACGATTGCGGATGTCGAGGAGGGCGGCAGCGAGTGGATCAAGAACGCCTTGAGCATTGGCGGTGTATGTGCCGTTGGTGCTGCGGGGTGGGCGATCGCGTGGAAGACTGGCGTGTGGGCGCCTCAGCCTTTGAAGGACGACGGCGCGGGTACGGACGTGGCGCTTGGTGCGCAGATCTTGGGATATGCCAGCGCCGTGTGCTATCTCGGTGCGCGCATTCCTCAGATCATCAAGAACCAGCGCGAGAAGTCTTGCGAGGGCTTGTCGCTGCTGTTCTTCATGCTGAGCTTGCTGGGCAATGCTACGTATGGTGCAGGAGTGAGTACTCTGGAGGAACACTTCATGGACAGACGTTAACATGAACAGATCTTATTCCACTCGCAAGAAAAAGAATACCTCCTCATCAACCTACCGTGGTTGATCGGCTCCCTCGGCACCATGGTCGAAGACGCAATCATCTTCATCCAGTTTCGCGCCTTTGGAAACTCGGAGAACTCGTCAGCCCTCGAGGCATAGAACCTCTTGCATCTACATTTAACATAGTTGGACTTGTTGGAAGAAGGCGTTGTACATGTACGGGTCACGGTCATCAAAAGTCTTAGTTTCACTTCGCATCCTTCCTTTCCCTGGTCTTTGATACCCGCTTCGAGTTGTTGAATATTGTCGATCTTTACAGCGACCTTAATGTTGTGTATATACTAGTTAGCCATGTACATATCACTTTGGATTACAACAATTAAAACACAGGCTTTGTATCAACATACAATTATCATGACACAGGTCATTAGGCCTGCAGCACCTAGTAATGCATCATTAATATCGAAGTCTGTCGTAGTTCATCATGTATATCGATTGGATTTGTAGACGTGAGTAATTGGTGTGCCATTACAATTTATCAACACATGCACATTCACTACTACGACTAGTGAGAGACCACGTCTCAGCACTACACCATATCACAAGCAATCCATACACGCCTCTAGGAACAACAAATCTGATTCCAAAACCGCACCGCCATTACTTCCATCCAGCCCCACACATCTATTTCGCATTCTCATACTTCTGCGCATGCACGCCAATAGCACTATCAATCGTTAGTCTCTCACCCGTAACCAATGGGGGGAGAAAGGATACTCACCGTCCAGAAGGATCCGTCTGGTTGCTCCACGTCGGCGTCCACCTCATAACCGTGCTCGCACAGTAACTAGGGAAATGCTCATCAAACATGCACCTATACCAATACGCCTCCTTCGAGTCAGGAATATCAGTGCCCCACTCAGGTTTAGGGTTCTTCATCATCTCATCCGTAACGTGTATTTCCGCATTGTCCTTGAGCGCATCAATCCACCCGTACCCCACACCATCCGAGAACTGCTCCTTCTGCCTCCAGAGGATTTTCTCGGGCAAGTAGGGCTTCGTGTCCGGCTCATCCGTCGTGTCGAACGCCTTGCGCAGGATGTATTTCTCGATGCGGTCTTTGGTGTGGAGTTTCTCGCCGGGGTCGATGTTCATGGAGACGTTGAGGAAGTTTTTATCGAGAAAGGGGACGCGCGCTTCGACGCCCCATGCGGAGGTGGATTTGTTGGCGCGCAGGCAGTCGGATAAATGCAGGTTTTTGACGCGGCGGATGCATTCTTCGTGGAAGGAGGCTTTGTCGGGTGCGTTATGGAAGTACAGGTAGCCGCCGAAGATCTCGTCGCTGCCTTCGCCCGAGAGCACCATTTTCACGCCCATGGCTTTGATCTTGCGTGCGAGCAGGAACATGGGGGTTGAGGCGCGGATGGTGGTTACGTCGAAGGACTCGAGGTGGAAGATGACGTCTGTGAGCGCGTTGAGGCCGTCTTCGATTGTGAACGTGAATGTGTGGTGCTTCGTTCCGAGGAAGTCGGCGACCTCTCGCGCCGCAATGGCGTCTGGTGCGTTGGGCAGACCGATGGAGAAGGAGTTGAGTTGGCCAAGGAGCAGATCGGTCTGCAACTCGTTCTTGTCATCAATACCCACGAGCTGATTCTCGGAGTCGTGGGTCTGGCCCTTTGACTCTGCTGCGCGCTTTCTTGTCGCCTCGTTCAACCGCAAGGTCTCGCGCTGTGCAATTGAAGCAACCAGACTTGAGTCAAGGCCACCGGAGAGCAGGACACCAAATGGTACCTCCGCCATCATGCGCTTTCGCACTGCCTGTTCAAATGATGTCCTCAGCTCCTTGTAATCTACTGGTGTGGTGGGGATCTTGGAAGGCTCGACAAGCCACTTGGGGTCGTAATATCGCGTGAGCTCGTCGGTCTTTGAATCGTAGACATGGCCGGGAGGGAACGAGATAATGTTGTCGCAGACTGGATGCAGGCACTTCAGCTCTGAGGCGAAAAAGACGGCGCCGGGCGTTTGACTTGAGCGTCCCATGTAGAATGTGGTGATACCAATGGGGTCTCGTGCGGCAATGATGCGATCTTGCTTCTTGTCGTGCAGGACCCATGAGAACATGCCGTCAAGGTGTCGAGGCGCATCAATGTCATGTTCAAGATACTGCCGAAAGTCAGCCTTTGCCCCTCCCATTCATGCGCTAGTGATCATACCAGAGGAATGATGACCTCGCAATCTGAGTGTGTCTTGAAGTTGTATGGCGTCTTGAGGCTCTTGCGGAGGACTCGGTGGTTGTAGATTTCGCCGTTGACAGCCAGGGAGACGGTCTCCTCATCGTTGACCAGTGGCTGTGCGCCAGAGTCTACGCGAAGTGAGCATTTCCCTTTCGTCGTTTGTGTAATGTAATGCATACCGACGCCGACGATGCTTAGTCGCTCGTGAACAAGGACTGCCCCTTGTTAGTATACAAATGCCGCGTCTCAAAATCTCAGAGAACTCACTTGTGTCGTTTGCGACCCAGTTACCGCCTACAGTGTCTCAGTCAACAAAATCCCGGCGTATACGTTGTGCGCGCGCTGGCTTACTCCAATCTGGGCCCCGATGTCGGACACTGTTCGCAGAGGGTCAATTGAGCTTCAGATAACTCTTCAGAACGAGAACTTACGCCTTGCCCATTTTCAGGGCGGTCGGCTTGAACTTTTGCACATCGGGGTGCCTGTAGACTGGTTAGAGACTATCAAGACCGCTGTGGAGGGGCATTGGAGGGGTGACTGTGAAGCTTGAAGCGCGTTGCATACCTATAGCAGGCAAAGATACCACACATCTTGAGAGTTTTATGATGGAGTGTGATAGATATGTTATGAGATTGAAGGGGAAGAGGCGGGTGGCTATATAGCTCACTTTACGCTGACTCCCAAAAAATGTTTGACTCAATCGAAGCCTCCGAATTCGCCCCACTATCTAGCCCACGTTGTACGCGAACCGCTTCTGGCCGCATTGATAAAGACCATTATCATGCTACTACAGGGTTTGTGCCTATGACGCACGAAGATCCGTGGAGTTGACCCAGGTGCACGGCACGCGTAACGATTTCGCGTCGTGCATGGCATGCATCCCACATTCGCATCCTCGCTTATTGGTTGCTCTCGTGATCAGTCCGCATCTCAAAGTGACTCTACTGGACGACTTTATCTCCTCCACGATTTACTAACTTGAGTACCCTGTGTATGGTTTTACTACCATCCGTCATTTTCATAGATCTTAAGTTGCCTCACCGGCCCAAAGCGGGCCGCGAAGAATTCAATCCAAAGCATGACTTGCGAAATGCTGCAATGTGGTTACTTAGGTGCATCGAATTTATTAGGACGTCAAACTCCTAGGAGAGGCTTTCAAAAACTAAGCAAGTGATATCCGCAGGTGTTGTACACTGACACCCCCATGCTGACGATGGTGCTGCAATCATGCGTAACCAAAGATGAGCCCAGCTGATGTGAAGAACCCAATCACTCTCCAAGAAAAAGCATTATCCATCCACTATCCCTCCAATCTGCATCATTCCTGCCTCATTTCTGCCGTGTATGTTCTGCGTCCAACATTGTCATCTGATTCCCCACGTTCCGCGCCTCGGTCCAAAGCCGTCATTGGCCAACAAATTTACTTTTGGCTGTTGCTGTATGGGGTAATGCGGGGGAGGCGCTTAGAACAGGAAATAAGCCACGAGGAAGCTCAGCAAGCACAGCAGAGCCGTAATCTGAACCGAGACGCCGCCCGCGGGGGCTGTCTGGGTGTGTGCCGCGGTGGACAGCTGAGCCTTCGCGTCGGACGTGGGCTCCGTCTTCCGTTGGCGTAGGCCAGAGGCTTCTGAAGCTTGCGTTGTAAGCCTGGCGATCGTGGCCTTGGCTTCCTCGAGCTGGCGGCTCAGATCCGCTTGAGACACAGGAATCGCATTTGAGATTCGAGCAGCGGCCGCAGATACGGTTGCGCCGACACCTGACGAAGCAGGGCTGTACGTCTCATCCTTGATTTCTCCAAGATTCTTACTGCCTGAGGGTCGATCTTCTGGGACAGACACAGGCCCTGTAGCTTCGGGCACACCGCGCTGGGGGGTAACGGCTTCGGGAGAGGGATGGGATGCGAGCGATTCGCGGCTCACACCGTTGGTTTTCGCAGGGGTGCTCGTGACATCGTCTGCTGGCAGGAAAAGGACCCTAATCTTCTTCTCCTGGATCGACGACTTGTTCGTTTGCTCGATGTGTGACCACTGCAAACGTGTTTAGTTTCACACCCCACAGAGTGCCTGAGGCATCATACCAAAGATCCAACGTTAGTGAACTCCTTATCAGCCGTGACGAGAACTGATTGCACGAGGAACTTGTCGCGGCACTTTGCATCTGGCGGGGGATCTTCCTTCATGGCTTGGAGAAGGACTATGGCCATACGTCAGTACTGCAGCTATCCCGCGGGGTATGGGCACGAGGGTATGTACTTTGGACTTCGACATCTTTTCCAGGCTCAATGCGCCCGCTGTTCGGCCTCACACAGTATCTACATTGTTTGTCATCAGCTTGCGTGTGTAGAGCTGAGGGTGAGGGTCGAAGCCGTACTGCTTAGGAGCGGTGGTCTTGACCTGCAGTGTGTTAGCTACCCGTTGCGTCGCTTCCATGCTCCGAGACCAGATGCGCATCGAGAAAGCACTCACCTTGAATGCTACCGGATCAGAGTGTGGGTTCTTGAGGGTGAGCGTCTTTGTCACCTCCTGCTGGAAGGGTCCTGCTGAGTTCAGTCCCTCTGCACAGTGCACATCATTTTTTGCGCAGCTTACGCTTGAAGCCCAGCTCTACGGGATCGAGCTCGACAGACATGGCGGGGTTGGGTGGACGTGTGTCGCGGGTGTGGTATTGGTAATCGGGCGTGGAGATCGGCGGTTACAGGATGCAGGCGGAGCGTGTGCCGAGCAGATAGGCAGGTTGGACAGGCGCGGGTAGGCTTGCGATTGTGATAATACCAAGAGCGCAATGTGAGGGCGTCGTCTGGCGGTAGTGATGGGTGTGGTACGAGTGCTGTCGGTTGTTAGGAGTTCCTAGGTCTAGCTTGCTGATGACGTTGCTGAAACTAGGACATCTGGGAACCTAAGAGCCAGCAGTGACGCCTCACCAGACGCTTCCGAGACCCCCAGGCCTTCACCAGAGGGAGGCACCTTTACTATTGCAAGTAAACAATCACGTGAAACAGTGATACTCGCGTGTTACCTGGTGTTAATTGCTATTCCACGGTTCCAACTACCAGAAACGCGCTGCACAGACGGTGATCTCATCCACGGCTACTGGTTCCTCCACATTCTCTCTCATTCCTATTCCTGTTCCTGTATAGTCCCCACTACGCCGCTGCCTGATCGCACCTTCTCCACAGTACTAAACTTTCTCCCTTTTACTGAGTTCAACACATCAAGCAAACATACAACTGCAGATTAAACTGCTAGTCGACCGATTGCGACTCTTGCAACTAACGCCCACCCAAGTCTCCAAACACATCCACAACATATACCGCCACAGCCATGGCTTCAGATCTTGACCAGCTTATCGACATGGGCTTCCCTCGCGATCGCGCCGAGCTCGCCGTCAAGGCTACTGGCGGTCTTCAGAGCGCCATCGACTGGCTAGAGAAGATGCAAGATAAATCCGTCGAAGACATCAAGGCCGAGCAAGCCGACGCCGCCGCCGAACCTCCTGAGCTCAAACCCGGCGAAGAAGCCAAGTCCCTTGTCTGCGATGAGTGTAACAAGAAGTTCCGCTCCGTGGCCCAAGCCGAGTTCCACGGCACCAAGACCGGCCACGAGAACTTCAGCGAGTCCACCGAAGAGATCGCCCCCCTCACAGAAGAGGAGAAGAAGCAGCGACTCGAGGAGCTCAAGGAGAAGCTCGCCCTGAAGCGCGCGGCACAGTCAGAGATGGACAAGGAGGACCGGAAGAAGAATGAGCAGATCCGCATGAAGTCGACCAAGGAGTCACAAGACATCAAGGAAGCGCTCCAGAACAAGGAGCGCATAAAGGAGGCCCAGGCAAAGCGCGCAGAGAAGAAGGCAGACGACGATGCACGGAAGCGTGTTCTGGCCAAGCTCGAGGTAGACAAACAGGAGCGCAAGCGCAAGGCAGAGGTCGAAAAGGCACAGCGCGCAGGCCAGGCTCCTCCACCCGCACCCGCACAGGCGCCCATGCCCACCTCCTCAGGCCCCACCACCAGCAAGCCCGCGAGCGCGTACACGGAAGCCCGACTGGCGCTGCAGACCGCGTCTGGCCGCGTCACTAAGACGTTCCCTGTCGAGACGACGCTGTTCGAAGTCGCCCACGCGCTGGAAGAGGAGGGCATGCAGGTCAACTCCTTTTCGACTACGTTCCCGAAAAAGACGTTTGACAAGACCGACTTTGGCATGACGCTCAAGGAGTGCGGCTTTGTTCCGAGCGCTGCGTTGGTACTTAGGTAGAGGAGAGCAGGGCTTGTCTTGACGGCTTGACATATGGAACATGTTTCACGAATCACGGTCATGATATGGAAGTTTGCATTAGATGGCGTTTGAGGATGATCAGGCTAGGAACGATGTGTAGACGATCTCCAAAAAGAATGCAACGTCTTATGAACTTTTTGCTTGACATTGATGATGGCCACTTCATGCCAATTGCGCTCCTTGAGTGATGGACTCAAACCTTACCGAGAGAGCAACGTTGATTCTCGTAGTTCAAATATGTATATGCAACGCCTGCCCATGCTGCCCTGATGATATGCTCCTTAAGTCCTGAACAGCCCACAAACAACTCCACCTTCCCACCATACATTACTCATATTCATCCACATCATACCTCCCCTGCTGCCTCTGCGTACTACACCACTCCTCACTCGCCAACCCCCTCTCCTTCCTCATCACCAGCCCCACCGCATCCTTACACCAATCGCACGCAAAGTCACACGGCGGATCCTCCTCATCCGCAAAGTACTTTGCAATCAAGCGATGCCGACACCTATCCGTCGCCTCACAATAATTGACCAGCGTCTCCAAGCTCTTGCCCCGATGCACCATCTGCTGCTGCATAGCCGCCAAGCCCGCGCCTTTGGTCGGCTTGTTAGCCTGGTCGCGTGCCATCATGTTGGCTGCGCGGTCCCGGTCTTCGCGGCCGTAGTACATGATGCAGAGACTGGCTTTGCCGTCTCGACCTGCGCGTCCGGCTTCTTGGTAGAAACCTTCGAAGGACTTGGGGAGCTGCCAGTGCACGACGAAGCGCACGTTCTCCTTGTCGATGCCCATGCCGAAGGCGGTGGTAGCGACTACGACGTCGTAGCCGGATTTGTTGGCGACCCAGCCTGCGAGTGCGTCGGCACGTTCGGCGTGGGGAAGGCCGGCGTGGTAGGGCTTTGCGCCTATGCCGTCGGAGCGGAGGCGGGCGGCAAGTGATTCGCAGTCTCTGCGGAAGAGGGTGTATATGATGCCTGGGACGTTGTCTGCACGTTGCTTCTGGGTCGCTAGCTGCGATGCTCTTTCAGGATTGGCGGCACGTCTGGCATGTGCGGCTTTGAGCCACGCGAGAAAGTCAGGATATTGGTCTTCAACGTCCGACTTGAAGCGGACTTCGAAGTGCAAGTTTGGCCGACTGGTACTCATGCGGAACATCCTTAGCTTTGTCGTGTCTAAAGCGAGTGTGTTGATGATATCGTCTCGGACACGAGCTGTAGCTGTCGCCGTCAGACAGATGACTGGAACGTCTGGGAATTCCGTCTTGAAGAACGACAGCTGCTGAAAGGCAGGACGAAAGTCGTGACCCCATTCGCTAACGCAATGGGCTTCGTCAACTGCGATACGGGCAAGCTCTTTTTGAGAATGGATGATCCTAAGAATCTTGCGGAAGTGGTCGCCTTGACAGTATTCCGGTGTGACATAGAGCAAACGAGTGAGGGGATGTCCGCACTGAAGGTCTTGTAGGATTCTGTTTCTGTCTGTTGCTGGAGTGGTACTGTTGATGGTTTCTACACGGATATTGGCATTCCGCATTGAAGCAACTTGGTTGTTCTAGATGATTTTAGCAACATCCTCGTGGCTCGTTCTGCAACGTACCATCAGAGCTAGGAGTGGCGAGATCACAATAGTCACTTTTGGTAATCAGTATAATAAGGATAGGATGTGGCGGGTAACGTACTGCCAAAGTCGACAACAGCCGGAAGCTGGTAGCATAAACTCTTGCCGAAAGACGTGGCGGCTTGAAGAAAGACATCTTCGCCCTCAAGTGTCGCTGTGATGACTTCACGCTGTAGAGGTCTGCAAATGTCGTTAGTTATCACGTCGAGCGTGGTAGAGAACGTACCTACCGAAAGCATGCTTTCTTGAAAACTCGTTTCAGCGTGAAATCAATATTGGAGTATGGTCGACTGCGTTTGCCCGGCATAATGGCTGACAGGTGAAGTACAAGCAAGATGCTCAGATCGTAATCGTGAACAGGTATCCGAAGGTATATGCAGAGCCCCACAGCGGAGGCCTGGGGGAAAGAAATCTAGCGAATCACCGCATCAAGGTTAGATTGAGGCGGCTTGAAGTGTTTGCAGAAAGGCATGGTTTGGTTGGGCTAAGATGAGCAAGTACTGGGAGGATGGCAAGTGCAGTGTGGAGCAATGGACGCGTTGAGGAAGTCGCGCACCCACGATGCGTGTGCACGTGCCCGACACAGGCCAATCAAGATTTTTCACGCGTGAATCACTCCAGCCTTCGCACACACGAGTTACCGTCAAGAAACGAGAGCAAGAATATGTCAAAAGCGTAAAAAACATACCACGTACATGATCCAGATTCTGGCATCAAAAGCCGCCGTGTTGGAGAGCTGGAGCTCTTTTCTTAGGCAGTCCCAGCACCGCCAGCCTTTCTAGATACATCTTGCGCTCACGAGCATCGAGAACAATGGCTACGCTTCCACTTGCAGAGCTTCCACCTCCGCTTGGCGTTTCAATTCGCGACTTTGCATCGATTTCGCCGAAGGAGCGCCCAGCGGTCGGAGACAAGGTCGCAAAACTCGAGCGCAAAATCTTTCCTTCAAGTGAAAGCTTCGACTATGACATTGAGCTCAAGAAGAAGAACATCGGTGTGATACTGGCGTTCAAAGAGTTTGATTCAGAAACTCTTATAGCGTACCTGGTGTATCAGCGCATGAAGAGGATAGTCTGGCTACACAAGCTCTGCGTTGTCGAAAGCGAGAGGCAAAAGGGTATCGGCCGGTGTCTCATACATGCCTTGTACCGCCAGATGAAATCAAGGGGCGGCGAAAGCATTCAGTTGTGGGTCGATGAGCATCGCAAGCCAGCCAGGGCTTTGTATGATTCTTGTGGATTCCAGCAGGTCGAGCTACGCTCCGACTATTACGCTGCAGGACGGGCTGGCTTGAAAATGCAACTATCAATCGTAAGATGAGGGGCCGAGTAATGAGCTTGCTACCGAGGTGCTGGAATCTCGGACTTTTGGTAAGGTGGCAGAGTGGTGCACAACGCATCCCTTACTGGAACCACCACTCTGCCACCTTTCGGCCATTCGCACAACAGAATACTTCAGTGTCATCCCCGAGACTGTCAGGATGATCTCGGTCCATACATTTGGAGACAGTCATACCACATGGACACAGCTGTATGAACTCAGAGCTGAAGATTTCATGTTCTAGCAGCGTTGAAATACGGAAGGTCTACATTCCTCCTTCGAGTTGGGGCACGAATGTAAGGCAATTATACACTGACGCGACCGCGTGTTGAGCGTGACCACGAATTCCTCGCACCTAGAGGTGGCTGAAGTGAGAAAAGACTTTCAGCATATTCGTCCCTGCGTCAGCCTCTACAACGCTACTCTCCAAGTCATGGCGTTAGCGACTTCACTGTAAGACTGTTCCTCTTAATCACGGACTACACTGATTGCAAAGTAGCGCAATGGCGAGATCGCTACTGGCTGCAGCTATTTTGCCCAATCTCATCAGGGCTTACCTGCAAACCAACTACCCTCTGGGTTCGCAATTCCCCCCAGTCGCGCACGTCGATGCAGTGTTTTCGTTTCAGTTCGCGCCTACCACTTTCCAAAGCGACTCAGATAGGTTACAGTACTCCTTGGTCTCAGGTCCGTCTTGGCTATCCCTAGTCAGCAAGAGTAGAACGCTATCTGGAATACCACGCGCGAACGATGCAGGAGAGGTGTCCTTCGCCATTGCAGCAGCAGCCTCCGCTGGCGTAGTCGCCAACATGGGTTCTAAGTTGATAGTATCTAAAGACCTCGGACCAAAAGCGCAAGGCAACGTCACAGATGTACTTTCAAAAGCGGGTCAACTTTCAGGCCCACGCACTCTAAGCATAGGACCTTCGAAGCCTTTCAACATCACATTTCCATCAGATTCGTTCAACTCTGGAAAATTGCTCTCCTACATCGCGCTTCTCTCAGACCGCACACCTTTACCAGCATGGATCAGCTTCGACACTTCATCGCTCCATTTCGCTGGTACCACACCACCCACAGGCTATACGGTACGTATGTTTGGTCTGAGCATGACCCTTCTAGTGCTTCCTGGGGCAGTTTGCGGGCTCACCGACTTCTCGATTTATATTTGAAAGTTGGACAAATCCCTCCAGTAGTCCCGTGCCGCACCGCTTGTCGCAAGATTACTGGCTAACTATACCCACCCTTAGACAAGTTTCGAAATCATACTTGTCGCTAGCGACACGCCTGGCTACGCAGCCTCGACAATACCCTTCACAATCGCCGTAAGCAACCACCAGTTGCTATTCCAACCCTTCAGCCAGACATTCAACTCAAATGAGAGAGAGGATGTTCACATAACTGGTCTGAATAGCATGCTCTTCCTCGATAGCGTGGCCATTCAGGACCAACAAATCCAATCGATCAGTGCCAAACTGCTGTCGTGGTTGACGTTCGATGATAGTACTGCAGAGATATCGGGGAGTGCGCCTTCTGGGACGATGTCCCAAGATCTGACTATAACCGCCAAAGACCAATTTGGGAATGTCGCGCAGTTCAGCGTCCATCTAGCCTTTGAATCCAAGCTCTTCGCTCAAGAGATTGGCCAGTTGAACGTCACAATCGGTGAGCATTTCGCGTATACGTTACCTGCAGAGACCTTTGCTCAGGGAGACGAGAAAGTGAGTGTCGACTTCGCCTCTCTGTCCAAGTATCTACACTTCGATAGTGTCACGCCTACGATCTCTGGCACAGTACAGGAAGACTTTGCGCCTCAGAAAGTACAATGCGTACTGGCAGCAAATTCGAGCGATGATTACATGCAAGATACGCAGACATTACAAATCGTCATCGCGGAACCGATTGCGACTGCGCCAGCTGGAACCAAACCCGACACACACCATAAGAACTCCAATGAACGGACGGCAGGCATCATCGTTGGTTCAATTATTGGCGCAATCAACGGCGTACTGCTGCTCGTCACGCTTGCCATTTGTCTATGCCGAAGAAAGAAGAGCGTGAGTTACATGAGCCCGAAACCTCCCAAAAGTCCAAGAAAATCTGATATATCTCGGCCGATGTTTATCTCGTACGGCTGGCCTGACGTGATCATGGAGCAAGAAGAAGACCTCGAGAAGGCAAAGAAGACCCCGGGCCGCCAGTCAAACGCACTCCTGAACATCCTCCTGTGCTTGACGTCAATCTACCAGATGGTCAAAGGGATAGTCATTCGCACACAGGTTCAATCAGGGATGCTGATATTAGAATCCTCGATATCTTTGATGAGTCTTCGTTTGGGATACAAAACGATATCGCTCCGTCACAACATCCACATGACTCTAAGAAGATACCGACAAAGCTGGCGAAGAGATCGTCACAGAAGTCCGACTCTTTCCGCAAGCACCGACGCCGAACCACGACTGTATACCAGGATCAGATACATCGCAGCTCAGGTTTGCCTGTAAATCGACGTATAACAGGAGCGGGACATGGCCGGCACACCTATTCGCCATCCTGGAGTAGCACCAACTTTTCGAGATCTTCATTACACCGACCACCTAGCGTAAGCTCATACACAACCACGAGGTGTACCAGCACATTCTCAACAGCGCCGTCCGCGTTTCCCCAATCACCCGTTGTCCAACAACGCACCGCAGTGACGACACCAACGGAAGCAAGACGGAGCATGCGTGTGGTACCATCATCTCGACGTAGCAGCCGAGCAGAGCGTCGCGACTGGGACGAGAAGCGTAACTCGTACATTCGGAAAAGAGCCTCAGCCCAGTCACCCTTCTTTAGCGCTGCAGGAAGCCGTATATCGTCTTCGACATACAAGTCGTCACCTGCGTTCATCGCCGAGATAAAAACTTCGCCCTGGGCTGCGTCTATTATGAAGAAAAGGGACACCATCGTTAGGCCCGATGACGATGTCATCGAAGGCGAAAGCAGAGAGTTTCCTGAAGGTTCCCACGCCCAAAAACTTTCTACCGACGCAGCAGTCGAGACACCTACCCGCCAGTTTCTCGGTAGCTTTCGCCAGAACCGTGTGCTGCGTCCTTATACATCAATGGGGATCAATCGGGATCGTGTCGAGAAGAGCTATACCAGACCTGAAACTACCATCAATTCCAGCTCAGCTAGTATAAGACGGAGGGCAAGTGTGCTCGATAGTCTCAAAGCACCTGAGCTCAAGTCCAAGCTGAATGATCTTACCGGTAGCGAGATCTTCAAAGATCCGGAACTAAGCGACAGTGTGTATACTGATGAAGAGGAAGATATTGAGGAAGCCGAGAGGGGGGAAACAATCAAACCGGGGCAATATACACCGCCACCGTTGAACGTTGATACCCAGCGTAGAAACAAACGCGACAGTACCGAGAAAAAGAAAACAGCAAGCAAACGAGACAGTCGTTGAGAGTTGAAACGCACGAGTGAACGTAAGTTATGTCCTGTTAGACGATGAGCATCTGTAAATCCTCATCAACTGACTGATCTTGTGTTGCAGGCGACCCCACACCACACTATCTCAGATACCATAACGAGCATGGCGGTAAAGAGAATCAATCCTCTACGTACAGTATAAGCTTGAAGTCCTCTGCCATGAGAATAGAGCCTCATACAAAGCCACAACCCTTAACCTCCCCCGAACGACCCAAACCCACAGCCCTCCACTCCCGCACCGCAAGCGACGCCCGCAAATCCCTCCACTCGCGCCCGCAATCCCACCACTCCAACGCCCACCCCAAAAAACAACGCGACCGCTCCCGCACCCAATCAACTGCATACCCCTACTTCGACTTCTCCTCCCTCGATACGCGCCCCTCCAGCATCGGCAACGCCATCACCACCGCCGCAGACGCCGCATGCAACCTGCCCTCCTCGCCCACCATGACGCGCGACGTCTCCGGCAACCTAACTTTCTACAACCTCGACGAGGAGCCCGAGATCACCCAACTCGACAGCAGCAGCATCGGTTTCCGCACCTCAAATGGGCGCGTAAACTTCGCAGCGCGTCGCCAATCTCGCCTCGCTAGTCTACATGAATCCTCCAAGCCGCGCGTGCCGAGTAAGTCTAGTAAGAGGAACACGACAGTGCCGTTTCCAAGTGCGAGTCCCACGGCTGTGAGGCCCGCAGGCTTGGGTTTTTTTCCGGTGGATGCGAGGGCCGAGCTGTGTAGGAGGGAGAGGGAGGGGACGCCGGTGAGTGTGGGAGGGGAGAGTGAGGGGCTGGTTGTGCAGAAGGGGAGGCAGACGTGGGGGAGTGGGAGGTGGGTTAGTGGTGGGTATTGGAGTAAGCAGGAGGATGATGATAAGGTTTCCATTTGAAAGTGGGCGGTAGGGAAGCGGGAATGTGCTGGGTGGTTTTTGGTGTTCTTGGAAGGTAATTTAATTTTGCTGTATGGAGTCGGAATAGTATGGTTGCGCACATGCTGTTCCATCCTTCCGTGAGTCGTGATTCTATGCGCCTCTTACCATGCACCTCCTATCTATATCCCTATATACCAATCGGAAATAATCACCAGCGCCGATAATGCAGTCTCTAGCAGCAGTAGTGCCCTCTGTGCCAGACGAGTGTGTTGTGATATGCCTCAAAATGTTGCGAGTCTATCCGGGAAGCTACAACTGAATATCGTTGTTCAGCAACCGCACTTCCTCGCCAGGCTTGAACGCTGGCAGACCGATGTACGGGCAGCCGTCACACCGGAAGGCGTCGCCAAGCGCGCAATTCCCACAACTGCCAACTTTGCCCTGGACGGTGAAGTCCAACTCGTCGAGATCGTCTGCATCCAGTTTTAGTGCGTTGAGAGCTTTGTCGGCGGCCGAACGCTTTGCGGCGTCTTCAGCTTCCATCTTCTCCTTCATACCACATGTGCAGTCTTTGCAGGCGCGTCGTCGCTTTCCGGCTTTCGGTTGACACTCTGGTGCTGGTGGTATGTTAGTGATTAGAGACCACGAGAAGGACCTTGCCTTACGTTGAATGACTGGCCGCGCCATATCCTCTTCTGTGATCAAGTCATCCTCATCTATCAGGTCGTCGTCCTCGCCTGTGATTATCGGATCGTCCAGGTCGTCACTGAAGTCGACAAAGCCTACGCCTGCTGGCTTCACGGGCTCGGGCTTGTTGCGCTTGCCGTTCAGGTTGAGCTGCACCGAGCCATCTGGGTTGACTGTGCCATTCGCGCCATTTGTGCCGTTCACGCCGTTTGTGCCATTCACGCCATTCGCCTTCTTCTTGCCAAACTTGAGCGGTATTGACACGCTCTCGACCTGCTCTTCCTTAACCATGCCATTTGGTGTCTCGGAGAGCCCTGCGAGGATCGCCTCCGTCTTGGCTGAGCCGTCGAGTATGCCATCCTGGCCCTTTAGTATCCCCCCGACCTTCAGGGAGCTGGCGACCTTGCTTGCGATGTCTCTTGCAAGCAATTTGTGGCTCTCGCGCGTTGTGCCGTCGGCGTCTGTGAGGAGGAGCACGACGTCGTAGGTGGCGGCGGGCAGATGTACTAGGCCAGCTGCAATACGATCCAGCATCTGCAGGTCGGCGGTGGAGCGGTCATGGATTTCGTATATTTTGTTGAGCGCCTCGGGATGCGCAGACAGCGACGGCGGGCAGAGCAGGAGGGTGCGCGGGGCAGTCATGGTGGGGTGATTCGGAGTCGAGTTGTGGGAGGCGTGAATTGTGTTTGGAGGAGACAGTGACTTGGAGTCGAGGGCAGCCTGTGATTAAAAATTGCAGAGCAGTTCCGCTGAGAAATCAATATCGGATTCGCGTCGCGAACTTTTCCTCGATGCGGCAGCGGCCTCGGAGAAGCAGCGCGGCGATAGTGGGATGACTATGAGTCATGTGATTGGTCGGAACTCGAATGTTGCTGGCGTGACAAAGACGGTTAGGAGCAATGTGAACCCTACATTAGCCTGGCGTCGAGAGGGCTGATTCTGTGGGGAAACGCCGACAGAACGACTAGAACGCCAACGGTGTGTAGAGTTCAGCTTCGTCCACGGCACGTTGAAGCGTAGGAAGGTTTCGCGAAACTACAGGGCACCACGTCTTGGGGCTTCAGCTTCATAGACAATTGTTTACAGAGGAGGTTGGCTAGTATGCGACACGCGATCAACTCAGGTACCGGATGACGTAGAGGCTCCTTCCGCGACGCAGCTCAGGAACCGAGCATCCTCCTGATAACAGCCTCAAGACGGGGCATTCGGCAGGCGGAACGTTTGAGGAGCGCCGAGATGCATGCCGCAGACTGATTGTGACTTAAAAGCAGCCGCCCTAACCCCGCATCTTGATACTCCATCTTACGCAAGAGCACGCGAGCCATTGTTGACCATCTGCACCTTCCCTCTTCTTCACCATCCTCACACCACCACATTGAAAAAGACTGAACACTACAACGATCTACGGCGATCCAGACACGTTTGTGCAAGGTACGACACCCTCCAGTGGCGTTATGTCACGATGCTTCACCCCGACGCTCGGTGGTCATAGCTCTAGTGGTCTCGTGATGATTTACAAGCTCCTAGCTCTCCGATCTCTCCGTGCCTGACTACTTGAACTCGACATCTTCTGCCTCCGACTCACATATCCACACAAATCCAACCCAATCCATCAAAACAATCAAACAGTAAGCCTCTCCTGCCCTCATGCATACCGGAGCTATCATCTGTGTCACATTGAGCACGTCAAATTAGACGATGCTGCTCAATGCCACTCATACAGCTCAATGACGGCGACAATGCCTCTGTTGCTCGGAGACTGACACGAGACAGTGACTCGCTCTCACAAGTTCACCGACCGTGACCACGCCGGCATTGCTGACGGCACTGCCGAGCGTGAGTCGAGGCTTCCTCGCTACTTTGCAAAGGCTGGACACGCCGATACCGATCCGACCAAGACCAAGAAGGGTGGCAGCGGAAAGGGCAATTGGTGAGTCCTGACTGTTCTCGGCGCTTTTCTGCCCAATCTTCCCACCCTGCAAGAGCGTTCAGTCCTTCTTCACCTCCACTAACCTCTCCCCAGGGGCACACCCGGCGACGAGCTCGAAGACATCAGGCCCAACATGGCCAATGCCCGCCGTCGCAGCAATTCGTCCACGCACGTTATGGAGGACTTCAAGACCAAGTTCGAGACCATCGAGATCGAGCCTGTCTTCGAGGAGGAGGTTCACGGACCCTTGGGCGAGGAGCTCGAGAAGCAGAGCACCACCTCCACCGACAAGTCCGTTGACGAGGAGGAGCAAGACACGAAGCACTAGGTTTCGATGCCCCCGAAAGGGAAGCAGCGGACGAGGGGTAAAACTCTCAGCATACTTCGTCTTTGGCATGGCTGTGGATCGACTGGCTAGTCGTCTCATGGGAAGCCATCGCTGGATGGAAGGATGTCGTCGATGGCCAAGCTCGTCTTGCCATGCAGACCAATAGTTGCGCACATGTACTATCTCCTCTGGGATTTTATTTCGTTGTTCATGGCAGCTGATGAACAGCAGTCATGCCTGGGATATCGTAAGGCGGCGCTCTTCGATGATAACAAACTGTAACGAGTACCACAAATGATCAACAATTACATTTACAAATACAACCATTGCTATACGTAATTTTGTGAAAGTAGGCTCTGACTGCATCCGCGTGCTTGCTCGTGATTGTAAATAATGTGTGAGGGGCTAAAAATTGATGTCGTGGAGTGCCCGTGTTGTTGCAGCCTCCTTTGTTAACTCCGCTTCCTTAGCGCGCGGGATCCCTGTTGGTAGCTTTCGAAAACAGACGCATTCTTAGCTGTCACCACGCAACCCTGGAACTCAACCGCGCAGCCACGGAGTCAGCACCATCTACGGCGCGCTTCATCGCGTCAGTCAACCCCATCTCCGACCGTCGCCATGTTCTCACCGGAGGCATCGATTCAGAGCGCGCGCAGCTCCTTGCGAAATAACCCCCGGCGCCGCCAGCGCACCTCCGATGGCCTTCAGCAGCAGCAGCCGCGACGGAAGCGCAGCAAGATAAGCAACGAGACCTTTGCCGACAAAGATGAGGCGCACGTCAATGGAAACGGAAGCGTCTTGATGAACGGACATGCAGACCATGGCGATGTCGAGAAGTCACTGGCCGTCATGGACATGCCCGTCCGCGAGAAGAAGGCACCTCCGAAGCGCGCGTCCCGGGAAGACACCTCGTTGTATCTGGTATATCGATGCTAAGCCCTTTACACGTGCTCCTTGCTAATCATAGTCCTCAAACAGACCAAAACCGCGAACTACAGCATCAAGCCGTTCCGTGGGTTCCCTAACGCGCTGCGCCAACCAACATGTATGTCGCCATGCTCCCCAACTAGCAACAACACGCTAACATATGTCTCCAGTCCCTTACAGCGGAAGCGCCCTCACTTCTGCCGGCCTCGCGCTTGCTCTAACACACGAAAAGGCCGTCGTCTGGGACTACAACTCCGAGACCAGCACCAAGAGCATAGCCCTGTCGCTGCCCTTCACCCTCAGAGCCTCCGATCCCTTGCCGTTCGGCGCCATCATTCACAACCATCCCAGCAACGATTTCGGTGTAGTCGCAGTTGCGCCGTCGACAGGCAAGATCGCTTTCTGGGAGAACATCGACAGCGCCTACGCACAGCGCAACCATGGGGTAGAGGGGACCGTGAAACTATACTCTGGAGAGACCATAACCGAGCTGGTGGAGATCGGGCATGCAGGCTATGTCCTCGTATCCAGTAACGGCCGCCTTGCGCACTTGACACTTCGAGATTCGCAGGGTCGACCAAGCGTCAGTGCGACCATCCTCAGCGCACCCAGCAGCTCCAATGGAAGTTTCTTCAGCTTCAAAGGGCTTCTGGGAGGTGCGATCCGGAAGACGATTGCTTCAGTCAAGGCGCGCCCATCAGAATCCAAGGGTCACATGGAGGTCATTGCAGCGACACGCTCGGGCTTGCTGCAACAGTGGGATCTCAGCTGGTCCGGACAGCACAACTTCATCCGCGAGGTGAATGTCCAGGCACAAATTACTGCTGCTGTACGAGGAGACTCCGCGCCAGAGTCTCGTAGTCTGCAAGAAGTCCAACTGCTGGACTTTGCGATCAAGGAGCAACAAGATGTGCAGGACGGCGTTGGCCTGTTGATTCTTGTCGCTTCCTCGGGCCAGGACTCACTCGATTATGCCTTGCTCGAGATGAATGTTACCAGCACGGGCGGCACTGTCAGCAGAGCGATCCCACTCCGTAGCTTCCAGCAATCACAAATTCCTCAGGAGCCTACAGGGGTGCTTTTGCTTCCCTTTCCGGGACACACCGCATTCGTGCTATTCCCTGGGGCTATATGCGTCGCGTCGCTGGCCCAGCCAGAAGAAAGCCCTAATAATCAGCTGCTCGCAGACTCCGGACGGTCGACGTTGCCATTCCAAGATACCGTCTACTTTCGCGAAGACCTCGTAGTGGGTGTATCTGGACATGCCCTCGGAGACAGAAATCCCAAAGAGAAACGCGCCACTGCTCTCATCTTTCTCCATCACTTTGGATTGTTCAAGATTAGCGCACAGCCGCCATCGCATGACGACAAGGACGAGGAGAGACTCAAGGTCACAGCTCGGAGCAAACTAGAACAAGCCGCGCTCTTCAGTACCATGCCAGGTAATCTGCTAGACTTCTCTATCAAGTCGAGATTTTCGTTCTCCGAGGAGGAAGTGGCGGAAGCTGCGGTGGACGTTAGTTCTCGAATCCTGAGCTCTTCCTACGATTCCCTGGAGAAGGTAACTTCAAGCATGGACGACCAATTCCAACACAGGGCTACAGCTCTCCGCAGACTGATTGACCACCTGCAATCCGATTATCCACCGCTACCGTTCCAGACCAAGTGGCGTTTACTCGGACAGGCTGAGAAACTTGAAGCGGCGCACAAACTTTGGTCATGGTACCAAGGAAAACTCCAGGATCAGCAATTACACCCAGAATCGTATCCAGATAAGATACTGATGCACGACATCGTTAGGGTCTTGCATGAGCGATACAAGACGGCAATCCAACCAGAGCTTGGCGAGACGGATCCCATTCGACAGTTCTTTCTCAAGGATCCTGACACTCTTCAAGTTCTCATTCCATGGGGCTGGTTCTTTTTACGAACGTTTTACATCAAAGATGGTAGGAAGGAGCAGCCGTTCGTTATGCAACGTCTCAGCGAAGCCACGGACGTCATGCTTGTCACGTTGGAGAGTGCTTTCAGCTTTCGGAAAAACAACATTGAACGTTATGGCCTCGATGCCGAAATACTTGAGGACGGCATTCTCAGACCAAAATGTGGCGCTGGCTTACTCCCGCAGTTTTGGACTTCATCTCACAACATCGTCAATTCAATCCGCAGCCTTGTCGATGTCGGTCGCAATCTGGCGGTGAGCAACTACGAGGTGGGAATCTTTGAAGGTGTTTCGTCTAAAATTGCCTCTGATAACCCCCGACTTGTGAAAATTGGTTGTCAAACACACGTCGAACGCTTCCAGTGGGCATTGGAGCAGAGCGACGAGAAACTGAAAGAGACGGGACGCACTCTGAAGATCGAGTGGAATACAAACGTTCGTCCACACCATATCATGGGTCTAATGGAAGTTGGACTAGCAACCGAGGGCATGAAGCTTGCAGAGCATTATCACGACATGCCGACACTTGCCAATCTGATATGGGAAGAGACCGAATGGCTTGAGTCCACAAAGGCCAGCTCACGAAGCAAGATGGAGCAGGCCGAAAGCGTTGTCAAGCTTACTCGCCTTAGCGAACGTATCAGTCGCTACTTCGAACTCTACGGTGATGAATGGGCCGAAGCCTACTTCTCCAAGCACATCAGCGAGAACAGAGCAGCACAACTTTTCAAGACAGAGTTTCTTGACCAAGCAGCGCTGACAAGGTTCCTACGAGCAGAGCCTTCTCGCGCCAGGCTAAGGTGGATCAACGAAGTCATTGGGGAGCAAAATTTTGGCTTGGCTGCTAAGTCTTTGTACGACGCAGCTACAAAACAAGAGACAAACTCGTGGTGCCAGCGTGTCGAACTCTCCCTGGCCAGACTTGCATCGCTGGGCAAGGATGAGGTAGAGCCACCACAAGCAGCACCAAAAGAAAAGACGAAGCGAGGGAAGAACCCCGACATCTCCGTCGAGACGTTACAAAAACTCGAGTACGCCAATATCCAAGAGCAGGTCTATGGATATTTATTGCCTATCGTCACTGGGGCATTGGACGACGAGGGGGCCGTGGAACTGCTGATGAGTGAATTCGGTCAGGGCCACCTCCGTGATCGACCAGCGCATCAGTCGATCCTGAGAGAAGGCTTCAACCACTTGATACACCACCGGGTCATCGAGCCTGCTCTGATGATCGATATTCTGACGCTCATGGATTCAGACGATGGAGAGCCAAACATAAAGTACAAATATGCCATAGACGTCTTGATGATACACTGGAACGAGTTCAACAGGACCACTCGTGATGGACTGTGGAAACTCATCTGGAAGCGTCTCTTTCTCAGGGATAACTGGAACGAGTTCAATCAGACGAGGGATACATCCGACGCTGAGCTTCACGAAGCGATATTGCAAACAAATCTGGGGTCGACTTTAGCATGTGTCATGGAGATGATGGGTAAGTTTGCGCTTGTAAACCATGTTGCATGGTCGACTAACATGTGCTTAGACGGAGAAAAATTTGTCAAATTCAAGTTGCCAGAGAGCCCCGAAGAGGTCATCGAAGCCGGCACCGCCCATTGGGAACTCGCTACCAGGTTCGCCAGCGAAGACCTTCGCGAGCCCATTATCAAGGACAACCAACTTGATGGGGACCTTCTGCGCGAGCATTTGGACAAGCACCGACTTGGTTCATGGTTCCTTGCAGCTCAACGGGCGGCGAGGAAGGCCATCGAAGAAATGCGACAAGAAGAACAGGAGGCGTATCAGCAGTATCTACTCGCACAGCAGGGTGCTACAATCGCAGTCGAGAGTAACAATGAAGGTCCGTCAGCCCTTGCGGCGCCAGCAGACGACATGGAGTCGATGGACGATGCAGGCTCAGATACGTTTGAGGCGGACACGGAGAGTGTCGCGGATCAAGACGCGGACGTAGACATGCAGGAGTCGTAGGAGTTTCTTGCACTGGACTGCAAGTGTGTGATGGGGTTTCAATTCGGCGAAAAAACATCGGACAACAGGGCAAGCATTGGGCACGGCGTTTCCACATGACGGACTCGCATACAGCGAGGTTTCCTTACTTTTCTTTCTCCTCTGTGTTTATACCTAGCGACAAGCCTCAAGGGAGCTGTCATTGAATTGCTGCGTGGCTCAGCTTGTAATGCATCAATGTACTGCACTTGATACACTCGTGAAAGGCAGTGTTCATAATACCTGCGAGGCTAACCAGGACTACAATCGCAGCACCTGTCGTTCGCAGGTGCTAAGCATAATGCGCGCACTGTGCGGTCCATGAGTCAATTTGCATCGGCAGATTGCAGCACGCAGGAACGGCGAAGTTGTGCTGTGCGAGGTCGAGACCCCTGCATTCTGATAGCGCACCCACGGAACGGTTCATTTCTGGAGTGGAGCGCGGGCGTCACAACGGTCTTTGCCGCGTGCGTCTTGATTGGCGCGTCCCTTTCTGTAAGCCACCGGTTCCAGGATCTGGCCTCGAGGCCTTTGGGCAACATGGAGCGGGTGCTGGCTGCAATGACATTGGCGATGGACGTTGTGAGACGAGACGAGACGCAGTGTCGTGGCTGGGGCAGGTTGCACGACAGGGCCGTTGGGTGTGAGGCGCTGGCTGCAGAGAGCGTTGCCAGCACAGCAGCGGCTGTGAGGCTGGGGCTTGGGCGATCACGTAAAACTCGGAAGGACATGCACGGCTTCGGTTGAGAGAGGCGTCACGTGTGGCTGCACCGGATTTGTGAGGAAACTCAATGCGAGGCCAGGCACGATTCGATGCGACGTGCCGTGGGCGCGCGTGTCTGGCTGGCGAATCTCCGAAGGCGCCGGGCCAGTTTCTGGAAGCAGGCGCAGGTACGACGAACAGCGGCCCAGCGACGACAGATGACAGCACGCAGCACTCGCGAGCGTCTTGCGGTGGCCCGACTGCGACGGAGAGGCAGAGACGGTGGGATTGGCGGTGATATGCAGCCCAGGAGAGGCGGTTCTAATTCGCACCTACTGCACCGTGCAGCGCTGTGAATCCTTGGACATGGACCTTGACTTGACCCATCCGCGCTAACTCTGAACACGCTGGGCAGCCGCGCCCCCCTTCTCTCGACCACGGCCGATCTCGTCTTCTGCACACCACAAAACACACACGTCGCCATTCTTCTCTGCCCCATCTGTCCCGCGGCTGCATCTGCGGCAACGTCGCGACACCCTCCCCTCCCCCCGGACCCGTGACACGCCCTTCGCCTGTCGACTGCATAGCCCCCAAACGACACCCCCGGGACACGCTTGCGGCTCCCGTCTCGCTCTCCAACGCCGCGCCCGCGACACTCGTCCTGACATCCCCAGCACCCATTACCCCATAGGCATAGGGCTCCTTCGACATGGCGAGCGGCAGCAGTACCTCTAACGTGGTGGGTGTCCACTACCGCGTCGGCAAGAAGATCGGCGAGGGTAGCTTTGGCGTTATTTTCGAGGGCACCAACTTGCTCAACCAGCAGCAGGTCGCCATCAAGTTCGAGCCGCGTAAGAGCGACGCTCCCCAGCTGCGCGACGAGTACCGCACGTACAAGATCCTCGTGGGCTGCCGTGAGTCTCTCCTTCCCCTATACCACGTTGCGTGTCGTCAGCTGCCGATCAGGTGCTCCAGCATCAACACTCCGCGGCCTTGCCATTGCAGGCAGCGTGCAGTGCTTCTCGATGCATATGGCAGCGTATTGCTATCGTCGCACTGCCGTTGCCCTACGGCGAGCCGCACTGTCGCTGCTGCGCTGATGGGTGGCCTAACCTCCGCATACTATACACCCACATACGAGCAACCCAAACTAACGTACCGCAGCCGGAATCCCTAATGTTTATTACTTTGGTCAGGAGGGCCTTCACAACATCCTGGTCATCGACTTGCTTGGTCCCAGCTTGGAGGACCTGTTCGACCACTGCAACAGGAAGTTCTCTATTAAAACCGTTGTCATGGTCGCGAAGCAGATGGTATGTGTCGCGACGCTGTAGATCCGGCCTCCGCTTACATTTTGCAGCTGTCAAGGGTCCAGACCATCCACGAGAAGAACCTCATCTACAGGGACATCAAGCCCGACAACTTCCTCATCGGCCGCCCAGGCTCCAAGAGTGCCAACGTTATCCACGTAGTCGACTTCGGCATGGCAAAGCAGTACCGCGATCCCAAGACGAAGCAGCACATTCCTTACAGGGAGCGTAAATCGCTCTCGGGAACTGCCCGTTACATGAGTATCAACACCCATCTTGGACGCGAGCAGTCGCGTCGCGACGATCTCGAGGCCCTTGGCCACGTCTTCATGTACTTCCTGCGCGGAGGACTCCCATGGCAGGGTCTGAAGGCTGCGACAAACAAGCAGAAGTACGAGAAGATTGGAGAGAAGAAGCAGACGACCCCAATCAAGGATCTCTGCGACAGCTTCCCGGGTGCGTCTCGTGTCCCATCGTTCATGTGCAATGCTAATTCAAAACAGAGGAGTTTAACAAGTACCTCAGCTATGTCCGTAACTTGGGCTTCGAGGATACCCCCGACTACGACTATCTGCGCGAGCTCTTCACCCAGGCCCTCAAGAGCACCGGGGAGATTGAAGATGGCGAGTACGACTGGATGAAGCTGAACAACGGAAAGGGCTGGGAAGTCATGAAGTCGCACCCATCTGCTGTCCAGCAGATGCACAACGCCAACGTGCACCACAACTCGTCCACCGCCGTCAACGTCCATGGCCAGCCCCACAGGCAAAACAAGACGCACCTGCCCATCGACCACCACCGTTTAAACGAGCCTCTCCCAAAGCCCGGAGCGACTCGAGCCCAGCCCGGAAGAAGCCCAAGGGAGAGCACGCAGCCGCAGATCAACAGGAAGAGCATACAAGAGCTAGCACCACCGGAGGCAGCATCTACACAGGCACAGTTCCAGCATAGCCAACAGAATCTGGCATCGAACAACCGCGCGGCACCAGCAGCCACGCCAGCCCAGCAACCGAGACAGCAACCTGAAAAGGCCAGCGTGATGCAAAAGATTATGAACGTGCTCTGCTGTGGCGCTGGGAAATAGTACGCTCCGCCTGACTATCCGTCCGATTCTCGTCCTTTTGCGTTGCATCCTGGAGTTCGTTCTTGAGCGACAAATTTCCCTGGCCGCGTGTGCTTTTTCTTGCTGTATAGGTATCTTGTAATGATTGATAGATGGGCTCGAAAATCTCTTCCAAGGGTAATAAATTACGACAACCGAACACAACTGGACCGCCTTCATTTTCAACATCATCTTCATGGGCTTGACGATTTCGCGTTGTGCGTTGCTCTATACTCAGCAAGCAACGTGTCCCGGCAGTCCTCTATTTCACATGGCGTTTGCGGCGTCGCGATTGGGGTAGCTACGGCTGGCTAGCATTTCATTTCATCAGACCATCCTTTTTGTATCAGAGAGGGGAGAAAACATAACATGTAAAGGAGTCTCTGTATCGGGACCGGGAGGGCTCTGAGGTATAGGGCGCGTGGGAGAGTGGGAGAGTCCCGGGTTTTGTGCAAGTAGATGAACAGAGCGTAAAATAGATGAAACACTTCAAACTTGTGCTTTTACATGCGTGATACTTGAGTATACCTTGCCGTTGCGGTTTCGAAGAATGCACGCAATTGAGTGGGAGGGTTGGATGCAGAACTTACCACGACTGCACTGTCAGGAACGTACAATTTGTGCATGTCTAGCTCCCAGATTTACATCATCTCAACGTTACTGTGTCTGACATGCTTTACAAGGTCGAAGTCTGACGCTTGGACTGGGAGCGCGTCTACCCGCCGCAGGGCCGTACCTACCACGCTCGACACCACCTTCAACGGCACCCTTGCAAACTCATCAACAACGCCCTCGGCCATCCCTCGCTCATCGCCGATTCATACTTTGCAGCGCCGCGATGGCGTCTGGACGCGATGTGCGCGACATGCTCGGTCTGCCCATGGGCGGTGATGCGCCCAAGGCAGCGATACAAAAGCGACCGAAGCTGGCAGGAGGATCGCGCAAGATACGTACGTGAAGGCCGTAGACGATAGACTCTGTAGGCATATGTGAGGGTGTAAGCTAACAGACGTGTGCAGAAGGTGTTGCGCGTGAAGTTGCAGCGCTGTACGGCGAACGGCCGCCCCCAGTCGCAGTCTACGAAGAGAAGAAGTCGTACCGCGCAAAGAGGCAGAACACCGGGCCTGCGAAGAAATGGTACATGCTCGAACATAACCTACTTCCAAATGATATGCTGATCATCAGGATAGGGAACAACAAGCCTTCCGAATTGCTGCCCGCCGAGATGACTTGGTCCTGAGGCACTGGCGGCGCAAGCACGCGACCGCCCCGCCTGTTCAAGCGCCCGACGACACAAAAATGGAAGACGGCGAAAACACAGATGTTCAAGTCCCTCTTTGCGCCGAGTACGAGAAGTACGACGTCCAGGTCGATCTACCCACCTTCACCGACGACGAATACGATGTTCTCCTCCGCAGCGAGGACTGGAGCCGAGAAGAGACGGAGTATTTGTTACAGATGGTCAACGACTTCGCATACCGGTGGGCAGTCATATGGGACAGATACGACTTTCTGCCGTTCCACAAGCTTTACGATGGCGGGGAGAGTGCGAAAGGCGATGCAGACCAAGCGCTGGCTGCCATGCCCTTTGCACCCTCCAAGAAGCGGACCGTAGAGGATCTCAAGGCGCGATTCTACGACATATCGGCGAAACTAATGAAGCACCGGATACCTGAAGTGCACATGGACGCCGAGCAGTACAGCTTGTACGAAATGCTCTCCAAGTTCGATCCAGTCATGGAGCGGAATCGGAAGATGCTGGCGACAGCGCTCATGAACCGGAGCATGGACGAAGTCAAGGAGGAAGAGTTCCTCCTCACAGAGCTCCAGCGCATCAACATGGCAGCCGTCCGACTCGACGCAGAGCGCGAAGAGCTTCGATCCAGACTTGATGCGCCAACGGCGAACTCATCCGTATCAGCTGGTCTTCAAGCCTTCACATCATCACAATCGCTACAAGCACTCTTTCAGCAACTGTTCCAGCAAGATCGCAGTAAGAAGCGCGCATCAGGAGGTGGCACAGGGCCCGGTAGACTCAGTCTTAGTGCAAATGACATGGTGCATACTCCTGGCTCAGCACAAGCACAACTCTCAGCAGCAAACAGACGGCAGTCCATGGCATCCCAGCCCGTCGCCCAGACACCTGTCAAACATCTCTCACCCCGCGAAGAACACCGTTACAACGTCTCCACGCATGAACGCCTGACATCAGGCGTCACTTTCGGCTCAGACAAGCTCCTTAAGATGCGACAAGCCAAGTCGAACGTGCAGACACAAAAGATTGCAACAGCACTCGCTACTCTGGGCATCGCAGACGTTATTGCCATCCCAACATCCAGAGTCGGCGACGTCTTCGAGACGCTCGTCACCAAACTCGGCAAACTCCTCGACGTGCGCAAAGTGCGCGAGAAAGAAGAAGGCGAGTGCCGCGTCCTACAGAACATGAAGGAAGGCGGCGGTTCCGGGACTCCTCGTGGAGATAACATGAGCGAGACACCGAAACCGAAATCAGAAATCCAGGACACACCTGGCATCGATGCAGATGGCGAAGACGATGACGACAACAATCCCAACTTTGGAGATGACGATGCGCCTGGCGAAGAGGAGGAGGAGGATGACGCTGATGGAGACGATGATGGTGATGGGATGGAGGATGTCGATGCAGAAGGCGAGGACGAGAGCAGTGTGCAGCAGAGTCGCGCGACAAGCCAAGGCGTAGGTGGACAAAGCCACAAAAGAAGTGCCAGTGTCTTTAGCCAGGATGACGAGAGTGAGATTAGTACCAAGAGGGCGAGGAAGTAGATCGAACCAGGTATAGCGAATGAGCATCCATGTCCCATTTCTACTTCAATACATGTCCCCATCAGACCATACGCCGTTCTATATCTTCGCCTTCTCGCCCCCTTCAATCCTATCGAACAGCGGCGCATTCCTCCCTCCGCGGAATAAATCTAACATCTCACGCCCCATCCATTGTTCTCTGTTCTTCGCTAGCCCGCGCTCCAAATCAGTGAATTGGTCTGCTTGTATGAATATACCTGCTCCGCTACCTGTACGTCACACATCAGCATACATTCACAGCTTGTCGAAAGTCATAAAAACGTACCGTTCCTCCCCTCATTCATCAGCCAACACACCGCCCTCGCAATAGATTCAGGTTTATTTATCGGCACGCCCACTTTGGCCATTTCCCTCGCATACACGTCCGGCGCAGCGGCCATGCGACGGTTATTCGCCGTCAAAATGGGCGTGACTGTTATGGCGGGCGCAACAACGCTGATTGCAATATTCACTTTCAGGCATTCTTGCTTGAGTGCACGCATCAGGCCGACAACGCCATGCTTTGCCGCGGAGTACAGCGGCGCACCGGCGGAGGCCAGGTAGCCGGCTAGACTTGCTGTTAGGACGATGGAGCCGCCTGTGGGGTTCTTGCGCAGGAAGTGGATTGCGAGTTTGGTCGTGTCGCTTGCGGCGTCCATGTCGATGTTCAGGACGCGGCGGTCGGGCTCTGCGAGGTTTCCGGCGCTGTCGAGGGCGTCGGTGAAGAATTGGTCGGCGTGTTCGGCGATGCCGGCGTTGACGAAGACGTGGTCGATCTGGCCGAATTTTGCGTATGCTGCTTCGAAGCCGGCGCGTTGGCCGGTCCAGGAGGTGATGTTGCAGGTGTGAACGAGGAGGTGGTTGGGGTCATGCTTGAAGGATGATGGGGGTTGTTGCAGGTCGAGGAGGACGATGTTGTGTTTTGGGTTCAGGGAGGAGAGGAGTTGAGCTGTTGAGAGGCCTATGCCGGAGGAGCCACCTGTTATTAGGATCGTTTTGGGTGTTGACTTGAGGGTGTGGAATTCTGCTGCGTTGGGGTTGAAGAGGGTTGCCATGACTTCTGTTGAAGTTTGTACTGGAACTATATTTCCTCTTTCCAACCACTGAATTTGTATGTGCGGCGAGAAAATATCTACGGGAAATATGACAGATGAGAGACGCGCCGCAAAGAAAGTGAGGCGCAAGAGATGTGGTATAGAACGACGAGACGTATAATTATCTAGCTCTTATGAGACTGACGACTATTTACCTAGGTAACTCGGCGCGCCGCTGCGGGGTTCGGATACACGTTGAATGAAGCACAATCGATGCGGCCTGACTCGAGTTTATGCGCTTGAAAAGAGTTTCTAGACTGAGGAGTCTTTCAAACGCTTCTAGTCAATGCTACCTACTCAACATCAAGCCTCACGGCGATGTAGAACATGTCCACCAACGTTGGCTGCAGTTTCGATGCTTTCTAAAGCTTCCAATGCTGTCACCGTAGAGCCAAAGTAAAAGTTTTGGTGCTTGTGTCGCCATTGATATTACATGAAGTAGACTTTCTCAACACGGAAAAGGCCTTCGTGATTGCATTGTAGGGTTTGAGCAGAAGGTAGTGGTCTGGCCCCGATGCGCGCGCTGAACAAGGGAGGAACGCACGTGCAAGGGTCCGGACTAGCGCGACCCGTGAAGCGACACCGTGGAGCTTCAACATTCGAGATCCACAAGTGTCCAGCTCGCCAACCTCAGATCCGCACAACGTCCAGTCGCAGCGGAGGAGACAATCGCCAATATGTGGAGACCCTCGATACTGCTCGCCGCCGCGCTGGCGGTGCCATCACAGGCGCTTCACTTTTTCATGGACGGCGCGGTCCAGAAGTGCTTCTACGAGGAACTGCCCAAGGACACACTAGTCGTTGGTATGGCTACTTCTACCTACTAACCACGATCTGGGAGGGCTTTCGTTGTATAAGAATCTGAGGCTGATTATGTTCAACAGGCCACTACCATGCCGAAGCCTGGGACGACCAGACCAAAACCTACCAAACCAAGCCCGACGTTGGCGTCTTCCTCACTGTAGAAGAGACGTTCGATAACAACCACCGCATCGTCGCACAACGAGGCTCGTCACAGGGTCGCTTTACCTTCAGCGCCGCAGACTCAGGACAGCATCGCATCTGTGTCACACCCCAAAACGTCCCCTCAGGCGGCGGTTGGCTAGGCTCAAACGTGCACGGCACCGTCAAGTTCACGCTGGACTTGGCAATTGGCGAGACCAGCAAGATTGAGAGCACGGATAAGGACAAGGTGCAGACGCTCACGCAAAAGGTTCAGGACCTGAACTCGAGGCTGCAGGATGTAAGGAGGGAACAGATCTTCCAGAGGGTATGAGACTCCTTGACGAGAGTGCGGAAGGAAGATATGGCTAACACCTGCACAGGAGCGTGAAGCCGAGTTCCGCGACCAGTCCGAAACCACAAACGCCCGCGTTGTTCGATGGACAATTATACAGCTCGTTGTTCTAGGTGTTACTTGCGCCTGGCAGCTATCGCATTTGCGCGCATTCTTCATTAAGCAAAAGCTTACCTAGACGTCGTGGCAGCGAGTTTGGGCCGCGGAGCCTTGGGCACGCTATGGGCTGCCGGATGTACAAGTGAATTGGCTGTAGGATATGGCGTTACAAGATGGTCTGACAGGCATAGCGGTTGATGTTCGAACTGAAAGGAACTAAGAGATTATCCAAGCATACACGGAACATGGAAATAAGCCCCCCAAAAAAAGATGTACTAAATACAGATCTCAGTGTGACGTTTGCTTAACCGCCGACAGTTTCCGTTTTGGCCAGTAATATTCAACGTCCCATCCACATCCAATCTCGAGCAGATGAGTGCTGCAACCGCGGTAAGCGGCGTTTAATCACGGTAAGCGGCGCCTAATTACGATCACTGCACGATGCTGTAGTGAGCATCCTTCAACTACTCGCACTCACTCGCGCCCCTCAGATCGCTAAGCCAATTGCAACGATCCAAGACCAGAGTTAACATATAATCCCAGCGTAATCGACTTTGACATAACTGTGCAACCGAAATCCTCTGGGCTTGGCTTCGGACTTTCCTCCCCTAAAGCTACCTCTGTCTAGACTCGACACTCCGTCAATGCCGACACTCTACCTGAGGTAACCAAGAAGGCCTGTCTGTACGCTATCAGCCACAACATCTATCCAGCTTCAACAGCCTTGCGACATAGGCCTGTCAGCAAAATCGACCTCACCGAGCTGCGCCGCACCACCGCATAGACAAATGTGCATATACGGCCCCTAAGTTCAGCCTGCAAGCGGAATGATCAAGTCGAACGGACTCGACACAGCTGATAACGGGATGTGCCGTGAAGACCTGTGTGAGGGTGCAGGCACGTCCAGCTATGTCCAGAAATGAGCACATTACTATAAAAACCAGCTCTCGAACCTCTCCATGAAGCCCTTCTTCATCATCTTGACCAGCTCTCCCCCGTTCTCACCCGCTCCACCAGCACTCAGCGTACCATCCACCTAAACTTCCTCTGCCTACCTTAGTACCGTCTACCTGTTCTCATCAGTCCTCATCAAGTACGTAACAGTCCCGAGGTTCGGTCTTCAACGTGTTTCGCAACACAAAAGTACCTCCAATCACCCTCTCAAGTACTGACGACACTCCACAAACACAGCCACCACCATGGTCGCTCACACCACCATTCTCGGTGCAATCATCAGCTTCGGCTTCCTCGCCGCTCCAGCAGCCGCCGGACTTCTCGGCGGCATTGATATGAGGCGGGCTTGTGAAGACCAGTACCCTGGATCGAAGGTTCTACAGCTAGGAGATCGTTGCAAAGACTGGGTGTGTGTAACTTTTGATTTGCAGGATATCGATACTCCTCGCGCTTGCGTAAACCAGTATGGTGCCAATGCGTTTGCTCAGTGTAATGGGGGCGCGTATGGCTGGGCTTGCTATAGAAACTAAACGGAATTGGAGATCTAGTCACATGCAATTGAACACCATGACACTTTTCCCTCCTGTGAATGACACGCTGAAAATAATAATAATCGCGACTTAAACACCTCAGGGTGCTTTCGCCCAATATCCTTGGTGGAGAAGAGGTGGTGTTGGCAACTGCGCTAGCGCGCTAAGAAGGGCGCCAGAACATCCTCAAAACACCCCACTCCTTTCCACGCCCAAAATGAGCTCTGAAATTATCAATACAATCTTATATCTATCGATAGCTCTAGCTAGCCTCATACTATATCGTACAGTTATCTCAGATGCGATAGGACATTCAAATAACACGCTTCCACACTTGGACGCCGCCCAGGCTACGCCGAATCGACACTCATGCCACCATTGCTGCAGCATCACCATTGCTCTTGCCTCAGAACCATCTTCCGCAACGTTCGATCTCCTTGTACGACTTGATATTTCCCGGAAGGAGGTAGCACAGACTGAAGCACGCGACTGCCCTCTTCTGCATGATGCTCATGTTGCTTGCACGTCTGCCCTAAACGTGCGAATTTACTTGCACATCCTCACGTTCTTTGAGATCTTCTCAAAAAAGTCTACCATTCATTCCTTGACGGGGTGTAGCACCTCTCTCGAACGCGCTCGTTACTTTGTGCGAGGATTGAGTAGCCGACCTTTTCATCTACGCTTAGGTCGTTTGCCGCCTGAGTCTGGCGGAACCTTGTACGCGAGAGTTTTGTACGTTGTGTGGCAGCTCTTCGACTTTGATGTCACTGCAGACTCAGGTGATTCATGGAACATGACGTGATGCTTCTTCCACTTACCGTGCACAGATGACTATGCTGCTGGATACATCTTTGAACGGCCTATCAACACCATTGTTGCGTCGCAGCAGACTTTTGATCAAGCTCATAAATGGCTGATCGAATGTATCCAGGAGAATACATTGCATCACGAATGCCTTGAGGAGGAGCATGACTTTGCGCCCACCAGACTGATCGAGATATTGCAACATTCAGATAGGATGTTCTCGCTTCGTATTGTTCCGAACGCAAAGAACGAAAAAATTCAGTGGGTGTGCCTCAGCTACTGCTGGGGAGGTGACCAGCCTTCTAAGACGACGAAAGCGAACCTAGACGAACGCCTTACGTTGTTGCCATTTGCGGACTTACCAAAGACCATCACGGACGCCATTACAGTCACTGGTCGACTAGGTCTGCGCTATCTATGGGTTGATGCACTATGCATTATCCAGGACGATGGAGATGACGTGGCGCGTGAGATTGCAACCATGCCAGAAGTATACAGGTACGCTATATGCACCATATCTGCTTCGAGAGCTTCAACGAGCGAAGAAGGCTTTCTGCAGAATCATCATACAGACGACATGCACCACAGTCCAATTGTACTGCGTATCACCTGCCCCGATGGTACACCAGGGCAGATAAATCTGTCAAATCGAGGATCTGAATATAGATATGTACAGGAACCGATCCACAAGAGGGCTTGGTGTTACCAGGAGAGGATCCTGTCGCCACGCATTGTTGACTTTGGACATACGCAGGTTCAATGGATTTGTAAAAGCAAAAGATTCGCCGATGGTGGCAGAGTCGAACGCGCAGCTAGCACGGATGCCCTTCTTGGAAGCGCTCTTCAGGACCTGTCCCAACACGAACTTCACGATAAGTGGGCCGATATTGTCAGCAAGTACACAAGACGCGATCTGACATTCGCCGGCGACAGGCTCTTGGCGGTATCCGCCGTCGCTGCATATTTTGCCCCACGCTTTGGCTGTGAGTATCTGGCCGGCCATTGGAAAGATTCGCTGGCTTTACAGCTGGCCTGGGTTGCTGGGAGACCAAAGTACACACGACCAAACGTATATGTTGCACCATCCTGGTGAGTTTTTTCTGCTCTGACGCCACACTGACGTCCACTGACATCGGGCTCGAGGTCCTGGGCCTCTGTGTCAGATAGTGTGTACTGGGATATGGTTGATGAACGAGTGCCAGCAGTGGACGTCCTAGACTGTCAGGTTGAGCTAACTCGCTCGTTTGCGCCATTGGGGGCGGTCAGTAGTGGGTCTCTTTTGCTCCGCGGGCAAATGTGTGAGGTGACCTGGTATTTCAACCGCAGCAACAAGCAGACTCAGGTCGAAACTGGAAATTTTAGTTTCCTGGCGGATCGCGAAACAGTCGAAACTCTTCCTGGATATTTGACTACGCACTTTCAAGCTCTCGTCCACCGGGATGCGCTAGAACCTGACTGGTCCTCAGATCCGGAGGCAAGTATGAAGGTCTTGTGCCTTAAACTTCGAGCACGGAGCCAAAAAGGAGATTCGCTATGCCTCTTCCTTGTTCCTGCTCATGGAAGTAAAGGGGCTCTTCGGAGAATTGCGTCTTTCCGGATTGTTGATGCAGTCTATCGGTTTGATCCACCGATTGCAACCGATTTCTTTGAAGGCTGCGAAAGGAAAGAAGTCAAAATCATATGAAATCAAAGTCGTTAGTCTCCGTGTTTTTCTTTTCCCGCCCCGCACACTGAACTCGACCACGAGTGTGGTGTTGTCGCCACAACGAAACGTCTCGAGATCAGATGCAACCATCTTCCTCGGCTATAGGTTACTCGAAGGTCACTTCTGCATAGTACTCAACGAGCTTGTGTCGTACACCCGGACCGGCGAAAGTGGGTTGTCGGTAGAGCAGGGACACATTGCCTGATTTATAATGCTCGAACAACGCCAGTAATGTGATCACGCATAGACTCCCTCCCGTGTCCCTAATCAACACCGGCCGGCAACGTTCAGCCGCTTGGGAAATCTTGCCCAAGCTTGAATGCCTAACAAGCTTTTAGCCGAGGAGCGATGAGCTAGGATTAACCTTCGCTTGGATGGCTTAACTTCTTCCTACTTTCATTGGTTGCGCAATTACTTCTTATCATTGACGTGGGTTGATCGATACTAAATACGTACGCAGCACATCTCGGCCAAGATAGTGGCACTGGTGCAGTGCCGATACACTGCAACCGTGATTTGGGGACTTCGCCTGTATTTCTGCAGGTAGTGCATTCAATACGCGGGTCGTCTTTGCTTTTTCACACTGTGGTTGGCAGCTTCGAAGTCCTAATCTGCATCCAACGCTCGTATGCACACAATTCATCGCTATCTTCCGACTGACATATTCGGGCGACGCCGTCTATAACCCCAGCAAAACACTAGTAGATAAATATTCTTTGGATGCAGCTTAGTTTACAAAAGCATCGGGTCCCTTTTGAACGTTGGTTGTCTTTCCAACAATCCGAACTTGTCAACACCCCTGCTTCAACACAAGCGCGGCGCTCGTACGAGTAGGATCTGGTCTCTTTTACCCGACCTGAGTTTTATTTCGCTCTACAATCCAGACCTCCATACCGCAGACTCAACGATGGCCTTTCAGAAGTCTTACGACCACGATGTGGAGAAAGAAGGTGTTCGCAGTGGTTCAGATACCGATGTGGGTGCTGTTCCGGGCGAGACTTTCGTCCAGGGAGAGACTTTGTACGCAAAAGTTCAGCGTCTTGCGGCACGATTTCATGTCGAGCAGCGCGGGATAGAGAGGGTTCCGGAGAACGAGCGAGATGACCATTCACTTCTGAATGTGGGAACTATGGTACGTTACGTCGATGAAGACTCGATAGAGAATAGATTTCTAACGTCTGTCTCAGTGGCTCTCTGCCAACATGGTAGTGTCTTCATTCGCCATCGGCCTCCTCGCGCAAAGACTGTTCTTTCTGGGGTTTACCGATGCGTGCCTCGTCTGTCTGTTCTTCAACCTCATTGGAATTGTTCCCGTGTGCTACTTCTCTACCTTTGGGCCTCGATTTGGATTGCGACAGATGGTCCTTAGCCGATACTGGTTCGGATGGCATGGAGTCAAGATCAGTACGTTCCCCGTCTGCTGTCTAGATCTGGCACTCTTTGCTGACCTCTCCCAGTCGCAGTGTTCAATCTCCTCGCTTGCTTGGGGTGGTCGGCTGTGAACTCAATCGTCGGCGCTCAACTGATCAACGCTGTCAATAGCGATGTCCCAGGCTATGCTGGAATTCTTATAATCTCCTTTTGCACCCTGATCGTTACCTTTTTTGGGTATAAGATCGTTCATGCCTACGAATTCTGGTCTTGGATCCCGACCACCATCGTCTTCATCATTATTCTCGGTGTCTTTGCCCACTCTGGAGACTTTGTCAATATCCCCATGGGCTTTGGCACCAGCGAACTTGGGAGTGTGCTCAGCTTTGGTAGCGTGGTGTATGGGTTCGCAACTGGTTGGGCGAGTTATGCGGCTGACTACACGGTCTACCAACCCAGAAATCAGTCAAGAACAAAGGTATTCTTCGCAGTCTGGATCGGACTTATCATTCCGCTTCTCTTTACCGAAATGCTGGGCATTGCAATCATGACGGCTACTACCCTCAACGATGGCGAGAACAAGTACGCAGACGGATACGCCGCTTCGAGAACTGGAGGTCTCCTCGGCGCCGTACTTTTCGACCCTCTTGGTGGCTTCGGCAAGTTCTGCCTCATCATTCTCAGCCTGAGCATCGTCGCAAACAACTGCCCAAACATATACTCTGTTGGTCTCACAATCCAAGTTCTTGGTGGGCGATGGACCCAGCGCGTGCCCCGATTCGTGTGGACCGCTGTCGGCACTGCGGTATACATTGCAATCGCCATTCCAGGCTATACGCACTTTGAGTCTGTGCTTGAGAACTTCATGAACTTTATTGGTAAGCATAGTTATCATCCCTTACTCATCACGATCGACCTAACCTCCCTCCCAGGTTACTGGCTTGCCATCTACGAGGGCATCGCCTTCAGCGATCACTTCATATACAAGCGAACCATGGCAGCATATGATCTGGCCATCTACGATCAGTCTTCAAAACTCCCTCCAGGTATCGCAGCCATCTTCGCGTTCTGTTGTGGCATCGCAGGTATGGTTATTGGCATGAGTCAAGTCTGGTTTGTGGGCCCAGTAGCGTTGACCGCAGGTGAAGCGCCGTTTGGAGGCGACGTTGGTTTCGAGCTTGGTTTCGCTTTTTCGTTCGTGAGCTACACTATCGCACGTAGGTTTGAGCTGAAGTATTTCGGACGCTAAATTGGGAGAGTGACTTCGATGTTTCATTTCATCGATGGGCGCAGAACACGTTTTATCATGCAAATGGTCCATATGTACAGCATTTGCTCGACATAACAGCGTGCGCTTCTAATGTTTTCATCACTGTCCGCCCCCAGGTATTAAGACTAGAGTCTCCGAGAACAATGCATTCGGGAATGGTGCATAGACTTTTGCACTACAGTATGAGAGACATAAATGCAGATGTACTAGATCTGAGCGAAAGCGGTTTCGTCAGTCTGAGAATGACGAAGGACCCACGAAGTACCCACGAAGTATCCAAGAAGTGGGTGCAACTGATCTCGCACAGGAGCGAGTGGGGTAAATGTCGAGCAACTACTTAAAAAGGTAAGCGAAATCCGAGTTTGTGGGCAACTGTAACCAACACTCTAGCAACAACGACGACATGACTCCGCCAACAGAAGTGCCGTTTTCTTATGCAACCAATCCTTGGATACCTGCCACTTCAGACGACGACTTGCGCATCCGTCTGATCGAGCTGCAACCATCAGGACAACAATCACATACAACAACTTTGAAGATTCGAGTCTTTTGGACGTCACTGGCAACACATCCGCCTTTCAAAGCTCTCAGCTATGCTTGGGGAACAGGTCCAGCATCTAGCAAGTGCTACGTCAAAGACAAGTACTTGTCGATAACACAATCACTGGAACTCGCTTTACAACATATTCGTCACGAATCCGAAACAGTAACTATCTGGGCTGACCAGATCTCGATCAACCAATCCGATGACGCTGAGAAATCTGAGCAAGTTGCGAACATGGACCGAATCTATCCAGCAGCATCCGAAGTCATTGTCTGGCTTGGACCAGCTTCAGCAGACTCGGATGACTTCATGGACGCATTCAACCAAATCGGTGACCTTGTTTATGAGGCTGATTTCGCGAAATATATGTATGCGGGGGGACTGCTCGAGGTGATGACACGTCTCTTTGGAAAGTCAGATCCTTCAGACCCAGAGACGATCAAGCTACATAATTTGGTGGATACAATCACACCTTTGGTAGATGAGCGTTTCATATCTGGACTGGTTGCTTTCGCGAGAAGACCATGGTTTACTCGAATATGGGCAGTGCAAGAGTACGCATTAGCAAACACGGCCATCTTCATATGTGGGAAGAAGTCTATTCTTGCTGAGACGGCACAAATCACACGCGTGATGGTTTCAGAAGCATTGGAGAGTATGGACCCGGAACTGCGGCCTTTGAGCCGCTCGCTACTTCTTAGCCCGATGGATGTATTCCTTATGGCGAACATCCTCAGGAAAAACGTCGACGCAGGTATAGTAGCTGAATTACCTCTATTTCAGTTACTACTAGTACTCTACACGGATCATGCACTGCAAGCTACAAACGCATGCGACAATGTCTATGCCGTGCTAGGCCTCGCCACGGACACTGAGAAGTTGGGACTTCGGGCAGACTATACCGTAAAGAATCGCATCGATTTGATATTTGCACGCACAACAAAAGCGATCATTGAGAACCGAAGCGGTGAGATCTTGTCGAAAGTACAATACCCAAAGGGACATACAAACTTGCCATCGTGGGTGCCGGACTTCACGGGTAGCTTTCAATCATCCTGGGCGGAGGTGACCCTCGAAGGCCTACCCGTACTCTTCAATCCCTCTGGAAGCTATGGAGCTGGACTAGTGCAAGTCACGGACGAACTCACGCTTGGAACTACCGGTTTTGTTGTTGACGAAATTGAAGAAATAAGAGATGTCTGGTACGACAGCGATGCACCACGCCTCGAAGAATACGGCACCGGCCCTGGCACAGAAGCTGTCAAGCTCAACGTACACATCAACAAAGTCTCGATCGAAAACTTCGATACAATTGATGCCAATGCATCGCAGGTGAAGCTGAACGGCGTACCTTACCGCCATCAGGAATACCTCCATCATCTCGTACACATCGAGTCCCTTTGCGCAAAGTCAGTGGAGAAGAACAATCCCATCTACTCCACCGCCCATCGGCGGGAGGAAGCAATCTGGCGCATCCCGGTGGGCGATGCAGAGATGCACGAAAAGTATGGACGTGTGCGCGCCACTTCAATGTCCGCCACGGCATACACCCTCTGCAAGCGTAATCTCGACTTCCTGCGAGAATATCGTTCCTTCCCGATATCTGAACTTCGGCAAGCCGTCAACAGATGGGAACTAGATGAAGCAACGAAGCTACCCTGGCGATTTCGCACACGCATGAGGTGGATGGCGAACAAACGACCTTTCATTACAAAAGAAGGATATGTAGGCATGGGTCCGAAGTGCATGAAAGAAGGCGACCTGGTCGTCGTTCTTGGTCTTGGGACTCTACCATATGTTGTCAGGCGAGTTGATGGCGAACAAGGGAAGTTCCGGTTGTTGGGCGAGTGTTACTGCGATGGGATTATGGACGGGGAGATTGTGGACAAGAGGGAGGAGGAGGAGGTGTTTTTGTTTGTTTGAGAGATGGCCTGGAGTGTCTGGAGAACGACACTGATCGTGCATAATGGAATGGCACATGTGGTGCAGATATGTGGGCGGTCATGGTATCCTTCCGACACTGTGTGTATGTCCTCAGAATATACAAGTATACCAGATCGTTGACTACATCTTGACAACCTGGAACGTGTGGCCTTCCTCTAGGAGCTTTCTGTTCAAGTGACCTTCACGCACCTCATCGTTTCCAAAGTGATTGAACTGCCATCACATTTCCAACAATACGGTACAAACCTCCAGGACGCACTTTTGCAAGTTCCTCTACATCGGGCACTACCAAGGCATCTTGCGTCACCACCATCAAGGAAAACGACAAGAGCGGTCACACAGCTACTCGCCCTGCATCCGCAGTTCCTGCACCATAACATTACCCGTAGCACAACATCACATCGGCTCCTCACATTCAACAGACCCTGCCGATGCACCATCCACCCCAAAGAAGAATCATTACCCAGCGACGCGGCTAGTATGCAAGCCTTGCAGAAAGCTTCGATATTCAATAAACCAACCCTGAAGTCCATCTTCCTTCGCGTTGAGCTTGACTCTTAACACTTTGACAAGCACCAACGGCCGCAGGATTCTATCGAAAGTTCTCTTGGGTCTTCGGTAGGATAAATGAGAGTCCCCTGGCAGCATCGAGTCCCAAAACGGTGGGCATGTCCATCACCAACTTTCCGCATGCGATGAAAATACCGTAGCCACAATATCACCGTCAGCCTCGCTTCCACCCCATCGCGCAAAAGTGCATTCCAATACTCCACGCGGCACTATCAGCACCCATTCTTCCCCTAAAAGCCGCGCGCTTACAACCAGCCCCCACCCACACTCCCAAGCAAACCCAAGCTCCCCGTAAATTATCATCGTCACGACGTCATCTCCCCCATGTGCCAATACCAACAATCCATAATTCCCGAGCCCGAAAAATAAGGGGGAGGCTGAGCTCTCGGCAGCGCGGCACGTATTCATAGATTGAGTTTACTGGGCAGATGAAACAAATTTCGACAGGGCTATCTTGGGTTGTTTCGGTTCGGGCAGGGATCGTCAGGTACCGAGGCCGGAGTAGTAGCCGCATCGGAGGTGGCAGATCATGCAGGTGTGTGTGTTTTGGAGTGACATTGTCACTGGGTTTCAGAGTGACAATATCGTGCTTGCTGACGCGAAAGTTGTCATTTGGCAAGGTTAGTAGAGTCACTTGCAGAGACATGGGATTTGTTTAGAATGTTGTCAATTCGAGACGCTACAAGAGGCGATTATGTGAAACTCCGCGCCATGCTCAATGGTGGTGTCTGCCAACCATCGCGATTTTGAACTCAAGGAAATAATCTAACCAACACAAGGGACTCATTAGACATAGTTGCCATATGATCTTGTCCTCACCGTTCATGCTCTCAGAGGGGACGTTGATAGAAAAGACAGCGTATATTGTCGAGCGTACATGCAACTGCCTGATTCCGTCTCTTTCCAATCAACATAACAGATTCAACATCTTGCCCCTGCCTGAGGTGACACAAAGAGCAAAAGACTTGACCAAGACATGCAAAGAAAGGGGTCAAGTGACCCTCTAGCGCGCTCAAAGCACATGTACATCGAACATCAGCTCGTCCACAAGTGGACTAACTAACGTTTAGTATGTGCCGTAACCGCTACCGTATCCGCTGCCAGCGGGGGTAGGGCTGGGAGTGGGTTTTGCGTAAGACTCCTCGTTGGAGGGAACCTTGGAGGAGACGATGGGAGTCTCGACGGGCTTCACGCTTGAGGAGGCGGCACCATACTCGCCACCGGCGGGAGGAGTGTAGACGGGAGCAGCGGACGAAGCAGGCACGTACGGGACCTCAGACTCGACGGAAGGAGTCTTGGAGGCAGCAGGTGTTGGGGATGGCACCTCAGTGACGAAAGAGAAGTAAGGCAGGCTGCTGGTCTCGCTTGGCTTGGGGACAACGCCAGTTCCTACGGGGTAAGATGGCTTGGTGGAGGTGTGGAAACCGGTTGGGCCAGCGGGGTAGGGGTTGGTGCCGTTGTTGATGGGGTACTTGGCAGAGGGTGTGGGCTTTCCAGCACCGCCGGCAGGGACCTCAGGTTTGCCGGAAGGGTACTCGCCGGAAGCAGGGGTAGCAGTAGCCTTGGAGGGAACACCAGCGGTGACAGTAACGGTCTCCTTCTGGGTTACGGTGACAGTGACGGGGGCAGCGCAGTCCTCGCCCTTGATAGCGGAAGACTTGCCAGCATTGCCAACCGGGTAGTTGTCCTTGCCGGGACCGCCCGCAGAAGGAGTGGGCTTGACAGTGATGTACTTGGTGGAGGTGGTGGTGCTCTTGACAGTGGTGGTGCCGACTGGGCCCTCGGGGTAGTTACCACCCTCTGGGTAGACGGACTTCTCTGCTGTGGGAGTGACGACGATCGTCTTGTAGATCGTGCTGGTGCTGGTCGAGGTAACCTTGGTGGTCACTCCGTGAGCGGTCGAGCCAACACCGACGGTGTAGACAAGAGTCTCAGTCAGGGTCTTGACAACCTCAGAGACGGGGATCTTGCTGGTGATCTTGGCCGGGGCAGAGGGAGAAGGAGTCTTGTCAGCCTCACCCTTGGGGATGCAGGTGGTGCCGACAGGGACGACCTTGGTGACCACTGCGCTGCCAGTGGAGTAGATCTGAGTGGAGTAGATCGTCTTGGTGACATAGTCGCTCAGAGGGGTGCTCGAGGCAGGGCTGACGCCAGTTCCGGTTGGGTAACCGGCACCACCGGATGGGTAAACACCGCTGGAAGCAGCCTCAACTGGGAGGGATGAGGATGCGGGAGCAGCGTAACCGCCCGATGGGTAGGCACCGGAGGGGACAACCGAAGAGCCTGGGTAGACACCGCTGGATGCAGCCTCAACTGGGAGAGATGAGGAGGGAACGCCGGCACCGCCTGATGGGTAAGCACCGGAAGGAACAGCGCTGGAGGATGGGACAGCGCCGAGGGGAGTCTTAGTGGACGAGGGAGCACCCGCACCGTAGTCGCCACCTGCCGGGGGAGCAGAGGACGCGACAACGACGGCAGAGCTGGCGTAGGGGGTCTCGGCGGGGACCACAACCGAGCTCTTACCACCCTCTGGGACCTCGGGGGTGACATAAGGCGAGGGAGTGGCCTCAACAGGCGGGTAGGAAGAGGCAGCGTTGGGTGGCAGGGAGGTCACGAAAGCCGGGGCCGAGGACTGAACGTATGGCACCTCGACGACGGAAGAAACCGCGGGAGTGGGAGAAGGGGTTTCTGCGGGCTTGACGGCAGAGGACTTGACATCGCCGTAGCTACCACCAACGTTGGGCGAGCCGTAACCGTACTCGCGGCGAGCTTGGCGGTGGGTGCGGGCCTCAGCGGCATCGGCAGCCGCAAGAGCAGCGAGGAAGGCAAGTGTGAGCTTCATGTTGAGATTGGGATTGTTCTTCTTGAAAGTTGATTGGTAAAGATGTTGCTGTAGATTGAAACCGAGAGATATCAGCAGAAGTCAATTCCGCAAAACGCTGTTGAATCCAGGAAAGAGTGACTGGAGTTTGTTCAATGAAAGTGATGTCCGAAGACGGGTTGAGCGAATGTCTGAAGGGAAAGATGAGCCTTGCGATGGTGAGAAGGTAAAACAAGGAGCGAAGAGAAGCGGTATATGAATGAACGGGGTGCTGATTGCAGGAAGCGGGCCAAGGCCAGGACTGGACGCACAGATGGCCGTCAGTGGTGTGCCCCTGGTCGTGGTTAATTTGATTCAGGGACAGGTGGGCGACAGGGACCACTCAGCGGCATGCTTAGCCAGGAACAGCGGCTGGGGTGTGCATGCGGCTAGCCATTCAGGAGCCGGGATGCGCAACGTCGAGGCTTGGGAGCCGCTCGGGTACCTGAAAGATGCCGGCTGGAGGCGCTGAGAGGAGGTCGTCCTCATTGCAAGCTCGCCGTGACGCCGCTCGAGGCAGCGTCACGATGGGCAGTCTTGCGCGCTCTCGATCCTCTTTGGGCGCTGCCGTCAGCGTGCGGCTGTCGCTGCTTTCGCCATGCCCATCTTTGCTGGCTCCGGTCGCTGGCCGGCCGCCTTAGATTGCGTTTCATGGCGCTTGGCCGAAATAGACTGTCACCCTGCGATGATCCTCCCTGGACGGGCGGGCACCTGGCAGATGCGCAAAAAAAGGTGCTCAGCACACAATCGGCGCCAAGATCAGCTGCATGCGACGCTCGCCGGCTGTACAACGACGCCGTCGAGGAGCATCCCTCGTTGCTTCTCGCGGCGCGACAAGGAGAGACGGGTCGCAATGGGCGCTCGTGTAGGCGCTGTCGTGTCGTGGTGGAGGGGCCGCGCGATTGGCGTGGTGACGATAAGAGCGGTGCGTGTTTCAGCGGCGAGCCACAGCTAGCGGGCGACCGAATGGCCGCCCCTTCCCAATCCATCAAGGTGCGACACCGCCTCCGCCTTCACAATTTGCATAGCGACTGCGCCAGACGTGCCATGCACCTTCGAGCAGCCTCAACATGAATCAGCATCGTCGAGGCCGAGACTGCAGGATCGTCGAAACATCCGACTGCATCGCGCCTTCCATCTTCCGTCGTGTGGGTCCAACGCCGTGCACCACAACGGTCCGCCACGATCGGAAGCCACAACCTTCTCTCAGCTGCCTCGTGCAAGCCCAACAAACCGCTGCGCTGCGTCCATGCGCTCGCCGTCTGTGACGTCGCTGCAGCGCATGAACCTCCGCTACGTTTCTCCACCACCAGAGCATGTTGCAACCTTCCGGACTTGAGGCGTCGCTGATTCACCATCCTTGGTGTCGGAATCGCACGCCCAAATCACGACGACTACCGAACCTCATCTTCGGAAACGCGATTTAAATGAAGCCCGCCCCTGGCCCCTGTCTCCGCAGGATGATAAACTGCGTCAGCATCGGAGCTTCAACCTCAACACGCGCTTGTCGAATCGCAACAAGATGACATGTTCGAATGCATTTCTGCTCTCCTTTCGTCAGTTATGCGTGCTTCCCCAAACCACTTCATTGCTTTTGCTCTTCGAAAGACTTGGGTTTCTAAATAGGTGAGCGTCATGCTGACTGCAGCTTGTGTCCTATCTTGAAACATTCATCTATCAAAATGCATGCACAGCACGCGGGTCCTGTTGTCTTGATGCCACCAACTTATTTCAAATCCAATCTTCACAATGTCCAATTTTGTTTGTATGTCGGAAATCCAGGAGAATGGGGGGGGGGGGGGGGGGTGTTCCATCGTTCGTTTACAACTAAGTTTATCTCACATCCTACTTTGTACGAAGAAGCTCGTATTTAGTGATGCACCACTAGGGAGAAGCTTAACAAACAGCCTGTACATCCTCACAGTCCTACAAAAGAGTGAAAAAAATGTAGTAAGTATATGAAGATAGACAGGCTTATATATACTGGAACCAATAACGTTGTATAGTCGCACGTTATCTGATCGGGTATCACCAAATACAAGCTCCTTCGTACAGTGCGTCTGCGACCGAGGCAGCCACTTCGAATGTTACTCAGTATTGTTATAGTGTCCCTGCATACTCAGACTCAAGGCCTTCTGCAGCTCTTCGTCGTCCTCATCGTCTGGAGGTGGGGCACGAGCCTTGCCCTTGCCCTGGTGATGCGCTTCCAGGAGGCTTTGCTTCTTGATATACTCCATGACAATCTCCTCCTCGGTCTTCTCCTGTGCTGACTTCTCACTACGTTGTTGTGCCTCGAAGTCGACTTGCGTGGTGCCTGCTACATGTCCGTGATCATACGATGGTGGTCGCTCGGACAAGCTGCTTGTATCACCAGAGCGCGCAGCGGCTTCAGTGTGAGGGGTGGCACCTTGCTCCAATGCGCTGTCGTCGAATTCACCCAGTCTTTGATCTCGCAGACTCTGCGCTATGACTTGCGTAAGCTGTTCCTCATATTCGGATGATTCTCTCGCCTGTCGTTGTGCATCAGCTTGACTCATCGCCATCGCCTGCCGCAGGGTTTTCTGGTGGGCCTCATCATCCGCTGCTGCTTGTCGATGACGGTGAAGCTGGGACACACTTTCTTGAATCGCCTGCTCCACATCTGCATCCTCGTCTGTGTCGCCTCGGGACGTCTCGTGGACCACTTGCCGTATGGTTTCGTCAACTTCAGTTGCTCCCAATGTCCTTCCAGGGGCCACACTTGTGGAAGACGAAGAACTTTGTGTGGCTCCCTCGGTAGGGGTGGGGCTATCGTATTGTCGATGGGGAGCAACCGAGCTGTTGGCAGTCGAAGCAGGAACACTCTTTGCCAGCTGTGTTTCCAGGATATCGCGCACGAGGTCCTCAGTGCCGTGTTGCTTTTTCTTCAAGTACTTCTGAATCAACCCCCACCGAGTGATAACGTCCTCTTTCTCTGCCTCGGAGCTCTGTAGCCACTCCTCATATCCTTGCGCTGTTCTCGACGTGATAATGTAAGTCTGTACATTACTGCCGTACAGTTTCTGCACTTCTTTGTGCACGCCCTTCATGGAGTGACCGAGAACACCAAGCATGGCGGCACCGGGCTTGACCACGAAGCCTCCCACACCTTTACCAACGCCTTTGAAAAAGCCGGTTGCACCCTCTTTCCGGGCACCTTGCCAGGGCTGGGTAGCCAAGCCAGTAACGCCGTCGTACCACCCATACCCGAACTCTCTACCTACTGCTTTGACACCGGATTTCAAGTCAGTGACTCGCTCCTGGGGGCGCACAGTATCGTCTCCCCAAAGCTTCGGAACGTTGTGAAACCCCTTAGTAATGCTCACAGAAAGTTCCATAGGTGACTGGATAAGGGCTTTGACGGAACGTCCCAGGCCTTTGCTCGAGTGTGGAGCAGTGCGACGCATCATATCCTGATCTCTACATGAACTCGTTTGACTTTGGGATGGTGACGTTGGCGTGCTTGACATCCTCCCCGATGAGCTCTCACCATTACTTGCGACTGATGCCACGGAGATTTGGGATTCTTGTCGGCTGGGCCCAAAAGGCAGTTTCGCAGCCTTCCACGTCTCCGAGGGAACATCGAATAATCCCATTGCCGTACTACTGATGACTCTACAAGCTATACCAAAAGGGCCGGAGATTGGATCCAAAGGACCGTCATCGGTGGGATATTCTTGTGCTCTGAACAGTTTCAACTCATGAAAGTCCAGTAGCTTCGCATTGGCCAGTGTGCAAGCAGCAAAAGCACTCAAGCGGATCTGCGTCCGCCTAACGCGCCACACAGCAGCTCGAGTTGGCGCAAGCGTGCAGCGGAGTCGATCCACCTCAAGGTATTGATGGAAGGATTGGGCGCCCGTGTCGCTGCCCCGCTCAGTGGCGATCTTACTTGCAAGCTCTTTGGCCCGGGCCAGGCTGTCAGGTTTGAGACAAAAATTGATGGCATCAGCTAGTCTGTCCGCCGTGAGTTGCTTGTGCGGGATCGGATCGGGACCTGCACCAGCGCGTGCGATCATGGCGCCCCAAAATGGCTGGTCGCCAAAGAATGGCACAACCAAAGTCGGACGGCCTGCAATGATGGAGGAGCAACGTCAGCGGCGCTCTTCGGTGCGTTTCGTCTTTGACATAACTAACCTGCAGTGATGCCTGCCGCCATAGTTCCTGCCCCACCATGATGAACAACGCACGAGACGTGTTTGAAAAGCCAGTCATGCGGTACATTTCCCAACATAAATACGTTGTCCGGGACATGGAGGTCGTCACCGCCTATGCCTCCCCAGCCTTTCGAAAGTAGGACTCGTTGGCCCGTTGCCTTCACAGCTTCAAAGATGAGTTCAGTCATTGCGTCAGGGTCTTTCAAGACGATGCTACCAAAACCTATATAGACGGGTGGCGGACCTGCGTCTAAAAATGCTTTCAGGTCAGGTGCCGGGCTGTAGTTCGGTTGGCGGAGGAAATAGAACCCAGAGATGGATATGTGAGAGCTCCAGTCGGCAGGTTTAGCTATGAGGGCCGGAGACCAGCAGTAGGTATGAGGTATCCTAAGACGATGGAGCATTCCGGGGGCCCAGAGCACACTGACGGGATCCAGGCCGAGACATTTCGCGCGAAAGCGATTGATAATATCGCCCAAGCCCTGCCAGGCAAGAAGTTCGATCATAGCATAACTAATGTAGTTGGTAAGTTGAGGGTCAGCATTGGATTGGACGTTGGCTAGCGGGTGAGGAAAGGCCTGCGTCGGAGAATATGGCATGGTAAACATGATATGAAGAGGGATGCCCAGCTTCTCTGCACAATGGATGTGAGCAAAGCTTGGAGGGTTGGCGATAATGCAGTCAGCGACGAAAGGTCTTGCTGCAGGCTCGGAAGTTTTTTCCTCAGTTTCCTCAGCGAGTCCATCCCCGGCCTTGTAACAGGATCTCCAGCACCCCTGGATATACTCGGCAACGTCTCGTCTTCGTCGACTGACATCCCCACTTGCAAGACTTCGAAAGCCTGGCATCAAGCTCGGATTCTTGACCATAAAGGCCATCAGCTGAGCAGGATCGCCGCCGATACTGAAGAATTCTAGACCATTCTCCTCCACAAAGCTTTTAAAGGTAGGATGAGTCGCTAGCCGCACTCGATGACCGTAGGTATCCTTCAAGACTTTTCCCAAGGCAATGAAGGGTTGTACGTCCCCGCGCGAACCAACGATCTGGATAACGATGTTCAAGGGCGGAGGGGGAGGAATCCCCTCCTTTCCTCCTAAAGAAGGTGGGATATAAGGTGAAGTTGATGAGCTACTATCTTGGACGCTCTGGACGTGCTCATTCAATACAGGCGTGAAGAGCTGGGACAAACGGCGATTCAACTGATTGATGCGGATGTTGACGCGGCCATCGTCGGTAACATAGGCACTGGTGCCCAGACCTTCTTTCTCATTGCAAATTTCGCCGTATACGTCGCCATATGGAGGGGGAGGCACGTCGTAGTCTGACGCCTCGTGAGTCGCGAGATCCACCTCCTGCAAGAGAGCTTCTTGTCTTGCGGCTATCTCGACATCAGTCTGGGCCTCGGCTACAGCTTGTGCTTGCTGGAGTATAGACTGCTGCACCGTGGTCTCTGATATGGCTTGGCCCTTTTCGGGAGGATAATTGCTGGCCATGCTGTGAGAGGAGAAGGCACATTGGGCTCACCTTAATGTGTCATGGCATCTGGAACATGTTGTAGAAGTGCGAATAATGGTATTGTCCCTGGAGCCAACACCGATCAGGAAAAGCTTGCGACATGGTGGGGGCCTGAAGGTGCGTCTCGCGTTAGACCAATCCGAGCGTGTATTAATACTCATTCCTGCGTAATGGCAATCAGTTAGTTGACCTCGATGTAGCTCTCCTTACGACGATGTAGCCAACAGAATACATTGTTCTCTTGTACCTAGGGAGTCGAGTATGCTTACGAGTCGCACAAGCAATACGTCATTAAGCCTGCAACGCTACGCGCGGCTACCTAGGTACGCTGAGTTAGGTGATACGGCAACTCAGCTCCCGCATCACCGCATCATCGCAACACAGGCGGTCGAACAACAATGGACACCTGCATGGTCGGATGGTGGACACGTGATGAGAAGCCGCGGATCGTTCCGATGTTTTAGTGCATCGGCGGGGGTCGCGCCCTTCTCGCGGCAAGTCGTGAAAGCTGGAACACGGCTGGCCTTTACGACTACATCTACCTATGTGGACGCTGTTCAAAAATCTAAAGAATCTCTGTAGATATACAGCATAGTGTATCTTTATATCTGGCTTCGCGACGTACCGAGAGCCCATGATAACCTCACCTTGTGCATTATCTCTCTTCAGCAATGCAGCTTCAGTACTCTGTCGCGCTCACTAACCTCGAAACAGATCCTCCTAAATTCTCATCTCGCCAACGTAAATGAATCGCTAGAGTCCGTCTCAACGACAGACACCGGCGCCAGTGCACATTTGCGCAATGCTCTTCGTCTCGATGGCCAGCAGCGACGAACGCCATGCCATGTAGGTGGCGAATCTATACTGGAAACTCCCAACGCCATGTAGAAGGTTGCGCTGTCAATCCTGCGATTTCACTAGGGTGGCTGCTACAACCCAAGAGCGAACGCTCACGTTCCACCACAGCTGAGCTCAGCCCGCCAACTCCGTCGTGCAGAAGCGGCGAGATCATTGCAGAACGATTTCTTCGTGGAGCGAATGTTGCCCGCTCAACACAAGAATAGCTTCAATGGTGCAACCTTGTGGAGCGAAGACGATCTTCGTGATCTTACCGAACGGTCTCGAACATCCAACACTACTAGGATGGAGTAAAGTTACCTATCTCGGGTCTATTGCTCCAATAATGCGTCACATTCAAAAGCGTCAGAGCAGCGAGAATCAACAATGATGTTCCTGATTTGCGTCCGCTGCCTTCACATACGCGGAGACCAGACGTATACTCCCCTTACGGCACTCAGCCCACTCCACTATATAATCACAGCTAACACTACGGAGGTGACGACAGCCCGTTCAACCCAAGGGCTACTACTTATACTGGCCTGTATCAGTGAAACTAGTATGAATATATGTCGCAGAGCAAAAGATCAATCTCTAGCTCTACGAGCTAGTTGATATATATACACGTACACCACGCGACAATATAGTTATAACTGCTTGTCATCTAGGGTACCTAAGTTATTCTTATGACAAGGCTGGGGGGCAAAGCTGGAGATTATTAGCCTTCTTCGGCCTTTCCGAACATTCTGATACAAATCCTGAGGCAGAGACCTCACTCGGCTGTGCAGCTTCCAACATGCACATCGCGCGGGGGATTGTTTGCTGACTTGGGAGAAAACCCACTCGCTCACCGGTTGCTCAGCCATGCCGAAAGATAGCCTCACGATATGCAGCCTCAAATACTGAAAATGACAGCACAGCGGGCTGGGCTGTGCTGTGCAGGTGGTACGCAAGAATAAGATATGCTGTATTTCTCCTGTCCTCTCGGGTCTCAAAGCTGCATCAGCCTTGCGCTAAAATATAGGGAGGTGATACATAGATGTACGAGGCTCTGCAGGTGCCTCTTGATCCGAGGTTTCATTGGTAGCCTTCTACAGGCATCCGCAGATATTCGGTCAGTCTGAGGGTATCACGGCTTTATTGTGACAAGCGGTGGACCTTTTCGCACCAGTGAAAGATGTTGTCGGCTTGTTTAGCCTTGCACTATCATTGCGAGGCACCCGAGGCGTATTTTGAGCTGAAATCCGCTTCATTCTGAGTTGCGTTCTCTACAAGTACAACCGTTCATCCTGTCTATCCTCACCATCCAGAGATCTCTACTGTTTTCTTGAGGGATCAGTTCAAGAGACAATGTGTCCCACACAGGACAAAATGACTTTACAGGACCTCACACCCGGAGACGTCCATTCGTCAAGTCTCCTTAGCTACCGACCTTCATTGGTGCTCTTTGATTTCTTTGGCATCTCGTTGACACCCCATCAACGTCACCATAACATATTACCCCATTAACAACCATCTTCAAACATACCCAACACCAGCAATTCTACGGAGCTCACTCTCCAGATATCCTTTGGCATCTTTGGTGTGCTAGGCACCTTCATCACCCTTGCAAGCATCCATCATCGCGATTCGCTTGGCTGCGTATTATTCTGAAGCCTGAGGGGTCCTCGTAGGATCGGTACGCGTTAAACAGGTTCATTTCCTACGCTACGTAAAGACTGATAAGATTGTTAGGCGAGGGTATAGGTCGAAGCGCGAATTACTCCGACAACGGTGAGGCAGCGCCCGAAGATTTCGTAGACAGCCACAACGACGTTTACGCTCTACACTACTTCAGCAGTGCTACTTTACCGCCACGATATGAACAATCTGGTGGAGGTTCGCGAATTCATGCACATGAAGATAGCTCTTAGGCCGGCATAGCTACAGACACATCCCATGACGTCAAGCCGGGTGCCCAACACGAGACGCCATGAATGCATTTCTTCATGCCTCAAAGCACCCAAGGTCTGGAACCTCATTCATGTCAAACATGAGATAAGAGACGTCGAAGAGGAGGAAGTGGGCTTCGAGACAAGTCGACACAAGGTTCGGTATAGTTGCAGCATTCGGTAATGAGTGAGACAACACAACGCGGTGATCTGTAAGGTATACGGTCATCTGTTTCAAACAAACAGCATACCCTAATGCCACACAATACTACATGTTTGCAAGGAAAGTAAGGTATCCGCTTGTCTACCCATTGAATGCGATAGATATATTCGTACATTGAAGATGTTTCAGTAGGTATTTAGAGCGCTAGGCATATTCTGGTTGGTCGTGACCGCGCCTCAAATCATCCCACCAGAAAGTAAATAAGAATTCCCACTGGGTGTAGCGTACAGTAAGCGAAGATGTCTCTCTTTGGACGCTTCGTTGTTGAGCCACGTCAATGGTTGAGGCACAGGTGTAAGCACCGCCGGAGCTCGGATCCGAATCGCCTTCAGCACCGTCGCACATCTCCTGCGATTTCATCTCCGGAAGAGATCTCCAAAACATGCGTCGCACCGGACGAGTTTCTCCAGCTATTCGGAGGAGATGCTTGCCAGCCTTCGAATAGTGGAGGCACACATTTTCTCGAAATGCACAGCCTCCTCTTCGGTTCTTTCTCTTTCTACTTATGTATGGTTGGAGCAGCTAACAGAATCTCTCCACCACACATTCCAGTTGTTCAATTATCATCTATCTGTATCTTCAAGAAATACCCCTAGTACTCTGTATTCTTTTTGATTGCGACTTCTGAGAAAAGAACTCTACCAATATGGCACCCCACACCTTCCCCACGAGCCTACCATACAGCATGCTCTTTCCTCGGCAGAACAATGACAACAATGAAAAGGACAACAATAGCCGCATCAACGGCAACGACGATAACTCGGATGGAGATGACCGCCAGCTTTCCACCGGCGCCATCGTTGGCATTGTACGTCATAACCTAATGATCAACGCACTGACGCCGCTAACTCCTGCCACTTATACAGGTCGTTGCATTCTTGGTCGCCATTACTATCGCAATCATCGCCTTCTTCCTGTGGCGACGCAACAGAAGGCAGAAGCAGGTAGCTGCAAGTAAAGTCAGCTACATGCACGAAGAAAGAAATGCCCCGACGGAAGAAGAACATATGATGACTAAGGTTGAGAGCGGTAGTGCAGGGGGAGCACCTGCAGATGTACCTGCAGGTGCAAGACAGGAAACAGGCACGGTTGATGTGCCGCCGACATATCAGGCTGCAGTTTCAGAGAAGTAAAGTGGAGTGGGTGGAGTGGGTGCTGCCGAAGGTGTCAGTGATATATTTTGGAAACAAGTGTGCTGGTTTAGGGGCATGTAGGATTCAGGTTCGGCGTTACCCTTTGAGCATTTACACATCTTAGCTTTTTAGCAATACCCAGACTGATCTCCGAAGCAACGATGTATTACTTCAAAAGCCAGTTTTTCGCATCCTAAAAGCCATACGTGAAAACTTCGCACTGATACACACCAGCCTTGCCGTACTTTTCTATAATCGCGATCCTGCTGATATATCACTACAGTTGAAATACTTGAAATGTGATTTGATAGATCCCCTGCGTTGCTGCCTCGCCGAATAGTTGAGCGCCACTGCATTTGGGGGCCGGGGCCAACCACGCCGCACCACCCCATCAAGGGCGCTTAACCATCCAAACCCGACTCAGCCCCACGGAGTAGGCACGCATGAGGTTGAAATAGCATCACGGAGCTCAACACCCAATCATGAAATCTCTGCGCCTCACCCGTTCGTTTCACTTCGCACTGCGCCATTCAGCCAATGCAAAAATGCGTCGTACTAATACACCGGACATGCTCGATGTCTCTCACTTAGATATATACATCTCTTCATTGCGTTCCTTCCATAGTCATTCACTGCATTCTGTCCAAAACAACATATGCCACGAAGCCCTTTCTCTTTAAAATCTCCCGACTGGACCGACGAAATGCCACCCATTTCCAAACCCTCAACACTTGCCAAATTCCGCGCAAAGCTCTTGCCGCGCGTAAATAACGGCGATGGCCCAGCTCCCCACGATGTTAGCGACAAGAAGCAAAACGACATCGGCAGCGGAAACCCGAACCAAGGCGGCCTTTCGAGGGGTGGAATCATCGCAATCGTAAGTCACTCCAACCCAAACTCACCTCAGAACGATATATAACGCCGCACAGGTCCTCGCGTTTGTAGTTTTTGTTGTATTTGTGGCTCTGGTCGCGTTGTGGATGCGTAGGAGACATCGAAGAGTGCAGCGGCCGAAGAAGCAGTGGGCTAGCAAGGAAGAAGATATTGAGATGAAGAGTAAGGATCTTGAGAGGAGCGAGGATATCAAGAGGAGGGACGAGGAGGAGGGCGGGGGAGATGCGCCGCCGCCAACGTATCGGGTGGCTGCGACACAGAGGTGATGAAGAGAAGAAGGGTTTTTTTAGTAAGCCAGAAATGAAGACACACTCCTGTATGTCTACAAAGCTTTTTTAGAAATTAGAATGCCTATTTTATACATAGACGTAGTCGTTAAGCTGAGCCTTTATTCCAGCTTTCAAGACTTACCGAGAGGGGGTGTGCGTATGGGAAGGTGCTGAACCAAAAGCTCAACATAGCAACATTCCAGAGACCGCGGGTTGTGAAAACAAACGATATTCGTTATACGTAAGAATGAGATAAGACATGTACTATCACGTATGCGTTCATCCAGCAACCCGTGCTCCATACTCGGCTCAATTCCACATGTACTCCAAGTGTGCTCAGTTACCAAAAGTCTGATCCGGCTTAAGCACGCACCCAGCGTTCTTGAACACTGGATTCAGCTTCCCAATCGTGAAATCCAGAATCCCACCAGTGATGTCCGTCACGGTGCTCAAGCTCGACGGCACAGACATGGTTCCCAACTGATACAGCAAGCAAAGAATATCGCTCGCAGCTGCAGCGTCAGGCAGTTTGCCATCACGAATGACACCGAATGGCGTCGACAGTGCATTGAAGTTGTTCGTGCCGACATTGCCACCGAAGAGCTTGGGGTACTGGAGGTACATGTTCACGATCTCGAGAGTGACATCGTTGTTGGTATACGGAGCACGGCGGCTGAACCAGTTATCTGGAATCCTCTCGGGGACGTGACGCCAGCCTCCTGCTGCAGAGGAGTCTTCGACAGCACCGAAGAAGCTTTTCATCGTGGCTAGGTCTGGTGTGCCTTGGTTGCCGTACGAGGGGAAGAGCTCGTAGAGGAAGGATGCAGCTCCGTATAGGAGGAGGGACAGAGGGCCGAAGAAGAAGTTGGGGTTCTGCTGGACAGACTCATCATAGCGCTGGCTGCGGTACGCGGCTAGAGTGTTGCGGTCGAAGTTACCGGCCGACACGCGGTCTGCGACGGTCTTCATACCGCCGAAGAGTGTGCCGTTGAAAGAGTAGTTGTCACCGTTGGCGAGGAAGTAGTCGCTGCGGGTGAGTGACGAGTCGGCCTCGAACTTGTTGTGGCCGTTCAGACCAGGCTGGCTTCCAAGCAAAGGAAGAAGGGCAGTACGAGAAGTAGCGTCGCATCCGATGCTCAATTTGGTGGTGACGACGTCGCCGTCTGCTTGGATGCCCAATACTGCCAATAGGACGGCGAGGTCGTATCCCACGTTGTAAACATTCTGCTGGGCATCTACTAGCTCGTCGAAGTTCGTGATGCCGTCGTGAGATAGGAAGTTATGATTTGCTGCTGCGTTCAGACCTGGACAGGGTCCTCTGATATCGTTCGGGCCTGGAGCAGTGTAGGCATGCGCCGTATCACCATCAGCCGGTACCTGCGAAAAGTTTAGCCATAGCCAGCGTGATGTGCTAATCGAATTTCATTTGGATCGCGGATCCCTTTAGGACGCACTATCAGGACCAGCAGTGGGCTTTTATACCTTGATACCACCCTTACCGGAACCAGGTACCCCGTTTTTCGCCCCAGTGTATGGGTATGCAAATGTGTATGGTGCAGCACCCTTGTGGTTTGGGTTGAAGGGGCAAGATGTCTGACGCTTTTGGTTCGCGTAGCGAGCCTTGAGAAGGGACGAGTCAACGCCTGCCTGACCTGCGACCCAACCATAGCCCCAAGCAGTAGAGGCAGATGAAAGGAGCAGAAGTGCAGATAGGGTATGCATGATGAAGATGCGAGCACTGCTCGTATGAGATAGTGAGCTCAAGATGCTCGTTTGCTAAGTGACTTTGAGATGGTTCTGACTATGTGTCGGCCAGTGTTTACTTATAGTTGCCTTTTTTACCCCTTCTTGGATGTTCTTCGAACCTATGTCCAACATACCGAGGCACCTCACATAACACCATCATTGCGCATATCGCGCCGTCAACGACCTTCAAGACCGGTGATGCTCATTGGAGAGCTTTCAGAGTGTGGGAGAAGCGTGTTGAGTAGTGTGTGATCGACGTAGTCTGGGGATGATCGACACACTTGTGGCAGTCAACCTTGGAAGGGACCTGTCCAATTGTGAGTCCGAAACGGGGATCATCGCCTGGGTCCTGCTATTGACCTTCGTAGGTAGCTCTCGGTAAGTCGCGAAAGCCGGAAATAGACACACTATCCTGTCTGTGTACAGTGATTTTTAAGCCTTTGAAACAGCTATTCTATATGTAGATGTAGCCGTCAAGCTTAGCTTCTTTTCCAGCTTTCACGACTTACCGAGAGGGTAGGTAAGTGTCCTTTGAAGTTTAGCGTGTGGCTTGGACCGGACCTTTATGCCCGCTTGAACTAGTTCAATTCCCTTGCCGCATTTGAATCAGTACCTCACAGGTATGACGATCTTGCCCCTGAAATGCAGAACAGGCGGTGTAACGGTGCTAGAGCAAGTGGATGCGGAGAAATTGCTGCCCAATGAAGAGTGGTATGAACAGGCAGGATCTTGCGCATTCTAGTAATATTAGCCCAAGGAACCCCAACTGAGCGCTCGACACATATTGGACCTACTCGTCTTAGGACCTCTATGGGTGCTATTGGCTGATATTACTACCACCAGAGTTCAACAGTGCCATTGCAGTCCCCATACGTGATAATTTGTCTGGCCGCATGTATCTTGCTCCTGTGGTGGCCCCACTGTCCAGTAAGTTGAGTCAAAGCTGTGAACGTATGCTCAGCAACACACGATAGATGGTAGAGGCATGAGTAATTGAGGAACGCGTGTGATACATTTGTCCTAGGGCTTCATCTCTATCACACGAGCTGGAAGAATACTACATGACACGTCAAGTATCGGTTTTTAGCAGTGCTTCCCACCGGGGATAACACACACTTGTTGTGTGAGACTACTCAGTCGTCCATGAGCTTGACATGCGGGAGGCGTTGATCAACGGCACTTACCTTTGCTCCTACTCTGAGTGCCGCGGTATGAAAAACCTGATCTGCCAGTTTATTGGTTGTCTGAGTTGTCCCTCACTTGTCATGCGGGCTTCCCGCCCCCGCAAACTTGCCGCTTTGGGTTGGTCCATTCTAGAACTTAAAGTCGAGCTTGTCCATCGTACGGGGAATGAACATCGACGAAATTGATGTGCAGAGCCATTCCTTACTGTAAAAGACCGAATAACAAGGGTTGCTTGCTGTTAGAACGGGTGTGCCACTATCCGAATGTCGGCTCTTGCCCCATGTCTTTGTGACGGCGCTCGCTGGAGTCGAGTCTAATGGTCAACGCGCAGCAGCAAGGAAAACTGCGAGGGTTCAATTGTGGGCTTCCGTGTGTTCTGACTACAAATCACGCTGCTCAAGGATCGCCCATACATCGCCAAGGCGCAAGCTCTCCCACCAGGCGGCCTGATAACGGCGCAACGAAGTATCGACACCTGTTGAAGCCGAGGCCAGAGTTATAATTAGGCTAATCTTCTTGCTAGCTGCAATGCGAGGTAGAGGTGTGTTTGTAGGTATGTAACAGGACTGGGGCCAACAGGTCGAGCAGGTAGATGGAGGCAGCGTCCGTGTGTAGATGACGTTGTGAACCAGCGTGAGGTTGTGCGGGGCTTGAATCTGGCGTTTGCGTGAGGTTTCTGGTGGCGATACATTGCGTGAGAAGAAGCGCGAACGTGCGACTAGGCGGCTCTACTTTGCGCAGTGCCCAGGCGGACTGAGTATTAGGACAGACTACATCATCTTCATCAATCCAGGCACGAGTTCCAGCGTCAGTAGAAACCTTCATGCCATCCCCGCACTGTGGACCACATGAAGGTGAAACAGTCTCTGGACGAAAAGCGAAAATCGCGTGAGGTGATACAGGCTCCGGGAGGAGCACGAGAACGCGTCTGCTGGGCCGAACAAGACCTGCGCGATTCCCTGAGGGTGACTTGTTCGTATGCTTGGAAGTTGGAGGTTGTGATGTTGATATCCTCAGTGGGGTGTTGCAATCAGCAAATTCTCGCTTCCAAGTTTCTCAACCACGACACCGCACTGCGCGATAATTAACGGCAGGTGCGCCTCGCATGCTCAAAGCAACCAAACAGCAAGGTGCAGACTCCATCTTCAGGCTCGAGTCGTATTCATATACGTTGGTGATGCCCTGCCGCCACCAAGCCCGATCGATTCACTCAAATTCTTCCTCAAGCGACTGGCAAGCCAGCACGACTCAATGAAAAAAAAACCTTCGCGTACACTCCCGGTAGTGCGATAGGAGCGACACTGTGAGCGGAAGTATGAGCAAGCCCAGTGACCACCGCCCGAGTTTCAAAAATAAATTTAATCGTGAATGTTCCCGTAGGAACGTCTAGGAAGGTTAGCGATCGCTCAAGAGAAGAGAAGGAAGGAATGACTCACTTCAGAGATTAAACTGAAAAGAACAGATACTACACTTGATCTAAGCCAAAAGGCCTAATGGAGTGACTGTTAGCGAGTGCTGAAGTTCAATGTTTGCAGTTGAGGTGCGACTTACAAAGAGAGCTAAGGAGAGAAAGTGAGGGCGAGGGGAAGTCGTATTATATACTCGGTGGGCACGCGCTACCGCTAAGCGAGACCTTGGCAGTTGCTGAGTCAACGACGGCAAGGTGAGTCCAAGCTCGGTGTGGCTCGAGCGGCGGTGAGGTGGGTCGTACCGTGGGTGAGAGTGGGGACTGTGGACCTGAGTGTCACGGGCTTAGGGCAACCGGGAAGCTTGCAAGAGGCGGCGGTACACGAGGAAAACGATTCCAGGCTGGTAATGTTGAACTAGCACTGTTCTGAATGCAAACGAGAATTATGTTCCTGCCGACTCATGCTCATTAGGAGCCCTCTGTTGATGAGCATACCTCGATATCTAAAGTAGTGCCCATTCTCACACTATGAACCAATGACTCAGTTGCGAGGAATGCAAAAGAAGTGACACCAGCTGTTTGGAGAACGTGCCTGAATCCAACATTGTGGCCCGCGTGTTTTTGATGAAGAGTACCTAGGTAGGTCCCCACTCACCTGTTGGGCAGACAAGCAAACATTCGAACACAACCTTGGAAGAGAACAAAGGGCGCTGTAAGTAACCTCTCGAGGCGCACACGAGCCGTCGAATAACAAATCATAGAACAGGTGTCATATTTGAGGACCGGCGAATTAACTTTATAATCGGCCTGTTGCCTACAAAAGCACGCTGATAGCACTGAAGCGTAACAGCCTACAATATCGTGCGTGCAATCAAACAGTCTACGGTACCGCGAGGTTAGACAGCTCCAATGTATCACAAAGCAGCTGAATGCCACGCAACTCCTAGGAAAGACGTGAAGATCTCGGATCATGCGAGTGGCAAAGCAATAACTCCAGGTATCTATTGCTCGGGTAGGTTAGCAACGCTGTCTACATGAACAGTGTGCTGGCCATTCACAAATACCTCCTATGCGCGCACACTTTACCGAGCAAGATGCGGATGCTACATTTGCTGTTACCGTTCTCTGCAACGATTGACGTCGAATGGGCTTGAAGGATAGAAGAATGGGATGGCGTCCAATGTAATCGTAGGCTCAAAGCAATCGTAGGCTCAAAGCAAGGTATGCATTGACTAGATCTATGGCCATAGAGTAGTATCTTTCCGGCGAAGTGATCTTCTTCCTAGCAAGCTGCGATAAACCCGTTACCTGCAAGTAGCTCTTCCGTGTTGAAATGTCAATTATCCCACCTTAGAACGACATGGGTATCTTCATTGCGCCGTTACCATTTCCCCCAAACGCCCACCCAACCACAATCCTTCCCTTCGACCCATCGAACGCAGTGTAAGATGCGTACTAATAGTCGTCGTCAAAATTTTCGAAGTCTCCTCGGCGTCTACCTCCAGTGCCAAGATGTTTCCGAACCCAGAACTGATGGTACGTTGAGTAGTCCCTCTGGCCGCTTAAGCCCAATTGTCCTGCAACATTGATGTACCCATCTGCGTTTGTTTCCAAGCCCTTGGTGTCGATGTCGCCAAGCTTGCCATCGAAGCCGTCTTCTGCGGCCCAAGTAGCGCGACAGTACGGACAGGTCGGCTTTCCCCTGGTCATGGATATCCACTTCTGCATGCAGTCCTTATGCACGTTATTTCCGCAGCTGGCCTTGCAGTACACGATAGCGTCCTTGTCGGGATATAGATCGTCGTAGCATATGGGACACTCGCCGTCGATGGGTTTGCGGTTGCCATCCTGTTCGCCTTGGGCATCTGTGGGATCCGTCTCGACACCTGGAATGGGCGGTGCGTTTTTGAGAACTTCGCGCAGCTCGGTGCTGAGAAAAGCCAGTTGGTATGCCACTTCCTCACGAGCCTTCAGCACCCGGCTCATGACGTAGATGATGTGCTTGCACTGGTTGCCCTTCTTTGCGTGCGGACAGTCGCAGCTCGGCACCAGCCCGATCCTCTGTGTGTAGACATTGCCGGTCGAGCCGGCCATAACAACCTTTTCTTCTGGCAGCTCGTCGGTCCCGCATCGTTCGCGAGACAGCACTGTCAATCGTTGCGTCATTGCTCGTTCCTTGATCGCAAGGTAGCTCTGGGGTGGTGCCGCTCGATATCGCTTGAGGCGCTTCTCTTCGGTAGGTGCATCGCTGGTACGCTTGCTCTTGCCCTTGTTCTTCGTCGAGGCCGTCTGCGAGGTCTTCTTGGGTGACTCTGTAGTCAGATCAATGACCTCAGCTGCCTCCATCACTTTCTTTGCTTTCTTGGGCAGTGACTGATAGTCGAATTGCGCATCGTCGTCGTCATATTCGGCGTAGCTAGTTGTCTTGCGCTTGCGCGATGGCCGCGCGGACGTGTCCGTATTGTTCATTGCGTGCCGGTTCCAAGATGCACGAATGCTACTCTTGTACGCTTGAATTGTGGAGTCAGGATCCGTGAATCGGTTGTCGAGGGGTGGTGGGGAAGTGGAGGTAGTGGCGATAGCGATAAAGAGCAGGGCCCGAATCGCGCCTTCTCCACGAGAACACGTGATGATGTCATCCCTCCCATTTAACTGTTGCCAGCATCGCCAGTCCAAATTTGCGTATATGACTTTCGCAACGCAACACAATACTGTCCGTGCTTCGCCTCTACGTGTCTACAGCATGCCTAGTTCAGAGTTTGGACCATGGACATTGACAGAAATTACATTACACTAAACATCATCGCATGCTAAGTGAACCCCAATAGCCACAAGCTGTGAACGTTCTGCGGCAGAGAGAAGAAGAGAAGTCCCTTTTAAAGTTTTATGGCAACCTTATGAGGTGTCTTTTAGGGAAAGCCAGCCTAAGGAACTTTGAGTCTGCTGGCAATTTATCCCTCGCGCGTCTGCCACAATGTTGCTCTGTGCATAATCGTACGCTGCCTAGGGGACTCCTTCCATGTGAGCCTTCGATTTCACGCTCATTCTATGATGCTTATCATCAACCCATTGCGTCGTGTCTTGTAAGTTCCTCATACTCCTCAACTCACAATCATTCTTCGGCGACCCAGCTCTTCGGTGCCCAGTTGTTGCCGCAGGAAAAGACTTTCCCAGCACTCCCGCGCTCGAGCTCCCAGCCGGACGACCACATGCCCAGAGAGAACTATATCGAAGTCAGCTCTTAGCTTATAGCGTTTCTGGCGGGAGATCGTGCTACTTACTATGGTCACACCCAAAAGGCAGATGAAGCAGTTGAGTATTGTCATAGCGGTTCTACGCCGGGTGGGAAACCATTCGCCTCTGTGCTGGTATAGCCACAAGCAAGGTGGAAGGGCATCTACAAAGTGTTAATGGTTACGTTCCAGCGAGAAGATTGAGACAGTGCTTACAGCTGAACCAACTACCAAAAAGAGCGCCAATGAGGCCCAGGAAAATGTTGAAGTGCGGAATAGCTTCCGCCAGAATCCAGCTCATAGTCCAGGCCACTGCACAGATCGCGTACCAGCTACCTAGGCTTTTGAAGTTGGTTTGGTGCACGACGTTGGTACCGGCCCACATCCTAATGTAGATATATTTGCAGGCAACCGAGCCATTTACAACGCCAGCTACGATGATGGTAGGAAGGGCAATGCCGAATGCTATTTTGGTGACGAGAGGGCTTGCAGAGCCGAGGGCTGGACTGGCAACGAGGGGACCGGCGTAGTAGTAGATGACCACAGAGATAAGCATGTAGAAAGTAACCGCAATGCTTTGTTCGAGGAACAGGGCCTTTTTGAAGTCGCGTGGATCCTTGAGCTCGGCTTGGAACGAGAAGAAAGCTACGTGGCCGGCTGGTAATTGTTAGCTTCGTTATTGATCTTTGAGCGATGTGACTCACTGTATGCCAGGATGATGTTAAGCACAGGTCCTAGCCCCTTCACAAGCGGTACATTTGGGCGGACGGCAAGAATATCTCCCATGTTTGGCTTCTGGATCCCGATCGCGATCATTGCCACCAGCACAGACACGATAATAGAAACGCAAGCTGTTATGGTTAGTTTACCAGCATCCCTCCAGGTGTATATCGAACTCACAGAAGATCGACAGATAGCTAACGTTCTTAAACGTCCTTGGTAGCCCCAACATAAAACAAAGACACAATCCTATAATGCACCAGACCACCGTGCACATGGCGTGACCTGTGATTGCATTCATGGCAATCGAGAAGCTCAATATATGTGCGCCCATGATGAAGACCAGAATAAGGACTTGCCCTACAGCCATGACCTCCCTTCCAAACGGGCCAGCGATCAGCATGCCACAGTCGGCGAAGGACTGCACAGAGGGGTGGGCGAGCTTGAATTCACCGATCATCCAGCCGGTGTATGTGGCGATGAGCCCGAGGAAGAAGATGCAGAGCAGACCTGGAACAAGACCAAGGATAGCCAGGGCTTGGGGAAGAGCGAGAACGCCGAGAGAAACGTTTTCAGCGAGCATGAGAACACTTGTGTGCCACCTGTGGGAGTCAGCTCTGGCGAGAGAATTGTGGTAGGGAGCGTATTTACCACTTGCATGTCTTGTAGTGGATTTCGGCATTGTCTTCATTGCCGAAGACGTCGTTCTCGATCGCTGGCGCCACCTGACCTTCAGGGTCCGTAGTATTTGTGTCCTGATTAACAAGTCCGCGGTCTTCTGCCTTAAGAGTCTTCTCCACTATTGGGGGTGCCTCTTCACTTGTTGCTGACGAAGGCGAAGTGCTTCTTTCCCTGGAAACTACAGTAGCCATAACTACAAATTATCGACAAGATTTACTGTATTAGTACCGATTCAAGGAGTGACGGAGATGAAGAGGGAAGGATTCCGAAGCGGGCATTGGAGACTTATACGAGTTCGACGCTAGGTTGAGCGACAAGATAAGGAGTACCTCAATTATGGCTTGTGATCTGGATAGAGCAATATGTTTGCGGGGTCGGCACCGACTATTAAGGCTTTATCTCTTCAGGAACATTGCAACTGTGGCATTTCGAAGATGGACAAATCAGTGTGCGTTTGATCCATTTCGAACCGTGGTTCGGCTCGAGTGGAAGTACGGACCCCAGTAGGTAGGCTGCAGATAACGGACAATGCGGGGAATAAGATGAGGCTTATGTATAATGGTCAGCAAATAGCCCAGCGTGAGGACAATTCAATACTGAAGTTAGTCAGTCATAAACCCCGGGGCCTGCATGTGGACCCTAAGGACAGTAAAAGATGGGAGAATGGCGGGGTCCTGGTGGCTCTGAAGGCACGCAAGAAAGGCTATCGACATTATTGATTAAATCCCTACTCGAAAGAATACCTAAAATGTTAGCACAAGATGGTGAAGGTGATGTTCATAGTGTCGAGGCCATGGACTGCAGCTTGGTGTCGGCACATGCACGGCCCAGCTGTGGAGACGCGGGACGGAACGCTACGACTCGTTCGGATGGGCTAAGCGAGCGGAAGCGCGTCGCAGCCATCGGGGCGGACCTACACCTCAACCTCAACACCCAATCAAAGCATCGCAGCCACCCCGGGGGCAAGCGGATTCACGCATGTCTCGAAACAAGAGCTGCTCATGTAATCTGCCTAATATCGATATGGACGAGCCTGCCAAGGAGGAGGTTGGTGAAGGCCCTCGAACCTTCTACGTTTACTGGAGGACTTCTGACTGATACCGCGCCGTCGCACTTGTCTTCTTAGCTTTATTGACATCTAGCCCATCCACGACTGTCCACTGTATTCGTTTTGATCAATATCGTGCAGGTTGTACCACAGCTTGCTAGTGAGCAGAATACGGTCAGGTAAGCGCCGTCCGACATCGACCTCCACGGCGTCGCGCAACTCCATCTACATGCCAACATCCCAATTCTGCATTATACCACGTCTATATACCTTCGCGACACTAACGCGACTGCGCTTCAGCTTCGCGACCACATTTACAACATGCCTGCCGAGCTCCGCAAGCGCAAGGAGGCTCCTCCTGCGCCAGTGCGCCCGGCGAAGAAGAACGCCCCTGCCAAGGGCAAAAAGGCCGAGAGCGAGAAGACTGTCGTCGAGAAGGTGCAAGACACCGTGGCCGAGACAGTCGAAGCTGTCAAAGAGGCCGTTGCCAGCAAGACCAACGGTGAAGCGTCCAAGCCTGCTGCGAAGACTGGCGGCGCCGCAACGCCTGGCGACACAATTAACCTCACTACCTTTGGCGGTGAGGTCGAGACACATGACGGCAGCAAGACGACCCTGGCGAAGCTCGTGCAGGAGAGCAAGGGCGGCGTTGTGTTGTTTACCTACCCCAAAGCCTCGACCCCTGGATGTATGTTCACCTGTGTCACCCCATTTTCCATGACTGACAACGCGCGATCTAGGCACTAAACAGGTCTGCCTCTTCCGCGACTCCTATGAGCCCCTTACCGCCACCGGCTACAGCATCTACGGCCTCTCCAACGACAGTCCCAAGGCAAACACGACCTTCAAGACGAAGCAGAAGCTCCCTTACACACTGCTGTGCGACCCCGCGCAAACACTCATTTCGGCCATCGGGCTGAAGAAGGCGCCCAAGGGAACAACGCGCGGCGTCTTTGTCGTTGACAAGGCGGGCAAGGTACTTGCTGCTGAGTCCGGTGGTCCTGCTGAGACTGTCGAGGTCGTCAGGAAGCTTGTCGATGGAAACACTGCAGGCGAGTCCAAGGAGGATGTCGAGGCTGCGAACACGGCGGACGAGGTCGCTGACACTGCGGCAAAGGTTGATGCTTAATCGCCTTGATATGAGACGGAATCGAACCTCCACTGTCATGTACATGGTCTCCTAGTAAGGCGTTCCTCAACGCCACCATATCCTAGCAATGAAAAGCACAAGTTCCAGCCTATGTTTATTTCGCTTGCATGCCCTTTGCAACGTACTCATTCGGAAGCCACCAGTTAGTCTCGTCGAACAAAATAACGAGATGACTTTAGCACGCATCACGAGAGCGTGCGAACAAACTCTACCCCCTCATGGTGGTGATAGGTACCAGGACATGGCTTTTAAACGTCACCACGATTGAATACATCATACGAAACGAGACAGCAGCATCAAAGACCATAATTCATAAACATCCGCTAACGATCCATTCCAGCAACACCTCCATTGAACCCAACCCTCTCACGCCGCCTAAAGCGGCTTATGCAACGGCGCCCCAATAACATCTTTCTCAACACCCTGCAAGGTCTGGATCACCCTCGCCGCCACATTCGTGCACGTATTCCCCAAAGCCGCCGAGGTGCGCAAACACGTGCCGGGGCCACCCCCAGAGCAGCACGTCGTCGTTACGCAGCGGAACCCAACGCCACACGCAGCGGAGCTGGAACACGGCGTGCCGCAACCAAGTCCCGTTTCGTTGATACAGACGTTGTTGCCCTCGACTGTGCGCTCGCAGATGCATGCGGCGACGTTGCCGCCGCCGCATCGACTAATGGTTGAGCAGGTAGATGGAGTGGTGCAGGTGGGTGCGATGTCGATGGGGACTGGGGCGGCGGTTACGACGGTTAGTACAGTGGTTGTGGATGTTGTTGTGGTGGTGATGATGTTTGCGACTATGGTGGCGGTTGTTGCTGTGGCGGTTGAGGTGAGGGTGGCTGTCTTTGTCGACTGAGGTATGAGTTAGTTTTCTGTCGCAGTGCAAATGAAATAAGTGTCTTACGGTGACGGTGGGTGTGGAAATGATGCAGGAGCACGCAGTGGCGACTATGTTTGCGGCGAGGATCTTCAGGGCATCGAGCTCTGGACAGGCGGGCGATGGTGAAGCCTTGACGACTTTGGCTAAGGTTGTCGCAGCAGCGCGCTTGGCTGGACCAACTGGAGCAGGCACTGTGGTTTGGACGTAGATCGTTTCATATTTGGTAACGGTGGATGTGCTATCTGTCGTTGCAGTTCTGTTTCGGTCAGCAGCTTACCCCTTGAGGAGAGAAGTTGGAGGCGATGCTTGAAGCAACTTACATGGTAAGCGTAGAAGTGGTGGTAGTCGTTGTCGCCGTGCTGACAACTGATGTCTGAGTCTGCGGTGGGAACTTCGACAGACAGAAGCTGGAAACAGGTTTGATAGTTGAGTAAGCAGCAAACTTGCTGTAGATAAAGTTGGAGCAAGCTGGATTTTTGGCCGCTAGAACGTTCTGACAGGCAGCCAGAAAGAGGAGTACGAAACGAGCCATTGTAATATGTGATGAAGACAACTGTAGAGTGTAGAATTTTTATATGCCTTACTTACAATGTATGGGTGAACTCAACCCTTACATATTCCACCATGGCTGTACAGTTCTACAGCTGAGACCCCATCATGAGGTATGCCGTCTATGACCTACCCTTCAGCCAGCCTATGGCCACGGGCTGAATGGTTGTATGAGCTGGAACTGTCCACGGGTCGGCTCCAAAATCTATTTAGAGTCAGTTGCAAATCATCATGGCCTCAACGGGTACTGGATCCTGGGATGAATCAAGACAGGACAACGGGTACGCTGTCCCGAGCTAAGCGAAGCATAATTGAGTGGGCCCAAGCCATTGTCACCTCCATGTTGCTCTAGATTTCAAGAGAATGCCAAGGTTGCAGGTGGCCTAAACGGCAAAAACGCCTTTCAACAGACACAAGTTTCCTCAATGTAAAGTACGCCCTCGCCAAACCTGAGCCAGACTAGCCTCGCAGCCCCAGTATCAGCCAATGTTACCACTTAGATCCATAATCTTGCCGTCTCTGTCCACCTTCAGCCTCAGTTTCTGACGTGTCTTACTCGGCCGTACACTGGCCGCTCGGCTAACCTGGCTAGTCTCACGAGGATTGACGGTATTGAAAGTTGGGATGCCTTTCAGAAACTCATTCACAATTGACTCGTTCTACGATTCGCCGGGCCGTTGGTTAATTAGGATGTCCAACCTATACCTAGGTACGTAGATGTGCCAAAAGAAAGCCGAATTGCAAGAACCTATCAGATCAATCGCAACCTTTAGCGAGGTGCGGTGAGCTGCTTAGCTGTGCGGTGCATGTATTACTGTCAATTTAGACCGCATATCCCAAATAGGACAATGCTCAGCCGTAGTTGTAAAGTTTGGGCTGGAGGTCCAGCTACCATCAGTCAAGCCTCATCTTGCACTCAAGACATCAGAGCCATGTCGATCTTGATCTTTTCTCAGCGTTCATTGATCGCGCGTATCACGTCAACACCTCTTTTGTGGCTCTATTCTACCCTGACTGCCTAGATCTTAATCCCCGCATCTCAACAAACGCAAACTCTCTTTCTCTCTACTCAAGGTGGAGTTCGCCTTCGCGGTCTGCATACGGATAGTACTTTTGTGTCTCTGTCCAAAGTGTCTCTTCATCCATTTGGCTTGCATCCAAGCCCGCGATAATGTCCCTGTCACGTGTCAGTACGCTTGCAAAAGATCTTGATGTGTAACTCACTTGTCCTCAGCCAATACCTCGAATCCAGGCACACAGTCGATAAGCGCATATATGGCGTAGCTGCCAATGAAGGACCAGAAAAAACCGACAGATGCTTCGATTATTTGAATCCCCAGCTGGCGTACATTCCCGTCGAAGAAGACACCTCCTACGATCTCCGTCACGCCATCGTATCCAGCGACTTCCTTCCGCGCAAAGCAGCCTGTCGCAATGGTTGCCAGGATACCACCAAGGCAGTGTGTCGCGAACGTGTCGCCGTGGTCGACCCAACGCCAGCGCCTTGCGAATTCGCTGAACTTGATTCGGAGCGTTTGACGACAAAACAGTGCGCCAAGAACTCCGAAGAAAAAGGCCGTAGGCATATCAATGAAGCCAGCTGAAGGCGTGATCATGATGAGCCCAGAGATGGCCCCCATGAAACACGAGTCAAGACTCCAGCGTCCCACCTCAACGTAGGTGTAGATCATCCAGGTAAGTGCTCCACTGGCAGCGCAGAGGTTCGTGACACAGAGCGCCATTACAGACTTGAAGTTGAACGCCAGCGTCGTTCCAGCGTCGAAAGCAAGCCAAGAGCCCCAGATACTAATCATTGCCAAAAGTTGGCATAACGAGTTCACTGGTCGGTGGACGACAAGATGTGATGGCGTGCGGGTTGACGACTTGCGTGATCGGAACAAAGGATATGACAAGTAGACAGACATCGCGGTTGCGGAAGCTCCAGAGTTGATGTGAACTGGTGTGCCTCCTGCGAAATCGACCACGCCGAGATCCATCAGGAACCCACCACCCCAGACCATGTGGGCTAGAGGGTTATAGACGAATGTTGACCAAAGCTACGTCGGTCAGAGAGACTCGTTGTCATTTTAGAACATGATGTACTTACGAAGATGAATGGAATCAGTGGAAGTATCCGGCCTCGTTCACAAGCGCCTCCCACCGCGATGGCGCAGACGGTAGCCTGAAACACTAATTGGAAGAAACTGAAGAGGATTGCTGGAATCGTGCCCACAGGCTCTGCTAGCACATCTCTATGGAAAGCATACTTGAAGTCACCGAATACGGCGCCTCCTTCTCCGTAAGTTAGAGTGTATCCAATCAGGAACCATTGAATGGTGCAGACAATAACAGCTAGGATGGCTGGCATGACGGCTGCGAGAGAATTGGATCGTGTCGTATAACCAGAGTAAGCGATGCCTACCGCAGGTATGATGCCCCAGCCTCGAAATTATCAGGTCATACCTCTCATGTATTGGGATGTTGCTCACGTACAGAAGACACAGCAGACAAGTACGAAGAGTGTATCTGTGCGATCACACGCCTCCCAGGCTTTCAGAACATCCGTAGGAAGAGCCATACTGGCAATGCTCTGCGCGCTGCGTTCAGAATAGTCGAGTATCTGGTAAGCACGGGATTGGGTTTCCAGGTGGTAAAGAAGAAGTCAGACGAAGGAACTGGGATGTAAGAACCATGTCGCGCAGGTACGAGCAAGCCTTCTCGGCTGAACGCGTCCTCCAACCGGGACTCCGCTCGTGCCCAAGCCGGAGGCGCTCGATATGCATCACATCTGCTGAAGTTGGCATGGACTGGCCGAATGTAGGATGATGAAACGGGAGTTAGTGGCGTAGATAAGATAAGGAGGCATCTCCAAGCGCAATGACAGGTCGGCAGCCGGGTCTTAGAAAAGAGTGCGTTAGCCGACGTAATGCACATCAGTAGCATCGATGCACTGTCGACAGCTATATTTGTTTTGTTGATGCGACTGATGAAACTCCCATACTGCATGTTTCAATCTGCTGCCCAGGTGTGACAACACTTCGAGAGACTCGGCTATACTTACCCCACCAAACTACATTAGCCACATCGAGCCACGATGAATCTGGAAATCGACATGCGGTACCTTCGCAGCCTCAATCACCACAAAGTTGATCTTCGCCATGTCTGACAACGAAGAGAACGACGTGTTTGGCCTGAGTCAAGAGCTTGTCCCACCGGCACCGATCAAGGCGGCTGGCGCATCGGAGATCGATTTCGAAGGCCTGCTCTCGCCGCCACTCAAGCTGCACGAGGATTTGAAGAATGGGTGCGGCGGACAGCTATGGCCAGCAGGCATGGTCCTGTCGAAATATATGCTGAGGAAGCACCAAAGCGATCTCTCGGGGAAAAGCATGTAGGCATGCGAATTGGATAACCGATGTCGAGTCGACACTAAGACAGTGTAGTATTGAACTAGGAGCAGGAGGTGGACTTGTTGGGTGAGCAGTTTCTTTAGTCACCTCCCCCTCTTCTATCCTATCGATAACATCTTCCAGGCTAGCAGTAGCACTAGGCTGCAATACCAACACCATGCTACACATCACTGATCAGGAGCCGATGTTCGACCTCATGAAGCGGAATATTGCTCTCAACAATCTTGACTCGCGAGTCGCTGCGTCAATATACGACTGGGGAGAAGCAACGCCTTCGCAGTTGCCAGTGCACCCAGACATTATTCTCGCCGCCGATTGCGTGTACTTCGAGCCCGCCTTTCCTCTCCTGCAACAGACGCTAAAAGATCTTATCGGCGATGACACGATTTGCTACTTTTGCTTCAAAAAGAGGAGGAGAGCGGACTTGCAGTTCATGAAGGTCGCCAGGAAGATGTTTGACGTTGAAGAGGTGGACGATAATCCAGATAAGGCAATATACTCGAGGGAGAGTTTGTTCTTGTGAGTCATGCCTGAATATGTATGACACAGCTTTTGATTACTTGCAGATACTGTATGAGGAGAAAGAGGGGTTGAATTATCGTGGTCCACCGTGATCACGCTTATTTTGCTAGACCGTAGCGACTATAAAATTCTTTGGTTCGAATCTCATCCGTTACCCAATCATTATTGCTAGACACATTTTCGACTGAGCAAGTATGGTACCTAGCCTTCTTTAGGTCTTATCAATCGTTATCACGTCTTTTTTTCCTGCATTGAGCGTATATAAGTCAGTCCCAAATTCCTTTTTTGCTTTTGAAGCCATCGCTCCTACACCTGCATACAGTCCAGTATTCGTATTCGAGTCTACCGCTCCACGTCTCCAACCCCCGCTCAGCATATTCATCTACCACTCGCAGATCCCCTGCCACTACATTCAGCGTTCTCCATCTCATCCCTTCGCCAGTCAGAGCGAAACTTCTTCCTTCCGGAATACTTAACATGTCCAGAATGGTTCCACACGCATTCGAGATTTGTGCTCAGGACACAGAGCTCAGATCCACCACTATTCCCGCAGAGCATCGTCCTGTCCTCGCGCATGTCCTCAAGAAAAGCAAGGACGCACTCGAAAACCTTATCCATGACATGTTCGACCTGAAGCACTGGGAATCCAGTTTCACGCCGACGCAATACAAAGCAATCCACCCCTCATTGCAAATCGCGACACACCTTCTCGAACAACAGGCTGTCCTCGATTTCTTCAGCAACGTCTTGTACGCGGATGTCAAGGTCGCCGAAAACAACACAACCTACCTCCAAAGGAACCCGACATGCACTCAACCCCTGGCCCATCTCGCCGTGCAACAAGTCTTCACCGACCTCGCACACAGCCAGAACCTCATCTGGGGCTTCCACAAGTGCTCCGTGCACAACGAAGAGCGCGCCGTCCACGGCATGGCCTTCAAAAGCACCAAGCGCTTTGATGACTACTGCTCACTCGGACGCCCCACCATCCAACGATTCTTCAAAGACCCCCGCATCATGATCAACAAAAACTACCTCCCCATGCTCGAACATGCCACCGGCCCGGACTTGGAAATCATTCAGCTATCCATCGCAAGCACGATCCTGCACGAACTCGTGCACATCGTATGGGGCTTCAGAAACGGAGGCGACTTGTACGTCACAGACGACGGCGTGAAGTGGTGCGGCGAGCCACTTTACTATCGAACCAGCCCGCAGGACGACATGGGTACCGTGCTCGAGGAGCTCATCTTCGGCGGCGTAATCGAGCCTGAGAACCACAAGGAAAACGTGGTTGCGCACATTAACGGTGGGCAAGTGCTGTCGTACGAGGGCTGGGTACGATCCCGCATCATCGTGCCCAGGTGGTGGATACACATGTGGTTCACGGACGCGCTGTATCGGCCAGGCATGTTTGAGGATTTGCACACAAATGGAGATCTGGTGGTGCCGCTTCGAGGGGAAGCGGGGTTTGAGCTCCAGTGGGATCTGGAGTGGGAGATGTGGAGGCTTTGGAAGAGGGGAGTGAGGGTAGGGGATTATTTTGAGTGGAAGACCTGCGATAATTTCCTGCACTGGTAGTATTAATATCCGTAGCGCTTGTCGTCGAATACTACTCTATAACTGGAGTCCTCCTCAAATAGTGTTGTTGCTGATCTAGGAGCTTGTGTATCTTCGCCTATGTTTCGAAGATCGCTAATGACACTGTTCATCCAGCGTATAGCTCGAGGATGCACTACTGGGGGGGGGGAGCCTGTATATCCTCGCGTTCGTTTCGAAGGTCACTACCGGCTCTGTTAACACTGCATATAGCTCTAGCAAGCACTATCAGATTCTGCATAAAGTACTTGGTTGGTTGATGTTTGTTATTCATTCTATTTTCAGTATAACGTGGCCATGCATATTTCGACTCTCCATAACTCTACATTTGACCATTCATATGCTAGTAATCGTCACCCCTACTCACAACCTCCTTACACGTCGGCCTCAAGATGAATGTCTATCACAGGTTAGTCTCTGTTTCATCTGGCTCAAGAATCGCAACTTACATGTTCACTCTGCGCAGTATAACTGCCCTTAATATCGCACAATGGTGGGTACGCCTCGATGATACCTGCGCTGACCAGGTTGTTCAGTCCCAGCAGATACTTGTCGTGTCCCAGACGGTCGAGATACCGCCGGCAGAAAGGCAGTGTGCCAAAGTTCTTTGTGATGCTGTTGAGTAAGGTCTTTGCAGATGAGACGCGCAGGGCGACTTTGGGTGCGTCGCCGCGCATGGCGTAATGTGAGGTTTCCATCTGAAGTATGTTAGAATGGACGAACTATAAAGGTGCTGAGGCGCGACTCACATCATCCCGAACATATCCCTTTCCGGTGCTTCCAAACGTTTCAATGGCGAATGTCTCGCCCTCCTCCATCTTAGTCTGGTCGCCACCCTTGACGATTGGCACCGTCTTGCCGCCGTGAATGGTGTAATGCCCGATGCTGTGTCCGTTCAAATTGCGGATACACTTGACCGGCAGTGTCTCGCCCTTGATTACGACCTCGTGGCTCTCCATGACTTCTTGAATTGCAGCGCCGATATCTGACATCCTGACATCGATACCGGCTTCCTTAATTCCGGCATTTGTGGCGGCCTTGCATGCCTCGACGAGGTTGTCGTATACGGGGTCGAACGTCATGGTGAATGCGGAGTCTACGATGCGGCCGTTGATGTGTACGCCAAAGTCGACCTTCATCACATCCTCGTAGTTCACGACCATCTTGTTTCCGGCATTTGGTGTGTAATGCGCTGCGCAGTGGTTGATGCTGAGACCTGTCGGGAAGCCCATGCCTGCTATTTTCGCATCGCCCTCTTCGAGTCCTTGGTGTCCGGTCAACGCGCGTACTGAATCCTCGATGCCTTCAGCAATCTCCGTCAGAGACATGCCAGGCTTGATCCAGTTCCTCGCCCACTGTCGCACTTCGCGGTGGATTTCTGCACCTCGGCGGTAGTCTGTGAGGAAATCATTGTTCATGCGGTCGAGGTGGCGCTTCTCTTCACTCGTGGTTCGGTACGAGTTCTCGTTGAGGTACTCGCAGATCTGGCCTTCGGGGTAAGAGTCGTTCAGGAATATCTCGTGCACGGGTACGCGGGGTGGTGAGGATTGTGTTTTGGGTCCTGAGGCTCCTCCGCCTGCGCCTGCCTTCTTCTTCTTCCTGGGCTTTCTCTTCTTCTTCTTCTTTGCTGCTCCTTCACCGCCCTCCGGTGCACCATCCTCGGCCTCATTTTCGTCGTCCGAGTCGTCATGCTCTGCGTCGCCATTCGCTTTGCCGCCGTTAGTCGTGCCATTGGTAGGCTTGCTCTTGGTATCGTCCACTGCTGGTGTAAGCATTCGCCGTGAGAAGGGTGTGGCCGGAAGACAACATACACGTCAAGTTGGCGACACCGTCCATTGATTGTGCCGCCATGTTCACTATATTAAAGGGTGTGGATGAGGGCTGACAGAAGGGAAGAGCGATTTCATTAACCTTAACATCCGCCCCGCTAGCATCGCCGTTGCATGAACTCGGGGTTGACCCGGCACTCGCTAAAGCCCCTGCAATCGATAACGTGCATGACGTCTGCATCTGCGCTTGAGGACCAATTCACTTTGCACCGAGACATCGATCGGTCTCCCTTCACCTCCGCCCGACCTCGTAATGGGCAATGCCACCCCGCCCGTTACTTCTCCTGCGATCACTCGCTCGCCAGCCGTCAACATGGACATGTCATCGCTACACCGCTATCTTGCGCCCGCATCGAGTCTCCCACTTCAACACCACAGCACTACTTCGATCCGATAGTCTTCCGAACCACTATGAAACCCTCGACCTATCCTCCACCGCAACCCCAGCGGAGATAAAACGCCAATTCTACGCCCTCTCCAAGCAGCATCATCCCGATCGCAACCCTGAGGACCCCACAGCCTCCACGCGCTTCGTCGAAATCAGCGAAGCATACCACACGCTCTCCATACCCGAGAAGCGCGCAAAATACGATGCGCACATCCATCAATCAGAGCGACGCAGCGGTGCTAGAGGACATGGCTACCCACAAGGAAGTCACTCTTCCGCCGCATACGGCTCACGGCCGGCAAGCGGCCTGAACAAGAAGCGCAGCACATTCCGCGGTCCACCTCCAAGTTTTTATAACTCAGGCGGATATGGACGCCACGGTGCTAAGCGCGCGGAACATGCCCACCACGACCCCCATGCTGAGGGCCAGGAGAAGGCAGCGCCAGATGAGAGCTACGGCGATTTCGGCAAGGGCTTTGGACCAGGGCAGCAGAAGCAGGGACACGAGGTCCCGCATTTTGATGATCGGAGACACAAGGAGACGCACGATAGCGTGAATGAGCATATTTGGGCAAGGAGGAGGAAGTTTGCGAATAGGGTGAGGTTGGAAGAGGAGTATGCGAAGGGAGATATGCTGGTGAATTTCGTCATGGTCACGGGCGTAATTGGGCTGATTGGCTTGACGGTGAAGTTCTTTGGGGACAGAAATGAGGCGCAGCAAAAGAAGCGCAAGGACGACCTGTAGACCCGCTGGTACGGGTTTGTACATATACGGCTGGAGATCCCTGCACACATCACGAGACCCACAAGGGTACGCACAGTCAGTTCCGAATACAATGAGATAGATTGTTGTACATGCTAAGAAGCAATGCTACACTCGCTCACTGGACCGGATCGAAACGATGAGACCGCGCGCTATAGAACCAAAGGAATCTAAACGAACTCTCCCATGCTTTCTACAAGCCCACCGCTTAACCCTCAAAGGTGAAGCTGGTGCCGAGCTTGTGGCCGGCCTCGTTGAGCTTCTGGGTATCGAAAGAGCCACCAATGCCGAAAGTCAGACCAGAGTTAACCTTGGTGTTGTATGCGAGAGACGCAATGCCGAGGTTGTTGATCTTGGCCTAGAGATTGTATTAGTCCCGAAATCCTCCGAACGACTGTAGGGGAGACGTACCTTGGCGAAAGAGAGGGGGTCGAGCTTGTACTTGGCGGCGAGCTCAAGGCCGACGTTGGAGCCGGACTTTGAGTCCCAGGTAGCCTTAGCACCAGCCTCGACGGCGGTGTTGACGCGCTGGTAGTACGAGGCGGTGAAGACGCTCAGGGAGTTGGTAGCGGTCACGGCGGCGTTGTACAGAGGGGTGGTGTATCCAAGAGCAGCGCTGTACTTGGTGATGGCAGCCTTCTGGACATCGTAGCCAACCTCACCACCAACGACGAAGCCATCGTGGGCAACAACAGCATCAGCGATAGCACCGATGGCGCCCTGGGGCGAGTAGTCGACGAAAGCGCGGCCGTGGATGTTGGGCTGCTTGAAGTGCAGGTTGAGCTTCTGGCCCTTGTTGCCGGCGTTGGGGGCAAAGTTGGAGAGGATCTCGGCCTTGAGGCCGCTGGCAAAGGTGTCGTTCAGCTCGACCTTTGTCGCGAGGAGGTTGGCAGTGTTCCACGACTGGGTGATGCTGATGCCTGCGCCGTCCTCCGTCAGCAATGCGATTCCTATGCCACTTGCCGCGAATCTGCCCGGAGGCTGGATGAAATGAAATATATACGAGGAGAACGATGGCGTCGAGTGGAAGGGTATGATGAGTTTTATGGAACGAGGGGTAATACCGTTGGAAAGCGCCTTCTTGCCCTCGAGCTGTTACATGCACTGTTAGCGATTGTATTATTCCGCTCCATTTCGTGCCTACTTACCGAGGAGGTGACGGGGCCGTTGTGCGCCGAGGTGCCCTTGGCGGTGAAGTTCACACCATTGGGTGCCTTCAGCTTAACCTCGAGGGCAGCTACAAATGCGTAAGTGCGTGCGCGCAAATCTCAAATCATGTCCCGGACCTGCGGCAGTGTGGTAGAAGTCCTTGTTGATAAGCTGGCAGGCGTGCGAGTCAGCAATTGCATTATTGGAAGATTTTGTGGGTGCCCAAACATACGTCGTTGGAGGCCTTCGCGATATCGCTGAAAGCCGGTGGGGGGAATTTGGGGATGATCTTCTCGACTTTGACGTATTCAGTCATGATTGCGGTGTTGGAGGGTGGTAGATTTGGGGGGAAGAGAGGTGTTGTGGTGGTGTGTTGCGGGCAGAAGCAAAGTTCTTGGGCAGATAGAAAACACCTCACAACGCTGCAGGTCACGGCGCTAGCGGTGTTTTACGGAGCGGCAGCCCAGAAGGACTGGCTGCAGCTCGGCCACACGGCCGACAACGTGCATCCTGATGCCCTGCATATCATCCTAGAGAATGTAGACTACTATAAATCACAAGTTTGATGGTATGAGCACGTCTTCGTACCTCAAGACCTGTCGTTTTCTGCTCTCTTGGTAAGTCTCGAATACACTATCCTGTATCTCTACAGAGACTTTTTAGATTTTCGAACGACAGTTACATGCGTACATGTAGTCGTCAAGCTTAGCCTTTTTTTTTTTGCTTTCACGAGTCTGCTCTCTACCATCGAGCTCCGTCGTAGATGTCGTCCGACCCCAAAACTGTGGTCCGCATACACCGCCTCTCCAATACCACTGCCACAACTGCCAACACATATCTGGGTGCTGGCATGTCCAATGTAGTCCCACATGGCTGCTTCTACCTTCTGGTATTTCCCTACCTGGGGAAGGTTCACCGGACGCCGTCGCTTCGATGGAGTTTTCCCATCAATCGTCTTTAAACAGTCCCGCCAGAGTTGCCGTGCCGCTCTATCGCCAACTCCCCAGATAAACTCTAGTAGCTGCCATGTGGTGTTGCGATGTTTCCAGTCTACATCATCCAGCGTAGTACCTGACGACTACATCTGCGCATGTAAAGTCGTCCTGCATTCTAAACGATCGCCGTAGATATAGAGGATAGTGTATCCTCATTTCAGCCTTTCGCGATTTATCAAGATCCAACTCTTGAGATTGGAGCATTGAGGCATCCGATTGCAGGAGAGTGAATTTATCGATAGCGCTGTTCAGCGGAGAGGGGCGCCGGTGATCGGCGTCATCACTTACCCCCGCGCAAATAAATAAAACTCTAGGTGATACATAATCAATAACTAACAGCGTGCACCTAGACATTTCAACGTTGCAGCGACTTCGCAATCCCAGAATTAGGACTTGTTGGACTTGATCCATCGCAGCATACCCAATTGTGCGTCGTTTCAGTCTTAAACGCCTCCCAAGAGGAGCTGAACACCAACACACCTACACCACACAATGTCCACATTCGGCACACATTTCAGGGTCACTACGTACGCACCTAACATCACACACCTACTCGCTGAGTTCTAATTTTGCATTAGCTATGGCGAATCCCACTGTCTTTCTGTCGGCGCCATTGTCGACGGCTGTCCGCCAGGCATGGCCCTGACAGACGACGACATCCAGCCCCAGATGACGCGCCGGCGGCCAGGCCAATCTGCAATTACCACCCCTCGCAATGAGAAGGACCGTGTTGAGATCCAGTCTGGCACCGAATTTGGCATTACATTAGGAACCCCGATTGGCTTAAGAGTCATGAACGAGAACCAGCGCAAGCAGGACTACGGCAACAAGACAATGGACCTCTACCCACGGCCGAGCCATGCGGATTGGACGTACTTGGAGAAATACGGCGTCAAGGCCAGCTCGGGAGGAGGCAGAAGCAGTGCGCGTGAGACCATTGGTGAGTCGCTCGTCTTCACGCGAGTAGCAAACAAAGGCTGACGATATGCAGGACGAGTCGCAGCCGGTGCGATTGCAGAGAAGTACCTGCGCCAGGCGTATGGCGTCGAGATTGTCGCCTTCACTGCGTCGATCGGAAACGAGTACCTTTTCCCTCCCACACCCGAACATCCAACCTGCAGCACGAACCCCGAATATCTCAAGCTCATCGACACCATAACCCGCGAGAACGTGGATCAGTTCCTGCCCGTCCGATGCCCTAATGCAGAGGTCACAAAGCGCATGGAGGATCTGGTAGCAAAGTACCGCGATGCCGAAGATAGCATAGGCGGTACAGTGACGTGCGTAATCAGAAATTGCCCAACGGGCCTGGGAGAGCCTTGCTTCGACAAGCTCGAGGCGAAGCTCGGACATGCCATGTTGTCTATTCCAGCGACCAAGGGCTTCGAAATCGGCTCGGGCTTTGGTGGGGCCCAACTACCTGGCTCCATTCACAACGACGCATTCATCAAAGCGCCTGCTGTGCCGGCTGGCGAGAACCCGTCGGCGAACGTACACCGTCCGAGGCTCACCACCAAGACAAACAACTCGGGCGGTATTCAGGGTGGCATCACAAACGGTGCGCCTATATACTTCAACGTCGCATTCAAGCCTCCTGCCACGATTGGCCAGGCACAGACAACAGTCACCTACGATGAGGCGGATGGTGTGCTAGAGGCCAAGGGCAGACACGATCCTTGTGTGGTTCCGCGCGCGGTGCCCATTGTGGAGACGATGGCTGCGTTGGTCATCATCGACGCTGTACTGGCGCAACAGGCCAGGCAGGGAGCGAGAAGTCTATTGCCACCGTTGGATAACGTAATGCCCGTGAGGAGGTAAACTTCGTGTATAGAAGATAGAGTCGTAGATGTAAGACAGCAGCTGTAACAAAAAGGTGAACAAATGCATACGAGGCACCTGTGCGCATCCATGCACTATGACGCTTTACCACGCGCATCCATACATGCGCGACTCGGAGGCTTTGTCGGATCCAAGCAGGCGACGGGACGACGGCAGCCCTGCATTCGAGGTGGCGACATGCCGGAAAACTACGAATTTATGGACCTTCGGCAAGGTGTAGATCAGCTCTAGCCACAGCAGGGTGCTTGCAAAAGAGCCCGGTAGTGTACCGGGTACGCGATCCGGTCCAATCGGCGCACCCGAGCTAGGTAGTACATATCAATATCACGTTGAACATGTTGGATGCGAGCTCTGTAAGAGTCTACGTGAACACAAAGGAGAGCATCTAGGCTGATCATCCCCTATCAGAGCGCTGGTAACGCTCAAACGTGCTCAGTCGGGCCTTCTACCCCGTCAGGACCCGGAAGATCATATCTTGGGGTGGCGAGAACGAAACCCCACCTCAGACATGATCGCTCGCCCATCGACATCGAGATTCGAGATGTCCTTCCTGTGGGTTTCATACGCTTCGGCCCATTGCAGGCATCCTTCACGGGAGCATCGACAAGATCGTGCCGCAGCAGGTGGTGGCCACAATCATGAGCCGTAGAGCTGGTTGGCAGGAAACCAGCTCCAGACTCTGGAGAATTTCACGATAGCCTGAGCGGCACAAGACGCTCACGTTGGACAAGCAACGTTTGTGACAGCTCGTATCTCCGGCGTGCAACCGAGCACAGTTCACCTCGAGTGAAAGGGGCAGGCCCTAGGAGCAGCGCGCCAACCGAGTGCTTAGCCTACATGGCATTCTGAGATCTCGATACGAAGTTCCGCATGCGACATGGCAGACCCGCATTGCAATGCCGTTCGCCCCCTGGCCAGACGCTTCATGAGCACCGCACCAGGTCTTTTTGTCCTCCTTTCTAGAACAACCGGCACACAGTCCAATGGGATTCACTCTCCACTGCCGAAGATGCGCATGTTTCGCCACTCACGCGCCGTGCCCGAGCCGATGATGCAGTCTTTGGTTGAACAGCAACTTTTGAGGAAGGCGCATCTGGCCTCAAACGTCACATCTGCTCAATTCGCTCATCTTTTGCCGTACCACGACGGAAGTGGCTAATAACTGCTCCCACAATTCTGCTAGAGCCCGAGGATGTGAACACCCTACAATCCTCTCCACGGAGCGCGTGAGCCTGTCTTTACTCTTTTTGACATCTGTACGTTCAAGAAATGGCCCGCGTTGCTGCAGCCTCCTCGCACAGAGATAACCAAGAACACCCAGCCGAAGGGGATTCAAAGTCGAGCAAGCGGCGCTGTGTTCAGTCAGCATGCGTCCCATGTCGCAAACGGAAATCAAAGGCAAGTGCTCTTGTTTGATTAGTTCCGCACTACTTGGTGTGGTTTGATGTTGGAGATTCGCCTCCGCGGATCTTCCATACATCTATCATGCTCTCTACTCCGACCTGCAGTCCGGGAGCCCTTATCGCACCGCCTGCTAACCGACCGTGTACAGTGCGATGGCGGCACTCCGGTATGCGCAACCTGTACCGCCGTCTATAAGACTGATTGCCATTACGATGCCGAGAGCGAAAGTCGACGGTCCAAGACAGGCTCCTCATCGGCCGCGAGCACAGGCGTCAAGCGCGATGCCTCCGTCGTCACTTCGTCGCCCACCCGCGACATCGCTTCAAGTGCCGAGTTTATCATCAGCTCTATGCGGAAGCTGCCAGAGGAACACGTCTTTGAATTTATCTCACACATGCGAAAAGATCCCAAGCTCGACATCGCAGCCCTCGCCGAATCATGGCGTAAGACTGTGACACTGACACTGCCTCCGAGCACACCTCTCGAAGTCCGGAGTCTCGAAACAGATTTGAGTCATCTTCTAGGGAAGCCGGCCGTAACTCTCACGGGTCAGAGCAGACATTTTGGACATTCTGCTGGCCTCGGCCTCGTTCCTGAAGAGGAGAATTTTGGCGGTGGCCAAGTGAAAAGCGATAGTGTGCACATCGAGCGCAGAGGAACCACATGGACGAATGTGACTGACGATCTGGCCTTTATCGACAGGTTGCTTGTTCTCTACTTTACCTGGAGCCATCCCTTCTACGTTCTCTTCAGCCGCGAGTGCTTTTACAAAGATTTCAAAGCCGGACGCGAAAAGTATTGTTCCTCCTTACTGGTCAACGCCATTTGCGCATATGCCTGCCATCTCACTGACGAACCCGCGGGCCGAACAGATCCTTCTAACTTTCGGAGTGCAGGTGACCATTTCTTTGCAGAAGCTAGGAGGTTACTTTTCGAAGATGAGACTCCAAGTCTGACCACTGTACAAGCACTATGCATCATGTCGATGCGCGAACCGAGTACAGGGCGGGACAGTTCGGGCTTTGGCTACAGTGGTAGATGCATGCGAATGTGTGTTGAACTTGGACTACACTTGAACAACAGTGCTAGCCCTGCTCTACGCTTAACGCCTAGCGAAGTTGAAGTCAGAAAAGTCACCTTTTGGGGCTGCTTTACTGTCGATACGTAAGTGTCTTGAAAAACCACCACTAAAGACAACCCCACTGATAACGGGTAGAACATGGTCAATCTGCACAGGTCGCATCGCCCAACTGCCCCGAGCCGCTATTACCCTTGACAAACCCATACTCGAAGAAGTTGGGCTCACGGAAGCCTTCCCTGGAGCAGCGCGCGTACCACATGGTGTCGTTACCACACGTATGTTCCTTCAAGAATTTACTACACTTTCGGAACTCGTCAACGACAACAATTATATGTTTTTTGCGCCAAAAGAGCGGCTCACAAGCACAAAATTGCTCGATTGCTACAACAAATACAAGGCCTGGTATCGAAAGCTACCACCAGCCTTGACGATTGAAGGCAAGAAGCAACCTGAGCCACATACGCTGGTGCTACAGTAGGTCTCTTTATATACGAGTGTGAATTGTCCCAGGCGTTAACGTATCTCAGTATACTATACCACACAATCATCGTACACCTGTTCCGTCCGATGTTGAAGGTTGATCTGATCCAATCAGACGTCCACCCTCGCGATATCTGCGTCGACGCAGCCAACAGTGTCTCGACTATCGTAAGAACCTACCGGCAATTCTACGACTTCCGTGTCGCTCATCTGATTATTCCACACTGTCTTCTTTCTGTTTGTATAGTACATTTACTTTACTCAGAAGACAACAAGATTTCGTACCAGAATCTCGTTGATGGACTGCAAGGGCTGGAGGATCTTCACGAATGTCACTATTTCGGGGCCCGGAGCTTTAGGATCATTCATACTCTGGCGAAGACCTGGAAGTTGCCATGGCCTGAAGAGCTGCGTGGCTCTGAACTCATTCCAATGAGCAACCCTGACAAGCCTCAGGGCACCCTTAGTCCGCCTGCCGATCCATTACTGGTCGTACCCAACACCGTCACGACCACTGGCCACCGAATGGGACCAAACATACCCTTTTCACCCATCGGCCAAGCGAATAGAAGAGAAAGCCTATCCATGTTCGCACCCCAAGGGAACCTACAACTTGCCACGCACCCAGCCATAACGCGTCCCGGCAGCGTACCAGCCAGTCAACACCACCAACCCCCTCTTGTCAGCCACACCCCAACACAACCCTACCACGCCGGTCTTCCCGTCTCGCAGTACCAACAGTACTCGCAATCAATGTCCGCCGTCCCCACCAACGTCTCCGCAACAGTAACGTCACCCACCACCGACACCGCCGAAACACTCTTCTGGACCCCCATACCCGGCATGCCCGGCCCCATCCTCCCCCGTAACAGCTACCAGCAAATCAGTCCAATGGGCCTCAACAGCGTCTTGCAGTCATCCAACATGGGCGACCGCCTCGGTCGCGACGGCTTCAAGATCAACGAGGATTGGCAGGCAAACCACGTCAACGGCTTCACAGCTGGTCCCAATAACGGCTTCAATGCGCAGAATAACCACGCGGGGGGCGCGTACATGCCTAACACGAGTTACGCGCAACAGAGTGATGCAGTAGGCGTGCCGTATCAACAGCAGCCGCAGCATCATGGGCAACAGGCGCCGCATGGGGAGTATGATGGTAGTTGGTATTCGGGGCAGATGAGCTGACAAACGCCGTATCCGAGGGTGGGGTCTTTGACGTGGGGATGAGTGGATTGGGGGGTGGGGGTGGTTTGGATATACATTTCCACATTCCCCGAAAGAAGTCGTGTGTGATCAGAGGCGAAATGGATGGCTGAGGCGAGATTGATGGAGTGGGCGAGACGACAGTATGTTTTTTTGTAGTGGTTCGAATGTGAATGATTACAGTCAAGCTCGATCAAGTGCGATCAAGACGTTCAAGTGTGCATGTGTGCAATGTTGCAGAACTGACTATTAAATTGCGCGCATGCCTATGAATACGCTCCAAAATCAAAAGGGTATCCCGATACGTAACAGAAAACACCAACCAGAAAAGTTCCAAACATCGCAACAACGCACAGACGTACCTCTCATGATTTGCTCCACCGGCTCGCCTCAACAAGCACACTCGCCGTGCCCGCGCGCTCCTCATACAGCCTCCTCAGATCCTCCACCGACTGTTTTCGCAGATTGAGTTTGTTCGGTGTCAACATCTTCCGCTCAATCGTCTGGCCCTGAGGCTGTGCTCTAGCTTCGAAGCTCGGCATGCGTTGCAGCAGTCCCGCGCTCACGGTACGAGGCTTCGGGCCTGGAACGGGGAGAGACGTGTACTTGGAAACGGGGCGGTTCGTGATGGGATTGATGGGTGTGCTAGGGTAGACGGGGCGAGCGAGGCCGGTGATGGTGGGTATGCGGTTTGCGGAGGCGGGGATACTGGGGCGGCGGAACTCTGTGGCTGATGCCGGGTTGGTATAAGAACTTGGTGAGAAAGTTCGTGTAGTGACAGGCGACGTGCGTTCGCTTTGTGAATAGGGCGGTGGTACAGGTGGTGGATGTCTCGTTGGCGCGGACGCCGTACGCGTGGCATCACCCGTGGACAGGGTGGGCAAGTTGGCTAGTCCAGGTAATGCCATTGCACCCTGTGGCCGACCTGCAGTCTTTGTATCGTCTGTCCAGTCCCAGGGCGACTTCGATGCTGACGTTGGTGTTGACGCAACGGCAAATTTCTCCACGTTATCAACCTGCTCTGCTGTCAGGGTTTTCCTCTTGGGAATATGGATCGCACCAAAAGCAGGAACAGAAGTGGAATTGCGCGTACCAGACTTCTCACCCGAGACTTGATCCCATCGTGGGGGCAGCGGCGGCGCTTGATCTACGTCCCTCCGTGGGGCGAACCCGTCCGTAGTCGCAGCGTAGGTCAAGGGCGACTCGGCAACGTCTTCAGGTGCATCCGAGATTATGGTGGAGTATCTTGGAGGTTGTACCTGTATTGGCGGTGCGGGTTTGCGTTTGGCGGAATCAGTGGAGGACTGAGAGGACGGGATACGAGACCGCGGCGGTAAAGGAGGTGGCATGTCTTGAGACACCTCAGGGTACGGCTGGGCGACAGCTTCGGAGGATTTCTCATTATCCTCGAGAGTAATGCCACTGACTTGTTCTTCCAGAGAAGCCCTTCCTTCGCCTGATTTGCGCTTCTCCTCTACAGGATCGTCCCAATCGGCTTCGTCCGTGGGCAACTCTAGCTCTTCGTAGAAGACGTCTGGCAATTGCTCGCAAGCTTCGCGAAGACCGTTTGACCACATGTTGACTGCATGGGTGAAGATCCTTCTGATGATGGAAGACATCTTAGCATCCTCAATCTGGTCCGGTCCGCACAGTAACGCTGGCGCGAAGCACACAGCCAAATTCTCAGCCGTCATTTTGTTGTCCTCGTGGCGGGATGACACCGCGTCAAGTAGTGGTAGAAGGTGTCGGACAATGATTTCTCTTGAGATGCCAGGTAGGAGTGACCACTCAGAGTTAGGCGAGAACAGATCTGTTAGCCGATGAAGGTCGGGGACGTCTTGAGGGTCGCCGTAAAGCCGCTTCAAGTCGCCGTACGAAGTTGTAGGAAATATGGGCTGCCGCAGCGAAGCGTACCATGCCTTGATCAGTGCCGCGGCCATGAAGACTGAGTAGGAATCCTTGGCGTCCACCTCGGCGATGATCTCGTCTTGTAATTCAGCATTTGGGTACGGCGGTGGTGGTAGTGTCACTCCGTTGTCCTTCCATACAATGTATTTTTGGCCTCGATCGTAGGCTTCCTTCAGCACATCACGCAGCTTCGCATGTGGGGGCACCCTGAAGAGGCCTTCGGATCTGACATTCTCCTCCAAGAGTACAAAGCTTGTCGTCTCTCGCAAGACCCTGGGAAACCGCGTTCGGCCATTGGTACTCGTGGGGAACGGGTTGCGGGCCCCAAACGCTCGGCGGCCACTTGCATGCTGCACGAATATGTCGTCGGATAGGCGGCGGTCGGTGAGATAGGTCGAGGGCGGTATAATGAGGTTTTCGATCTGGAGGTGCTGGGCGAGGTTTGTTAAGCTGGATGCTGCTGAAATTAGCAACCATGACAAGTGTACTCAGGAAACACCTACAATGGTACGTCTTCCTCCGGAACTTGGGGCTGACAATGGTGGAGAATATCTCGGTCAGTATGCGCACCCAGGCTTTCTCGTGCACAATGTACAGCTTCTGCAGCCGCTTGCGCATGGCCCTCGACAGCACGTGATACGCCTGCAGGAACCAGCCCCAGCCAGGCCGGTGCTTCTTCGAAGTAGCCCCGCCATCGCCGTCCCCCGCGAAGAAGACGACCTCGTATTCGTATCCCTTCAGCAAGTCGTCCTCTTCGGGCAGTCGCGCCAGAACGTAGGGAAGGAGCGAGTCGAAGTCGGTGTCGTGCGTGTCGGGCATGGCAGCCGCGTTCAGGATGAAGACCGGCCGGCCCTCCTTGGAGGGAATGGGCGACCGGTACAGAATGGAAGTCGCGGCCTTTGCCATATCTGTAGAATAGTCGGAGCTTTGGCGGGGCGGCGGGACGGCTGAGAGCGACGAGCTGCGCAGGCGGTTGGCTACTTTGGTGCGTATGCCACTCATGGCGACAGCGCTGTGGGCTTACAAAGACCAAATCCAGCGGGTCGTATTCGTGCAGTAGATCGTGATAGGGAATGGGGCAATCTGGCACGTGAGAATGCGGAGGAGGTGGGATGCGGCGGTGCCAAAGGCTGGCGGTGCAGGGGATATAAGCATATGATGTTGGGCGACGAGAGAGGCGGCAGGAGCCGTAGGTAGCGCGATTATGTGGCTTGCTGTGATTCGGGCAATCAACCACTGTCAAGTTTCACACAACTCAGCCCTGGAGCCTACATTCACGGCCCCGCATCGTCTAAATATGGTTGCTAGATGGTGACGCATCTTTCGGGTCCGCATGCCGTCCTTGCACATCAGAGATATGGGAGCTGTGCCATGGCCGGTGACGCGCAAGACAGCGGACGTGGATCAACGCTGGGCATGTTATTGAATACTCCAACTAATGAGGTATCATGCTATGGATACCCCTACATACTTCATGCCAAGCTGTCTTGTGCTTGCCCAGTCGGTCTACTCAGCCCCATCTGCACACCTATCTATCGAACGCAATTTCCCAGATACATGTCCATGTTTTCACGCGGTGAGACCTAAAGATTACTCCGAATCCTCTGACTCCACCTCGATGCCGGCCTGTCCTCGGCCATCGGGGTCAAAAACTACTTGTACCCCTTCGTCCTGCAGCCTCATTCGCACCGTCTGGAAGCGTTCTGAGTTCCTCCTGAACTCGTCCAAATTAGAGCCGCCTCCCTCAAGCGCTCTAATCAGATCCTGCTCGGTGACGTCTACACCAACAAGATTTTCGATGTGAATACTCTGAAAATATTCACGCAGCTCTTCGAGACTCGCAAGCAGTTGGGCTCGGCTCGCTGATGAGCCCTGTTGGCCGGTGGCAACCCCTGATAAGTCGTAGGACTGCATGCTGTCGTCTGGTGGAAGTGGATCTGAAACAGAGGTGTACTTGGACTTCACGCGCGTATCAAGCAGTGCCATCAAGTTACGGTCATCGGAGAGGATTACGTGCCTCGCCAGGTCATCCTCTGGTATGTGCGCCAGCCAGTTCGGATCTTCTCCTAAGCCCAACTCTTCCTCCAAGGAGTAGCATATCTCGACAAGCAGACTTGTGGATTCAGTTGTATTCCACAAGTCCTTGGCCTTTGACACGTAGAGCTGGCAGAGTAGCTCCTGGTAGTCGCCTTGAGGTTCTTTCCCCCACACTGGCTTTGGAATCGGTGATATGTCGAGCTCCTTGCACAGGCGGGCGGCTATCCAGGGATACTCTATGACTGCATTCCGCAGTGTTGAGCGCGCCTTCTGTGGCTCCTTCAGCCGATCGTGGGCTAGAGCCACGCTGAAGGCGAGGTTCGGTGGAACCTTCCAGAGGCGTTGTAGATGGTCAGACTCAACCAAATCAATCACGGCCTGTGGATCACGGCCTCGTAGTGCTAATTGATCGAAGATGAGTCGGATGCAATACGGATCGCGTTCAGGCTCCATAGCTAGCATCAACTTCGCCCACTCAAGGGCTGTCCGCCATGTCGCGCGGATTGTCAATGTGCCAATGTACCTCCAGATAGCGAGCCAGAATTCGCGGTTCTCAGGCCGACGAAAATCAAGCCGTGCCTTGCCAGCAGCAAGATTTGTTGAGAAAGTAGAATGTATAGAGCGGCCAAAGGTGAATAGGGCGCGCTCGAGCAGATCCGAAGCGGTTGCGTTATCTTGCTGTTGTTTCGCAATTTCAGATACTTGTAGAAGGGTAGAGATATGGTAAGCTATATAAATGTCAGTGTGCAGAGGGAAATGACCGAGCTCTAGAGACTTACGGTTGAAGTGAAGCAATTGAATCATGCGTTCTGGATCCATGCTTCCTACACATACCTGGAACTGCTTCTGCACTTCCTGGTACGTTCGATTGTGAACAAATCGATACTCAACAACTCCGTCGGCTCCTTTTTCAACGACCTCCATTCCAAGACCCCCAGATGTTGCGCGTGGCCACTCCTCTTTTCCTTGAATGAATATGTTACGTCGAAGGCCTAGTGATGCGAGTCCACGGGCACCAGGCGCGTTCCGCCCGGCAACCGCAGCAGCAATACCGCCTTGCTGACCTTGACCTCGTTGCCGTTGTCGTGGCTCATCATCAGTATTCTGGAGTGCTGCTCGGCCAAAGAGCTTCTTCATCTCGTTCGCTGCGTGCAAATACTGTGTGTCTATCCTCAGCACCGAGCAAAGCTGCTTCATCTCTTCGCTGATAGCTGAAGTCTGCTGATTGGCGTTCGATCCGGCTTGGCTGCTCGATGTCAAATCCAGCGCCAGCAGTGCCCTGTCAATCTCGTCAAGTCCAGATGAGCCCTTAGTCGTTGCTGGACCTGCAGCAGAATCTGCAGCCGTGCTTTTCGATTGCCCTTTCTTCTTTTTCTTCTTGCTCTTCTTGGGTTTTGATGGTGCAGGTGCCGCTTCATCATCTGCCTTGGGATCTGATTCTGGTTGCTCTTTCTCCAAATCATCATCGTCGTCCTCGTCTTCATCATCGCCAGCATCTCCTAGCATTGCAAACAGGCTCGGTTTTGGTTTTGACTTTGGCGCCGCTTCCTCTTCTGACTCTTCCTGTTCATCTTCCTGCTCTTCTTGCGCAAGCCTCTCCGCCATCTGCTTCTCTTCGAGGTCCTTTTGCGCTCGTCGAAGCGCACGCGACGACATGTTGCTTTGATTATGTAATCGACAGGTATGTGTGTGGTTTTAGGAAAGTAGAATGTGTGTCCTCCTCAAGCTGAACGTCAACTAATTTAGTCAGAGATTAGTCGATGAGTTTGATCCTTGGCAAGTCCCAAATCTCTGCATGGTTGGAGTTAAGGTTATGACGTGGGGTTCGTGGTTGAAGCGCGGCTCTTTGCGGCCGAACGGTTTTGTATTGTGTGGCGGTCATTGGTGATTGCTTCTAGGTGGGCACAGACCACAACTCGGTTGTGCCTGCCCGTCGACAAACTAAGGCAGCATGATTTCACTTCCTTAGCTTGTCTTGTCAACCACTCTCCTACCCCACATTCACGATTCCTGGAGATGCGTCGGGCAGCCCTTCAAGTGTTTCGCTCTGCCCGTCGCCCGTGTCTGCGCAAGCTCGCCCGCAGCCGCACTGCTGTCTTTGCTCCTAGCAATGGCCTAGTCTTTCGGGCCTACCACCATTTCCGCCCACGTGCTTCGCCTGTGATCCTCTCCTCGTCGATGCAGTTCCGAGCCATCACGGGAGCGTTGGTAGCTGCTGCCGTCGCCTCGGGCGCATTTTACGCTTACAACGGTAACCAGACCGCCAATTCCACATCGCCCGTAGAGCAAGCCAGGAACCTATCGACGGCGGCCACGACCGGCGAACCAACACGGAAAGCGCTTGTAGTGGGCCCCAGTGAGCTGTACACGGGTACTATCACCGGTTCGGGTCCTTTAGCGAAAGAGACGGACGACTACGGCAGGAAGGTGCTGGAGATGCTGGACCCGGATCAGACGACGGCGAAGCTGCGCAAGAATGAGGAGTCATGGCTGGTAGGACGTGGGCAGGGCGTCGTGCGGTATGATGTAGTGCAAATTCCGAGCAACGACCCCATCGAGGACGACCATGCCGAGAAGATCATCGAAGTACCATCCAACCTGGCAGCTACCGACGGTGCATCAGCTAGCGATTGGATGTTCTGGGGCGTCTTTGACGGTCACAGGTATACGCATCCAGTACCGATTTCTGAATAGCCGCTAACGTGCACAGTGGCTGGGTGACCTCTGCCAAACTTCGCCAGACGCTTATCTCCTTTGTTGCACGTGAGCTCGATTCCACCTACAAGTCTGCCGTCGAAGACCCCGCACTCCGCTTTCCAACCCCAGAGTCCATCGACAAAGCTATCAAAACTGGTTTCGTGCGCTTGGACAATGAGATTGTACACGAGTCTGTCAAGAAGGTCAGGAAGGCACAGTCGAAGGCTGCTGCTGCGGAGCTGCTCGCGCCGGCATTATCGGGTTCATGCGCTCTATTATCATTCTACGACAGTCGGTCAAAACTACTTCGTGTGGCATGCACCGGCGATTCTCGTGCGATTCTCGGTCGCAGGGGCCCCAACGGCAAATGGACTGCTACTCCTTTGTCCGAAGACCAGACTGGAGGCACCACCAGCGAGGCCGAGCGCCTGCGCAAAGAGCATCCTGGCGAGCCCAATGTGGTCAGAAACGGACGCATCCTAGGTGGACTAGAGCCCTCCCGTGCCTTTGGTGACGCTTACTATAAGTGGTCGCTGAAGACGAATGAGGAGTTGAAGAAGTCGTACTTTGCGCGGACGCAGTCATCGCTGTTAAAGACACCTCCCTACGTTACCGCTGAGCCAATTATCACTACCACTAAGGTGGAGCCGGAGAAGGGCGATTTCGTCGTCATGGCTACTGATGGTCTCTGGGAGATGCTCACGAACGAGGAAGTTGTGGGACTCGTTGGAGAGTGGCTCGATGTTCAGGGCAGCCCAAGCGGACACGCTTCTCAGACACAGTCTTGGCTGAAGAGCTGGTGGTCGTCGCAAAAGCAGTTGCCAGTCGAGCAGAAGGGCGGTGAGAGTGGAGAAGGTCAGCGCGCGCCAATCCGCCAGCAGCAGTGGGGAACCAAGACCAGTCTCAACGAGAGATTTGTGGTCGAAGACAAGAATGCGGCAACCCACCTTGTGCGCAATGCACTTGGTGGCAAGGACCAAGATCAGTTGAGCGCATTGCTCACGCTGCCGAGTCCATTCTCAAGACGATACAGGTAATGATGCAGAGATACTTGGAAAGCACAACTGTGGACTAACATCGAACAGGGACGACTTGACTGTCGAGGTCATCTTCTTCGGCGAAGGCAGCTCAAATGGAAACGTCACGCTGAATAAGGAGGCTAGCGCAGCAGCACCTGAACCAAAAGCGAAGCTATGAGTATCAGGAAGTGATTTTCTTTATTCTTCTTCGCATCGCTGCTCTCTCAAGCATGTTTCTTCAGATCTCGGCATGGAGTTACTGGCGATCTGGGGAATGGTGTTCGCAAATAAGTAGGATATTTGTGGGATGTCTTCTGTGCTATTTGATGGATGTTACATTCCATCCACCTCTCGAACCTTTTCTTCCAGCCTCTCTGGCAGATCCAAACAAATAAACATCATATTCTCCAGTCGATGTCCAGGCGTTGCGTCATGGCACAGCACAATTGTCTCTCAACGCTACCCATTCCCGAAATTCTACCCACTCGTTGTATCTTTGTCGTAATCGTTCATTTGCGTTCTTTTGTTTCCGCATCTTGCAATCTAACGATTGGTTAGCTTTGGACTTGGTGACTAATGTGTCTTGGAAGTAAAGCATACAGTCGAAAAGCCAACGAAACCATTGGCGCACCCTGGTCGAGGCCAGGATGAGAGTGACCAAGATGCTCGAAACCGCAATGAGTACGCCGATAAGGGTGAATATTGCTTCCTTGGACCAACTGGTTGGGGGCGGGTAGGCTTTGGACAGCTCAATGTCAGCGGGCAGGATTGGCGTGGCAATGGCTGAACCAATTAAGATCACACACAGGACCAACAGAGTATGCACCGTCATGCTAGAGCCGTCACGTGGTTTTGTGTTTTGTGTTTCAATGAGCAGGGCCATGCAGAAGGGGGCTATGCAGAATTGGGCTTGCGAGCAGAAACAAGAGAAACAATGGGTTGGGGAAGAGCTGTTTGTGTGTGGTAAAATCGAATGAATTGAAACTGTTTGATCTGGAATAGCGGTTTACGGTGCGGAATCATTCTCTATTTGAATCGCGGAGGGCTTCGTGAAACAGCAGTCAGCCTTCCGCCGCAGTGCGGCCGCACGGCGTTAATAAGTGGGACATCTTCTCCGGATGCGGCATAGGTGAGGCTGTGGCGGCGCAGGAGACAGGTGGGTAGCGCGGATTAACGGCGCACCCTATTTGCGTAGAATTTGGACACGCCAGCTTTCCCGACTCCTTCTCCGACTGCTTCCACTCAGTGTTGCCTTCTAGGATTGTTTTTTCTGACCCCGCGTCAACTGCACCCAGCTTTGAGATACTAGCTACTCGTCGTATCTCTTGCACAAGTCTCTTGATCAGAGTCTCATATCTCCGCGAAAACCAGGCTGGTGCATGTCAATATTATCATCAACATCCTCGACGTTCGTGAGGTGACTGAAAAGGAAAAGAGTAAACGTTTGCATGCTCTGAAAGATAGTACCATTGTAGGAGTAAAGTTGACAGCGCTTTTGAAATTAGGATAAGCGTAAAGAATGTTTCCATCGATCAAGAAAGGCTGGGCAAAAACGACGTAACTGGCGCTACATGGATTACAGGATGCTCATTTGTACGGAATTCGAATGAACGCAATAGACTCCGCTGCACGATTGAAAGAACAACAGAAGACGTCTCAACAACATGGTATGCAACAGAATGCAAGTTATTAACAACGAACAAGATGCCAGATACCTCGGCCAGCTACTTGAATCTACCGCATCAGAGCCACAGCTACAGCAACGAGCAACCCAAGGTATACAGCTGAAGGCTGGCTGATTGTAGCTGCTAGCGATCGAGTGGTCGTCCCACAGCACGGTCGATTGTACGTTACACCATTCGCTCGCGCGGCGACTTCAAATACGCTCCCAGGCACAGGGCCGTAATTGTAGAAGTCAACCAGGAGCCAGTTCGGAGGACGATCCCATTTTTCTACACCAAACGTTAGCATATCGATACACAGCAGCCAGTGATTACTCGCAAATCAGAAGAGATGGGACAACATACCAGCACACTGGGTCGTCATCAGCCCCAAACTCCCCGTCCCAGTCACCGCATTCGTTTCATTCAGCAGCGCAGTATTCGGCACCAAAATACTCGCGCCCCCAAACGCAATCTCAGCATTAAGATTGTGATTCGCCATATACATCATATTCTTCGCCTGGGCATCACTTATCCCCTCTGGCCGTCCAATCGTGCACGGAAAGTTGAAGTCCGTCGGCGAGAACGGCGTTTCCCAGATATTGTAAAACTCCCACAGCATGTATGGGACGTTTGTTGTGTCTTGGTTGTAGTCGATGAAAGTGACTACGCGCTTTTGACTCAGGATCATTTGCCCCAGGACGGGCCAGTCGTTCAGGGCCATTGCGGTCTTGGGGGGCTGGTAGATGTAGTTTATCAGGCCGGAGGATCTTATGGGAGCGTCGAAGTCGACAGCTGTGACGAGTGCGTCGCCATTCGAGTCTTTGTCTCGCCAGTTGTAGTTTCCAAATACAATGGTTACTACGTCGAAGGGATGTGTTTCGACCCAGGCAGTGACGTCGCGGAGGTAGTCTTCTACGGTGCCTTCGTTGAGGAGGTCGCAGGAAGTGTGGCAGTAGTATAATGTGCCGTTGACGTAGTGAGCTTGTCCTTGCAGCATACGAATGCCATCGTTGAGTTGCTGTGTTACGCTGTACTGCTGGTTACGCGCGGCATTGTTCTGGCGCGTAAAGGGCGAGTTATGCGCGCATACTTCGGTAATGTTGGAGTATTTTCGATTGCAGAACTCGACGTAGTTGTTGCATGGTTGAGTGTTGACTGGCCGCGGTGGTGCGGATCGTGTGCTTGTTGCAGCTACAGTTCTGTTGGCACCACCAATGTTTGTAACGGGATCTTCTGCTGCTGCAGTAGTCGTCGATGATGAGATGGTAGCATTTGATGGTCTTGAGTTTCCGGGGGGTGATGGTCGTATCGCCGTTGCTATTATGCTTCCTTCAAAGACCGATGGAAGTGTGATGCCAGGGAGGTAGTCGCTGGCACTTCTTGGGGTACCGCTCAAAGTGACAAAGTCGCTAACGCCTCTCAAAGACCCACTCAATGTGGACACTGAAGGTAACTGTGTAGTTGAAATAGAGCTGCTCTGGGCTGTAGTGAGACTAGCCAGCCCTAACAATGGTATGATGATGCTGTTCATGTTCGCTTCAAGGTATGTCTTGATCGCTTCCAAGGTTTGACAGTAGACCGCGTTACTTGGTCTTTGGTATTAATTTGGTCGCGTCACTAGGCACCTTGGTCTCGAAAGTAGTGTGATGTTTGAAGGCGTCGGAGAAGTCCAGAATGCGAGATAAACTGCTGAGCGCAATGCGAAAACTCTCCCAGCACGCAGATACTCGACCAGGAGAACGAAAGGATATCGACGACAGGAAGATAATTGTTGGCCTGAACTGCGGCAGCAATACTTTTCATCATCTAAACAGAATTCCGGGGTTCCCTATTTGGGCCGTGCGAAGTGACGTCAAGCCTCCTGCTTCAACCAACGATCGCCCGCTGCCGCGCGACGGCCTCAACTAGTGTCCTTAGCGGTACGCAAGTGCAAGATCTGGACGGTCTTGGTGTTTTCCAGCCGGAAGGTTGCGGTACGACGATAAAATAATGAGATAGGTTTGACAGCAGCACCTCGTGAGATGCTTGAACTGTAAACGCGTTTTATAATCTTAAAGTCTTACATGCGTACAGCTCGATCTATACACGATCAAGATGAGAAAAACTCCTCAAACTTGCTCTTGCCCTCCAGCTGTTGAATCTCACGCTTCAAGACATCAATCCTGTAATTCTTGAACGCCTTCTCGATCCTTTCCTTACTTGCTGGATCTTTCGTGATAGTTCTTGACGCACTTGCCGTGCCTGTGAGTAAACCAATCTCTCCTCCCAGGAAAGTTCCGCCAATGGAGAACAAAATGAATGTAGCTGCATCGCCCCATCGTGAAGGCGATAGTTTAGCTGTGATGTCTGGGATGGGTTCTGCAAGGGTTCAGTCCGAGTCCACATTTAGTCAAACGATTCGCATTACCTGCTCGGCCGTCTGCAAAACGCACTTCTACCGGCTTCTCCATTGCTCTGAATGCGTTGAAGTAGGCCAGGCGCATCGCACGAAGCCGGAAGGCAAAGTACACTCCAAGCCCAAGTCCAGCAAGCGATGCGATTCCCGCGTGTGTCGAAACCTTGCCTCCCGCACTTCTCAATAGGTCACGATCGGATTGGTTCAGACTGTAACATGTCAGTATGCACCATATGGCGTTGCTGGAGGCTTCGTTACTCATGCTGTAAATGTTCCTCGGCTAATTGCCTTAGATCTGAGCTCCTATTCGAACGGAATGCAGCCAACGACTCGGACATTGTGATAATGTACAAAGGTAGAATGAAATAGTTGAAATTGTATTTGAGTGTGTCTCTTGATGGCAGGAGATGGATGGCGCTTCAGCGCGCATCTAAATGATTGTACCGATGACATCACCTACACGCAAGGCCGACGGATGTAGCCGGAAGAATCCACGCTACCCACTTGACATGTGCCAACTGCACCTGTGATCTCGACAACGTTAACTGCCTGTGACAGCTCACAAACAACTGTTTCTAACTAGTGTTCATGGTCCGGTTCCAGCGCGAACGGTAGACCACGGAATGAAAACGAGTCAAACTCCCTGGCACATAGCTCCCTCAAACTCTCAACAATACTTTCTTGCCTTGGTTCCCAATGCCAATGTAAACCTTGGAGAATCTGTATGTCAATATCTAAGGACCGCAATCCTTGCATTTCTGTGAGGTTCTTCCAAACTGCAATCCACATCTGTGTCCGATAGTGCGTTTTGCGCGACTCGAGGCGCGGCGGCCCACCCTTCCAATCCCACTGGAGTTTGATCTTTGTTATCTGGTGCATGCGGTGTGGCAGTATGAGTTTGGGTAAATGCGCGATGCATAAGTAATGGAAGTCGAATGTGGGTAGCGAATAGAGCATATCTATAGTCTCGCCGTATCTGTTGCTGCATGAGTAAGGGTACATGCGAACTTGCAAGGCCGGGATGGATATGAAGTAGTGCACTCACATCCTCCGACAAGTGAGAAGCAATGCTAATCTTCCTCGTTTGTTGGCCACAATGCCATGATTCGGCACTCCACGCATATGGCCATCTTGCCAAAAGACGTGCATCGTTGTTTGAAAATATTCTTTCCAGACCATGATGCGTAACTCTGCTGGCAACTGCGAAAGGAGTGGTGACGTCTCCTGGATGTTGTGACTCGGTGCCTTTCTAAACATGAGTGAACCAGACTGAGGCATAGTTGGAGTTAACGGTCGCCTCAAACGGGTCCTTAAAACAACTGGCTTCGAGCCGGAAGGTGCGCGCGTGCCATTCTCTTTTTGAGCGCGGCGCTTGTCGCAACGATGACAGAAATACATATACGACAGTAAGACAGGAAACGTAGGACACATCAAACACCAAAAGACAGTTTGGGGAAGACTTTTTTTAGTCATTTTGTGTGCTTTGGTGAAAATGTAGGGCGCCACAAGACATAGAATATAAATGATGAGCTTGGGGGCTGTGTTGTTAATCAACTAGGCAGCTAGAATTGGCGGGCGACGTCTCCGAGGCAGCAAGTGAGGCACTGAGGTGCGTCGTCATGCGATGATCTCTGACATGCTCACCAGAATGTGTCGAAGTAGATGATAATGTATAAGATGAGTTTGAGGGCAGTCCAATTAGGGAAGGCATGTTTTGAGGATCGTGAGAACGTGTGAAGAACATGGGATGCTCGTGGTTGAGGCAGCTTCTTAGCGCGACGCTAACCAGATCGCGGAGAGCACCTACTCAAGCTCCTGATAATCACCCACATCCATCGGCCCATCCGCATCCACCAAGCCCAGCCTCACCCTCGCATAACCCTCCAACACCCCCCTCACAAACGCACTCGGCAACTTCTCCCAGTCCACGCAATGCCAATGCCCCGGACTCGCATTGTGCCACACAACGTCGACCAGGAACTTGCACAGCGCATCCGCCTCGCCCAGCTGCGTGAATGCGAAACAAATGTCGTCTTCAGCAGGTAACTTTGTCTCCGCGCTCGAGCGTATGTGTTAGAACAGCTCGTCCAGGTATTCTGTGCGTAGAGCGTCGATGTCGTCCGTTTCGCACAGGGCGTACAAACGGATGAGGTTGTGCGTCCTGGCTGCGCCCTTGTTGGCTGAGGCGCCGTACCAGCTATCAATGAGGGCAGTAAGGTCCGCATCGTCGTTGGGCTGGTGCTCTGGAAGCTGTTTGAAGTGGAGGTAGTACAGTAGAAGTTCAACCAAAGTGATGTCTTATTTCTCGAGGGATGAGGGCTCGTCGTGGAGGATGGAGCACGAGGGGAAAATGGAGCGGAACATGTAGATTGGTTTACGGTCGGGGCCGTGGTGGAGTTCGAGTTACGGGTCTTCAGAGGCTTGACGGGTATGCCATGGTGCGAGTCTAGTAGGGCCGGGCTAATTGTTCCGTGTGCTTTTACGCTTGGGATGCATTGTAGAGTGCAATATGACGTGCAAAAACAGAATGAGAAAAAGGTGAAAGAAGGATTCGAAAGGCTGAGAATCTTACAAACAAGACCAAGATAAATCTCCATGTGGCAAAGTGCTTATCCTCTTCAAGCCATTATCGCCTACTCGCCTCTCAAGTAAGGCAGCGTTACAGAAATGAAAAAAAGACATGGCAATCAGAATGTATCCAACGAATGAGCAAGGCTCCCGAGGTCCCGATGACATGGATCAAACAATTCGATACAGCCACCATGCATCTTGCCGAGAGACACGGCTGGGGTGATGTGGAAGAAACGACATGTCGGTTTACTGCGAAGGAGAGAAATGTCTCGTGTGTGCTATAACGTAGGGCCCGTTGCTGGATGTTTGCTTCATTCAAGAAAATCACCCCCAATTAAAAGAATCTCGACTAACAAACAATAGAAGTGTCTAAAGAAAATGTTCGAGCACCTACACAATATCTCATCTCACATCGCACCTCACACGCACACACACACACACACACACAACTGCCCACCCCATAATATTCACAGCGCTTCATCTTCCTTATATAAACTAGAAAAGCGCTAACCCCAGCCCACCCAATCCTCACCTCTCACGCCCAGAAGACAGCACTGCCAAAACGCCCAAAATAATATCGTCTGTGGACAGACACACACACAATACAAGATTCCGAGATGTGTAAAGGAATAATGCTCAGATACTTGGAAGTCCTTATGTGACCTACGACGTGTCCAAACCCCCCGCTTTGTTTTGTACACTGGCGTTCTCGGGGTCATGCATGCTACTCCCCTTGCTCCCACAATCTTCTACTCCTGTCCGAATCCAACGGTTTCCTCCACGGCGATTGTGAGCTTCTGGTTGAGTATTTCAAAGGTCTTGTATCCAGGCAAATCGAGACGATTGAAACTGATTCAAATGTTAGCTGTTATCCCTTCTCGGATGTGAAGATCCAACGTACCATGTATGCGACTTGGGCAACTGATTCGGCTCGCCCGCCTTCTCAATCGTAAATCGTCTCGGCCCGTCGCTGCCCTGTAGATCCTTGAAACCATTGACAGGAATACGCGATGTACCTGTAGCAAACTGCAATAGTCTAGACTTCTGCTCGGCGTCCCAGCTCCGAATGCACTTCCAGAAATTCTGGATGACCTCGTCGTTCTCGGTGTAGCCGCGATAATCGGTGTGCTTCTTCCAGTCCTCGACGTCAATGTCGGCGATACCACCAATCAGCAATTCGAGTTCACGCTCGTCGAACACGTTTACTAAGTCGGCAGGGATGAGCTCGTGGAAGCCGGTAATGAAGGCCTGGAACTGCTCTTCAACTCGTTTTTGGATACGCCACTCGGTGATAAGTCTACGATGGTCAGCATAATGATTCATCTTCCCGGTATTCGGCACTTACTCCACATATTCGTGCTTGTTCTCGTTGGTGACCTCCATCTCTTCACCGCCTGGCTTGAGCTCGATGCTAACGGTCTCACCAAATCGCTCGTCGTCGGTTGCAAAGGTTAGCTCAAGAGCGTCGGTGATGTCGTTGTTCCTGCACGAATTAGCTCTGTATAGCATATGATGATGTCAAACTTACAGCATCCATTCCAAATTGCGGTGGAAATCAGCATCCACACCCTCCATGTCCTGGAGGGAGACCTTCTTCCGGAGAATCATCTTGTAAAACGCTCCAATGAAGAAAGCATCCAGGAAGCGGCGGTGGAAGATGGCGAGGCCAACGACACGCCCGATGAACTTGAAGTAGTTCAGATGCTCGGGGTTGATGCCGGAATGTGGGTTGATCTGAAGGGTGTAGTTGTCGTGTGCGGAGTACTCGAACAGGCAGTAGAAGGGGTTGAACATCTCGTGGGAAAGCAGGAAGAAGAATTCTCGGGAAAGACCTCCGTAGTCCAGACCGTCTTCTCCGTCGAACTTGATCATAAGTCGCTTCTTCAGATCGGCAGCGCTCTGTCGCATAACCTCGTGGTACGAGTCCTCGAAAATATGCGTCCGCCTGACTTTGACGTGGCATTGCCCACTAACAATGCGGAGTGCTGGTTGCGATCTGAAGTAAATCAACTTGCGACGGAAATCACGCTTGTACTGGGGTACGTTTTGATCCAGCGACGAGGGTAATCGCGGGTCGTCCCATGTGGTGGTCTTCGTGTTGTGGTCGACAAAGTACACGCGTGCGGTGTTGGTGAGTCGCATTTCCCATCCAGACGGTAACGGTCCAAGCTGGGAGACGGGTTGCTGTTGAATGGTGCTGCCATTGGCGCTCTGGCCACCGTACATCCTTATGTACTGCTGTCGGCGCGGGTCCACCCAGGTCGTCGTTCGTGTGTTGTGATCGACAAAGTAGGGTCGTCCTTCCGGGGTGTGTCTTTGCTCCCATCCTGATGGCAGCTCTCCTGTACCGGCGGTGGTCGCACCGGTAGCCATCATGCTCGCCGCATTGGCAGAACCTGCCGGTGGTGATGGTTGTCGGTCGGTGAGAGTAGGCGAATTCGCTCCTGTACGGTCTTCTGGCAGCATGCGGTTCTGGTGGCGAGTGCGTTCCTGCTGGGTCTGCGCCGCCATGGCATTTTGCGAGTCCGTCTGGCTGAAGCCTGCACCTGGTCTGATCCACGTAGTCTGCCTGGTGTTGTGATCGACATAGTACGTTCGCCCGAGATGATCCTCGCGTCTTTCCCATCCGTTCGGTAACCTCCCTTGAGCATCCTCAAACGCGCTGTATGCGCCATTTGTTCGGTTCTGCGGCGGTGCTCCGTTGGGCGCTCCTATCGGCGGGGCAGCACTCGGTGGAGCAGCGGGGGGCGGTTGGCTGAGCCGCTGAGCGGACGGCTGTGTGGAGACGGGCGGTCGTTGTTGGCCGGGGAAGCTGTCGGGGTGGAGATTCGGCGTGGACTGGTGGGGGGTGGAGCCGTTCACGGCAGGGCCAACCACGGACGGATGTGGAGATGCGGTGGGACGGGTGGCGTTTGCCGCGCCCTGGCTGATGGGTGTGGTCAGGTTAGTGGAGAGGTTGAGGATGAGCTTGCCGTGCACGACCATGTTGTCGTTGGACTTTTTGAGGTCGCGTGTGAGCATCTCTGTGGGGGGTAAGTATGTACAAGTCAGGTGGAGCAGGCAACGTACCATCCCCACCGGCGTCCAGGTCGATAACGGAACCGATGCGGACGTTGATGACGCCGAGGAAGCCCTGATCCTTCTTCTTGAACTTCTTCTGGTCGAAGATCTGAACCGCCAGGACGCTCTCTTCGTTGACTTTCCTGCTCGGTGTTAGCGCTGTCTGGCATGCAGGATATGGAGTACGACGCACATGTCGAAGCTCTCGTTCCAGTAGGGGTTCAGCGTCTTCTTGATGACGCTCGTCGTGCGCGTCTGCTCGCCATTGATCGTGGCCACGGCGAAGGGGTCCGGGAAGCCTATATGCATGAGAGCCATGTCACGTTATCCCGAGTGAAGGAGCACATACGGAACACATCGCGCTTGTAGAGCCCGTCGGCGGCGATAACTGCATGCTGTCAGTCCTCTCCTCAAGCTCAAAGCAGCCACGGCCGGGGTGAGACGCACTGGTGATGCGCAAGTTGGGCTGGCCAGCGGCGTCCATGATGCGCCGATGTGGTGGTGAAGTCGATGGCGGGGGTGTCGAGAGGTGCGGCTCTCAGAGCTCGCCGTGGTAGAGGGCCCTTCTCGCTGGTGGTCGGCGCTGTTGACGTCTCCTGGCAGGCTGCGGCGGGCGGGCGTGGACGAGGGCGCAGGGTGGAGGAGGCTGTGCGGAATCGACCAACCGTGCGCCGTTACAAAGGCAATGCGGCGTGGAGCTGCTGTCCGAGAAAGAGCCGCCACCCGGGGACGCTCGAGGCTTATGCAATCAGTAGCAATCGCTGAAGAATGCTCTGCTCAAGCAGCAGAGGCGACGTATCGACTCAATACTAAGTGGAGGTGAGCTGCTGCCGTCCGGGAAGCTGCACTCGCGCTGCTTGCTTGCTGCCTTGGCGACTGCCCCGCCTGCACCTCGCGAACGATGCGACTCTGGGCGAACTGGCTTCGGATCCTGCTGCTGGGCCGGGAGGGAACAGTGAGATACGAGCGTCACGGAAGCAATGGACTGGTAAGACTCTTCACCGACGCATCGTCCCTCGTCTCGAAATAGCGCACGCGTGTCCGCCATGCTGCGAACGTTTGAGCGAGGCTATCGATGATGTCAAATCGAGAACACCCCAGCGCTCCGGGCGCCAATTGCGAACCTCGCTCTCCAACCACGCCTCTCGCGCGTGGAACATGTACATAGCAGCCCATGCTACATGAAACGCTTCTGCAGTCCTTCGATCCTCCCCTGCCTCTTGTCTGCCGTCTCGTGTTGCCCCTCCATGTTAGCGCAAAGTCTACCGTCACGCTTCAAACGCTCTGTAAAAACTATCCCCAGACCCACCAAACTGCACACTGGAGAGCACTACGACATCATTTTGATCTCTCAAGCCTTGTCCCTTCCCACAAGTCGAGCGCTAAACCTATCCGCTTACCCAGTATTCCGGGTGTTCCGCTGTATCCGACTTGGGCGAGGTCATGCAGGACATCTCAGCACCAACCTGCCCTGCGCGTCTTTGCCTTCTTTTGGAGGTGTTGGCCTGAGGTACTGACGTTGTTGTTCTAGCCTTTTCTGTCCAGATGCGTGTATTCACCGATAAATGCGGTAGCACAGCCACAGCTCCACGCAACGCATCGTGAACCTAGTCAGGGGAACTTCATACGCAGGGTTCACATAAGCAAAAGCTACAACAATCAATGTTAATGCGTACTAGAAGTTTGTTCTAGTCTCATCATTTGACTGCGTACATCACCAACACAGCCACGGCTACACGCAACACATCGTAATCCTAGATAGCAGACTGTCCACATCTCAGCACTCTTTTCGATTAGCCTAGCTACAGATCACGTGTGTATCTTCCTGGTCGGTTGCTATGAAAGTTGCGTTCATTCCCTCCATCCAAATACTTCCCCTCCAAAAAATCATAGACCCAACCCAACCCCAAAGCTCAAGCGCGTACACCAGTTGTGGTCAACTAATCGAAACATTCAGGACCCAACTGCAGACAACTGAGACCAACCGACTTACTTCAAGACATCACTGCAGGCAACTGTGTCTGGGTAGAAGGGGATTTGATTGGAAAATTTTGGAAACAGAGGCTATATATGTGAAAGGAGTGAAGGTGAGGAAGTGAATTGGAAGGTAAGGAAATAGTAAGGACTGGTTGGGAGAAAAAGGACTGTATCATAGCATATCATATCACATCATGTCATATCACTTCATTTCGTCCATCATCTACACCTCACTCCCAATCCCCCACGACTCTACTCCCTAAAACTATCCCTCACCCCCTCCCCCACATCGACCTTCTCCCACCCCAACACCGCCCTAACCCTCAAATACGCCTCGTACGACCCCAACTGCAGCTCCACCCGCGCATGCCTACTCCATGCCGCAAGCCACGTCACGAAATTGCCCGGCCAGAGTATACTTCCGGATAAATTGTCGAGGGCTTCTTCGTACACGGTGCGCGAGGCGTAGCGCGCGAGGATGAGGAAGGTGCGTAGGGGACCTTGGCGGGTTTGTAGGCCTTCGTCTAGGGAGCGTGCTGTGTTGACGTCAGTCTACATTCACTCGGAAAAAGTGGTAGGAAGGGGGGGATTGGGAAACGAGGATGTGGAATGGGATACGTACTCAAATCATTAGTTTTCAAAATCAAAAGAATAACCCTCGGCACCCGTCCTAACAACTGAATCAAACTCTCCAACATGCCCTCGCCCAACGCATCGCCGATGACTTTCTTCTCCTCGTTCGTCCGACTGCTCGCCACTCCACCCTTGCCATTTTCTTTCCTGGCCAGCACGGTGTAATCGCGACCCGTAATGGCTGACGCAAATAGCGGGAAATGTTCTTCGCCGATGCCAGCGACTTCATACGCGTAGCGGCGCATACCCGCTTCGTCGGCGTCGAGGACTGCGAGCCAGAGTTTCGCGTACGAGCGGCGCAAGTGCAGGGGAATGTCGCGATACAGGCCGTGGTCGTAGAGCACGACGTCGAAGTTTGCTTTACCGCGGCGGTTGGGGTTGTGTTTGATAGCGATGTTTCCGCCATGTGGATCGCAATGTAGGGGTGCGTCTTTGCCAAAGATCATTTCATTGAAAATCCTCGCGAGCGCGGCTGAGACTTCATCTCTGTCGATGCCCTGGGCATCCAGCGTCTTGAGGTCGTCGGCGCGGCACCCGGATACATATTCCATGACGAGGATGCGGCGCTTGGCCCATAGGACTTGCGGAATTACGACTGGGGCGTCGGGAACGTGTGAGAAGTATTCGCGTGCGCGCATGGCGTTCTTGCCTTCGAGGGCAAAGTCTAGCTCTTGCGGGAGGGATTGCTCCATCTCGTCGGAGAGCCATGTGAGGTCGTATTCCGGGAACCAGTACTTCAGCGTCGAGAAGGTGAAGCTGGTCAGTCCGAGGTCGAGTTTAGCCCATTCATCCAGCGCGGGATGCTGGACCTTGACAGCTACCTTTTGCCCTGTCTCCTTTACAGTCGCGATATGGACTTGGGCAAGTGACGCTGCACCAATTGGCGTGGGCGCAAATTCGGAGAAGTAGTCGGATATATCGTGGCCAGTGTCCTTGAGCACCATGGCTTGTATCGACTCGTAGGACGAGACTGGACATTTGTCTTGCAGAGGAATGAAGGTATCACACCACTCGTTTGGGAGCAGATAGTTCATGCTGCTCAAATGCTGTCCCAGCTTTATGAAAATGGACCCATTCTTCTCGAGAGTGCGGAGGGTCCGTTTTGCGCATCGTAGGTGGCATTCTTTGAGGAGGGTCTGGTAGTCTGGGTCGGCATCGAGTTTCAGGACGGTGCGGTAGCTAGGCAGTGGTTGTCAGCAGCCGAAATCTCTAGAGCGTCATCGTGTGCGTACTCCTTGATGTTCAGAGCCAGCGTCTCGGCTACTCTATAGCTTCTCTTCGCCGCCGTGTATGCATGCTTCGCATCGTCATTGATGGTGATGGCTGCAACGCCGACCACGGTGAGCGTACCGCCTGCTATCGCCAGTCTTCTCCGCCTCTTATTTCTGCGGCCATTGTTGGGATTGGGTCTGCCACCGCCTTCAGCAATCCTGGAGTCTGTCACGGTGGGTTGCGCGGTGGGGTTGCGACTCGCATTGGCTGCGTTCCCAATTGCTCCCGTAGCCTCAGTTCCTGCTGCCTCTACACGGGTCGCAAATGTCTTGCCTTCACGTAGTTTGCTGGTGAATGCATTACTTCGTGTAATCGTCTGCGCCTGCGACCGCGAACATGCTCGGCACGTCCATGATGGAATCGTTCCGCTCCGCCGAAGCAGCGGGGACAAAGTGTGAAACGCTGACATTATCGCATCGTGGCTGTGGATTGAAGCGCCCAAACGCTCTCATGTAGACGCAAAAGTGAAGGCGCAGAGGCGTTGAGGCGATCACCCGGCACAATCATGTCGTCGTCCGACATTTTCTCGACGCAGGCCTTTAGCGCGCATCGGATTCCCGCAGACCCCTGCGCACTTGCCGAAGGTCTCGCCGCTTGCTGGACTGTGGTGTACGAACACGACATGACATTGCATCAAAACTGCTCCAAGAACAGCTATGAGATGAAATTTGAACGTGTAGTAATCTGATCAATGTCTTACAAAAAACAATACACTGCTTCTTTGCGACCGCACGCAGCGACCAATCTGCAAACTGTACCCGCTGCGGTACAAACAATCTCGCACTTGAAACACAGAGGCCGCCTTTCACACCTGAGAGGTGAAACTAAAGAGAGGACCTCATGCCGCACACGAACTCCGTTGAGACTCGGAGACCCCTGAAAGTTATTCAAATGCCCCTCTTGCTCGCTGCGCCCTTCCATCTACCATTTGCTCCCCATCCGGGTGATTGAAAGTAGCGATCAATAGCATGCCTACACACGTAGATACCTCACTCTTTCGCGTCTCATAGAGTTGTTCCGTCCGACCCGCAGCAGCTTCACATATCGACAGTCTCATTGAAGCACAACACACCATTGCCTCTCAGGTAGCCATCAACGCCATCAGGTGTGGCTTGACTGCGTGGCTGAGCGATAGCCGGCTTACACTGACCGCTTCCATCCTGCGGCGAATCTGTGATATCGGTGACAAGGACGAGGCCGGCGGTCTTGATCGATTCAATGAGGGCGGGGGCTAGGTCCTACGATGATATTAGATTCGATTAATCACCCTGAAGTGACGGGTGACATACAAGCAAGCGAGAGCTGCAGATCAAACCCATGAAGTTGTTGTCCCTAGCAATTTGTACTGCCTCTTTGACCGAGATCGTTGTGCGACCGCTGCTCTGGACAACGTGGGTGGACCCGGACGGGGATTGAGTAGTATCTGCGCCGAGTTCGTTACAGAGAAGGACTGGGTCTACAGGGCGTATTAGTATACAGCTTTGATAAAGACCTCCAATGACTTACAGTTTGGCTGCTTCCAGTTGAGCACGGTGCAAATATCCTGGTTGAAAGAGCTAAATAGCACGCTTCTCAATGTACCGTCGATCTCGCCAGCACCTTGCTCTCTAAGCAAACGTGCGTGCTCGAACACAACAGTCAGAATCCTGTCCGCAAAGTCGTTCATGTCATGGGTCGGGCCCAGCTTGAGGCGTTCCTCGTCTAGTCGCGATGGGAATAATACGTGGAGTTCCACGTGGATGTGCGCCGGTAGCAACGAAAGCGCATCCTTCAAGGTGATGAATGATGACGCTAGAGCTTGATATATAGCGGGAATATCGGCAGAGCCCGCGTTTCTCAAAGCACTCGCCATCTGTGCAGCGGTAGACGCATTTTGATGTGTACCGATAGTGGCGAACTGGTCATACGTAAGAATGTTGACTGGAACTTCGAGTCCTTGATGATTGATCTTCCATCTTGGGTGCAGCACAGGGATGCCATCAGCCGTCAACTGCACGAACAAACGAACGTACTCGCCGGAGAGACTAGAGCCTGTGATCAGAGTGTGTGGCTGCGAGTCAAGCTGGCTTGTAGCTTTCCAATACGTCGCAAAGTGAGTAATCTCTAATGGAATGCCATGGAAGGGCTTGACTACTTGGAAGTCGAATGTCACCCGGCCTATTGAGCGCAGTCTAGGGTCGAACAGTTCGAGATGCCATCGGCCAGTGCTCTTCGACCGGTCCGTGAAAACCTTCGACGAGGCGACACTGCGCGCAATGACCTTCGAGCCGATTGTTGGGTAGATGTCGAAGTCGATGGAGAACGTGTCAATGTTCTCGATCTGGAATGAGATGACCTTGAACTCGTCTTGTATGGGAAGGAGAATGTTCCGCGGTATCAGGTCTGAACTCTTGGATGATATTGTAAGTCTCGCGGCGGGATACTTTTGGTCGTCGTAGAATCGTATCGCGTCTTTACCGACCTTCTCGAAGCTAATGACAACGAAAGTCTTGGTATCGAGAAAGTTATGCCCGTATCTTCGGAACGGTATTATCGGTGGAGGGAGGATAAACTCGGGGATGCCTTCTATATCGCCTTCGATATCCATCGGCGCAGGCATTGAGCTTGACATAGCCTGAGTCGGTATGCGAGGAGAAGTCTGTTTCTGTGTCATCAGTCCCACACCTCGTCCGACGGAGGCTAACAGTCTCATGCACTCGAGATGGCCTTCCCACGTCGCATAGTACATCGCAGACAGGCCCTTCTCGTCGATAATGTCCACGTCGACGCCGCAGTGAAGAAGTGTCTGGAGACATTCTACGTGGCCTTCGCTCGCTGAGTGGAAGAGCGGCGTCCACTGATATAGTTTATCAGGCTGGTTGAGGTTTGCGCCGTACTTTTGTAGCATGAGCAGCATTTGCGGACTCTTCCCGAAACGCGCTACCAGGTGCGGTGGGTACAGCCCTTCGGCGTCTGGAAGCATCTCGGCAGAGCGCTGCAAGAGTAGCTCGAGGACTTCAAGTGATGCGTACTGGCACGCGAGATTCAGTGGTACATGCTCTCCTGGTCCCAAACGACTGATGTCGGCACCGCTCTCGAGCAGCAACTGTACGCATGGGAGTTTCGAGTGTACGATCGCGTGTATGAGTGGAGTGAAGCTGTCCTGATCGCGGAAGTTAACAGTCTCTGGAGCTGCTTTGACGAGCTCTTGTACGAGCTCAACATATCCATGCATACAGGCGTAATGTAATGGCAAACGACCGTACACATCGGTCGAGTGCACATCGACACTGCTACTCAATCCGAGCTTGAGGATCTCCAAGCGCCCTTTAATCGCGGCCTTGTGTAGGCAGTTTCGCTCGTTGATCTCATCTTCTTGTGTGAGATCTACGAGGTTTGAGTCCAGTAGCATCTTCAGCGCCGCGTCTGGCGCTTCGGAAACGCTGCTGAGGAACGCTCGGGATATGTGTTCGCGCGCATCGGGAAGGCTCGACAATCGCGCAAGACACTCCTCGATCTTGCCAGAGTTTGCAGTGTTGATGGCTTGGATGAATTGATTGTCCAGTTCAATGCGCGCTTCGAAGGCCGGCTCGGATACTCTAGGTTGAGCAGCTGCGAGCGGCGCTTGCATTCCTTCGCCTTCTGCCCATCCTGAGAAGTCGAGGAGTGCTTGTGTTGCTTGATCGGAGAGAGTGCTGATGACTTCGCGGTTGAAGCACGGCTGGACTTCGACGGCTCGTGAGAGGTAAAGCTGCTTTTCCCTGGACTGGCATCATATCAGCCAGTGTCGAAGAGTGCGCAAGAGATGGCAGCGTACTTTGGATGTTTTGTCCCACTAGAAACGTCAGCATGACAGTGTTGGGATGAAAGGGGGTAGTGTCAAACCTTCTTCAGGATTTTGGAGAACGCGGTTTCGTTCACTTCGACAAATTGCTGAGTCAGGTTAGCTCCAAACCGCCCCGGGTGCATTCGAGCCAATCACCTCCAGCTTGTTGAGATCCATGCTAAATTGCTTTAGCCCCTCCTCAAGCGCGACATATCGAGACGAAGTCTTTGAGACGGTTTGTGGATGCTGCTGCATAACTCTTTTCTTGTCAAGGAGTGTCGAGAGTCGCAGCCGCAGCTATACTGTGTGTAAGCATCTCCCAAAATGGGCGAGCGAGGATCGTACCTCAGCCTCCTTCTGCAAGTAGAAGGCATTGACCTTCTCAAGCTCACGTTCCTGTTCATAGAGTGAGATATGCGCATGTAAACATCATCTTGAAGCATACCACTCGAAAGAAAAAGGTAGCCTTGTTCGCCTGCAACGAGGTCTGTGGATCCATTGAATCACCCCCATGACTGCTCTCGCCCAGTGGAGGTATCACTGGTGTGGCGCTTAGCTTCTTAATGAGCTACAATATATTAGTGGAGGTCAAAAATGACGCTGGAATATGTGCACCTTCTTGAGCGCCTTGTAGTCCACAAAACTGGCGGCATATTCTGGAATCTCCAGTTGCCGTTTTTGGATATGCTTGCCAAACTTCCTGGAGAAGCGTGCTGAGTCAGTTGTGTCATCTTTGGAAGCGAGGCCGGTGGAAGAGGCCGTCTTCTTCAACACCACGAGCGGGCGGGGTTGAAGAGGCTCCATAAGAGAGCAAGACGTACATTGTGCTAGTAACAGGAGGAAGCTCTGTTGCGGTATCTTCGGAGCCTTAACGGCAACGCGCAGATGATGCACAAGCGACAGATCCTGGTTCGCCTTGCAATGCACGACTAACCATACACGAAGGACGATGACAGGTGTGTGGTCGTCAGCGGACGCTTATTCGGCAGTGGATCGGAAAAAGTAACAAAAACGAGATGAGGCTCCTCTGTGGCAGGTCTAAGAATGGACGTGCGTCGATGGGAGAAGAGTCAAGAAGTGAAGTCACTCCAGGCTTGCAGCACAGAGCTGGCTCAGAGTGGACGGATTAACACAGTGACTCGCGTAGACCTACTCCAGAACGCGGATTAGCAGAGACTTTCGAGATGCCGAGTGAGGGGCCAGACAGTGCTATAATGCCGAGGGTTCATTGTGAGAGGGCCACGAGACTGTGCATACACTGGCTGGAGAGAGCTGTGCCCATGTCGTTGAGAGGTAGTAGGAGCAGAGCCAATGAGGAGCCGTGGATCCGCCCACGTTCCCAGAGCTTGTTGCAGGCTACAAATCGCTAAAGCGTGTGGCAGGGACAGGGCCAGACGTCGGAAGGGGTTATTCTGCCGAAGCGTTAGTGAAGGCTGAAGGCTGAGCAGCGGCCAATCGTCGAATTCAAGGTTGCAGCTGCGCTTTACGTAAGGCAGCAACTAGCCTCGGCTTGGAATCTTATCCGTTCAGGAAACTACGACACCATGCACGACACCCGCCCAACGCGCAGGGTTCACTACGAATGTTACTGCGCAGATTATTGCGTCTTAGGGCTGATGGGGCGATCGAGGTGCTTGAATGATCTCCGCGGGCAAAAGAGGAAGGCGACTAGTCGGAAGCAAAGTGCCGACTCGAAGCTCCCGAGTTCGTCATACATCCTCCCACATGCTCGTCTCGAGGGGACGCAGATGCATGTGGAGCGGGCCGCTGCTGAGGTACCATCAAGCTGGGTACTTTTTCCTAAAGTACCTCACATCACGTATGCCAAGAACCAAGTATACATGATTGGCGTTTCTATTGTTACGCCTCTGTGGCATCCATCTGCTGCCAGGCGTTCAACCTGCAACATACCTATACTTTTACTCATCTGCCGGCCCAAATCCAAGCCAGCTATGTGCCCATGCATGAAATGCGCGTGCTGAAAAGGGTCTATAGGGTATTAGACCGCTGGAATAAAAAAACCAAATCCTCATTGCGAGAAGTCAAAATGCGCGGCGCCCTCCGTATCACTCCACCAGCTTGGTCTCTGCCCTATAGGTCATAGAAACCCCATCCATCCAAGTCGTCGGTAGAGCGCCGGCCAGGTGGATCGTCTTGTGCGGGTTGGTCGAATGGCGTGCGTGTGGCGACGTTCATATCCAGCTCGACATCGCGTCACAACTCATCGTCGTCCATCTCAGATGGCTTCAGGAGACCGCCAACCTTCATGGCTCGCTCGCGCTCCTCCTCTTTCGCCTTGGACGCGGCTTGCTCGCGCTCCTCGGCGAAGAGCTCGGCGTTGTCACCAGAGAACTCCTTCAGTGAGATCAGGAAGTCTCGTAGGATGATCTTGAAGCGGTTCAAGTCGGAGTTGGTAGCAAAGAGACCATCAATGAACGATGCTATTTGGGCACTAAAGCTGGTTAGTATAGTCCAGAGATAGAACGGGTGGTTACTTACGTCTGGAGATTGGGGAAAGCGGTCGCTAGCAAGTTGCCAACAAAGTTGCGCAGGAACTCTCGATTGGGAGTGCCTGTCTGTGCCATGTCTGGGGATGTGTAGATTGGGCCTTGGAGCTTGTCAGAGTCAACAAGCCAGAACATCTTGGCGAGCAGCATCGACTGTGACTTGAAGCCAGCCTTGTGATCGCTGTCTGTGACGACAAAGAACACGTCCTGCAGAATCGTTGTGAAGAACGACTGGAAGAAGGCGTTGCAGGTCTGTGGGTCGGTGTCGGCCATGTTGGAGACGAGCTCAAAGCACATGGAAAGACCAGCGCTCTCCACTTCGCGGTTGTCGTGCTTGCTAGCCCACATGCAAGAGTCAATAACAAACTTGAACGAACGGGCGTCCAGCCGCAATAGCGCAGGGAAACATCGTAGGTTGATCGTCCGCAGGAGCTTGAAGAACTCGACGCGATGTTCGGGATATTCAGAAAAGTCCTTGTTGATCATGTCCAGGGTGCATTCGAACACGCTGTCCATGATGTTGATGATCTGGTCCTCCATCATGCTCTGTCCACAGGTTAGCAGGTTGTTCAAAGGTGGCTGAGCGAGTCCAACCATATGCTTGCTCAGATTGGGTCTCCAACGTACATGTAGCTTATTGATGATCGTTGTCATAACGTTCAATACCTCCGCCTCACGGGCATCGGGAACGTTATTTTTGTAGTCGATCAGAACAGCCTCCAGCAGCTTGGGAACGATATTGTTGTGGATCATCTCAAGATCGTCGGCCTTTTCGACGTATGTGTTGATGAGCTTCAAAATCTCCTTCTTGATCGTTCGCAGACCACGAACTTTGGGCATTTTGGTGGCAATGTTGCCATCCCGCTGTACGGCCTCGTCGATGAGCTGGGAGCTGGCTCGGTACATGGTCAGCATGTCGAAGTAGATCCGACCGATTTGTGGGTAGAAATAAGAGCCGATCGAGCCACAAGCCGCAACGTTGGTCTTCATGATGTTGCCGACAATCTTGATAATGTCTGAGTCTTGCAAGCAAGCTGGGTCCTGATTCGCCTGCGCAATGATGTTATCCCAGGCAGAGTTCGGTAACGCCATCAGATCATGGATCAAGCGCTCTTGCATGCCCTTCTGTCCCTGGGCGCTGATCATGTAACCGCAAGCCTCGTAGAAAGTATGCACTTGCTGTGGCGACAGGTCCGCTGTGATCTTTCGTAGATTCCGCACGATCTCGTCGATGAACGGCTCCGACTCGCCAGGTTGTAGCGCAACGAAATGCCGCCGACACTTGTTGGCGATCTTGATGAAGGTGTCGCAAGCCATGTCCTGGACTCCCTCGTGGGTTTCGTGCATGAACTCAAAGAGCTTGTTGACTACAGTCTTGAGGAACTTCCAGTGCGCTTTGAGGAATCGAGGGTATTGGCCGACAATGTACATAATGTTACTGGCGACGACGGCCTTGTTGTCTTTTCCTCGCTTCATTTCGGTCAAGCCCAGAAGATCTTTGATGACGGTGACCAAGAATCGCTTTTCCGTCTCCTCATTCATGGCACCGGAGATTGATCCAATGGCCCAGCACAATGTGTTGCAGTTGGCCCAAGACCATTCAGTCCCATCCACCTGTCGCGCGAGCTTCTCGGACATGATCTGCTCCGTATCGTTGACGTCCAAATGGGTTAAAAACACCAGACATTCGCGTGTCGACTTGTAAAGCTGGATCGTGTCGCTCTCCTTGACAAATTCACGGACGATTTCCCCCTCGTCGTTCTCAACGATAAGAACCTCCTCTGGTCTGACCATCTTCTCGATCATGACCGTCCGCAGGTTTGACAGGATCTCCGTATATTTGTTCTTGCGCAGGGGGTAGTTCGCCATCATGTTAGAATCGCGATTGCCGCTGGGGGTGATACCCATGTTCAAGAGAGGGTTCATGTCGGTGATGGGCAGGGCCTGCATCTCGTCATAAAGCTCAGATACGAGCTTGGTCCAGTACTCGAGGCAAATCTTGAAGACTTCACGGTCATCAATCTGACTTATCCGAATAAGGTAGAAATGGCCGTGTGTGAGGAAGTCTTTGTTCATCAGGTTCTCGATGACGTTCAAATGCATGGTGAAGAAATTGGTCAGGAAGAGTGCGAGGTTCAGCACAAACTCCTGGTCTCTACCATTACTCGAGGCATACGTGCTCTTCAGGTCTAAGGATAGAGGGATGATCTTGGAGATGGCCGTGAGTGTTTCTGTGAACATGGAGACGAGCTTATCGTCGTATGCGGGCTCGGTGTGCAGGCCTGCGATCTCGGTCAAGCACTTGAGTGTGATGTTGCGGAAATCGGGCACTTCGAGGAAGCGGCTGCGCAGAGTCTCGATCAGGCTCTGACCGCTCGGGGGCGTCTCGAAAATGTAGCCGAGAGGTATCCAGTTCAGGAAGCGTAGCAGTGTCTCGAGGGTGGCCTTGATGAGCGAGGCCTCGGTGGCGGTGCGGAGGACCTCGGAGCACAGCTGGTAGATGGACGTGAACTCGTCGCACATGCTCTGCTTCAGCTCTCTCCGCTTCGAGGACGTCATCTGCTCCTCCGAGTAGTCGAAGACCTCCTCGGACAGGAGCCTCAGGATGACCATGTTGTTCTCGCATATGCCCAGGCTGCTGTGGCACGACGAGATGATCTCGTTGATGAACGTCGGCCAGTTGTGGGGCCACTCCTGCTTGAGAACAGAGACGAGGACGATATTCAGCTTGTTCAGGAGGGTGCGGTCGGTGCGGCGGCTGTCGTCGTTGTTGGAGAGCTGGATGATGAAGTTGACGACGAAGTTGCGGATGCCTTGACACTGGTCGCGAGGCAGCACCTTCCACCTCGTCATGATAACATTGTCGAGGACCTGGAGCCCCAAGTCTGCTCGCAGTTAGCGCCCGGTAGCCCAGTCACGGCGGTCGAGATACGCACACTTTGTCTGGGGATGCTGCGCCTCCTGTAGGATCTTATCCACTAGGAGCCATGCGTCTGGGTTCTCTTTGAACTGTTTGCGCATCAGTAGGGCTGCATGGAGGAAAGAGGGGGCCAACATACCTGGTTCAGCGTCGCTTGGGCTTGTTTTTGCTGCGAGGGAGCGTGTTAGCAGTGTTGTTCTCTAGTGTGCCTGCAAAGACAGCACTGGATACATACCGTCTCGCCGCGACCCTCATAGAAGGCGCGCACTGTGGCGTCAAGCTCGTCAATGGATAGAGACATGGCGGGCAGCAGCACGGTGGAAGAGCTCCCGGTCAGTCTCTATGGCGTGTTTGTACCCCGAAGGCCTTCTCTATTGCCTCGAGCTGCAGGGTTGAGTCAAACGCGCGCGGTGGAGGTGGTGGGGGCAGAGGCGCGCAGGTCGGGGCCGTGAAGAGGTATGCGAAGAGGGTAGTGGGGCAGGCAGGCGACAGGCAGGCGGTGCGGGCGCCTTTCACGAGAGCGGCAGTGCGTATCCCGAGCTTGTCTTTGGGCGGACACAGTGCAATAGTAGTCAAGCGGGCGAGCTGCGGTTTGTGGGAGCTACCAGGCTGACGTCGCTACAAGAGGCACGGGGAGCGTGAAGAAGCGCGATGTGCTTGCAGCCCGTCGCCGAGACCGCACTAGTCTTTCCCGCTGGCTAGCACCACCTCGGAGCCTCACTCCAACCACTTTCATTACTGACAGCAAACAATCTTTCTTTGCCAAGCGGTCCAGGGTTATTGCTTGTAACCATCCTAGCTCACCACATCTGCAGAAGTCACTTGAGCCTCATGTGCATTACTAAGCCAATTACCTCTAACAAAAGTCCACCCAACTCCTCACCGCCTTCCTATACATCTACTGTGAAAGCGTTTTGGAGACCCGCGCACGTATCGCATACTCAAAATGAGACCCTATCGTATATACCGCCTCTCATTAGTCTACTTGTATTCGCCGTTATCACCAGCAGCCCTCGTAGGCACAGCCTGTGCGTAGAAGTGTGCAGGAGTCGTCGTGGTACTCATGTTGGGCGTGTAGCCATGCTGAGTTTCGCCGCTGTAATGCGTGCCCGTAGGACTACCTCTTTGGTCTGCTGGAGGAGGATGGTGTGAGGGCTGCGGATGCCGTAAAGGCTCCTGTGGAGGCGGATAGTATAGCTGTGCCGAAGTATTCTCTTGGTGTTGCGGCGACGTAGGGGTCGGATACGAATGCTGGCGTTGCCTGGTGGGCGCATGCTGCCTTGGACTTGCTTGCTGGCCCCACGAATCGTGCTGGATGTTACGAGCCTGGTCGTTTGCAGAGTATGGTTCCGAAGGCTGTGGCGAAACTTGGGTGTACATTTGGTCCTGAAATGAGCTGTGCTGTCTTGATGCATGAGGCGACGTGGAATGATACGACTGTGCTGCATCCGGATGTGGAGAAGTATGGTCGTAACTCGGCGCTTGTGCGTGGTATGGTGACGACTGTGAATAGCCTTGTTGATGGTACGGGTCCGGTCTCTCGTGAACGGACACATATTTACTCGCATTCGATGTCGACATCTCGTGTGAAACCTGGGTCACGTCCAATTCCACAGGTGGTGCAGCTGGTTCTTCTTTCGTACCCTCCTTCTTCGCCTTCTTGCGACGGTGCAGACAAAACAATATCAGACTCAGTATAATAATCAAGCCCACCAAACCCCCTACTACACCTCCAGCAATGGCACCGACATTTGTTTTTTCTGGCCAATCGCCGGCCGACGAGCTTGTGACGACAGGAAGCGCTCTTGTTGCCGTTCGCGTGGCAGAAGAAGGTTTGGTGGTTTTCAAGTAAACTCTGAGATCGGCGTGGTCCCACGTTGCAGGACTGGTGACTGTTGCGCCGCCACTTGGCCTGAGATACTGATCAGCCAAGTTTCACCGCTTGATGAAGAGGGAACACATACCCGCCACCTATTGCAGCGATCACTGCCGACGGAATAACGTAAGTGGAGAGTTTAGGGTCATACTTGTCCCAAATACCGTTCTCCTCCTTACCCGTGTTGTTACCCAGTATCATGTTGTGCTGGCCTTGTGCTGCGGGAGCATCGCAGTCCACGAAAGAGGTGTTTGGGAACCAGCCACCAATTACCATCATCTGGTCAGGGTTCATCACAGTAGCGCTGCAGCCACCATGACCAAATTGGTTGGTGTCGCCTCCCCCAAGCGGATAACCCTTCACCCATTTGAACGAGGGAAGAGAAAGGATGTATACGTCGTCAAATGCAGCTAGAGTGCCGAATCCGTAGCCGCCGTAAAGATATCTGCCAAGCTTCGTGTTAGCGAAGTGCTCTCCAAATTCTTGAACAGATTGAGTGCTGGTTCTGCTGCGACCTAGAGCTGCCGTCATGCTAAGCTCCGAATGTCCTTCTAAGTGCAGCAGAAACCTGCAACTAATCTTGATGCGAGAATTAGGCATACATGTTGAATGAGGAGCGGTCCACCGCCCACGTCACGCCCGCGCAGAATTGCCTACGTGCCAATGGTACCTCGCCCGTGGCTGTTTGGTTGTACCATTTTGCGTTGTTTATGTCATAGATGTGAATTTTCTGCAAGCGAGTCAGACAGCGAAAGCTGAAGGTTCTAAGTATCCTACAGTCATATTTGCCTGTCATGCTCGCGTTAGCTTTGGCCACAAAGGTGATTGTAGTTGTACTTACCGCATTGTAGCTCCCGTTCCGAGATGTGTCCTCGACGCCCCCGAAATAGACCAGCAATCCGCCATCCGATGCAGGGAGGTACAGGAGCTGGCCTTCAGCCCGGCCGATTCCATCGGGGTGCGTGCTATTCCTTAGGGCGCCTGTTGTGAAGTCGAACTGGACAAGGCTACTCAACGCCATGGGTGGTCCTTTCCAGCCTGGTGTTGTTCGGTTGTTGATCCATCCTCCGTAGTAGAAACCTAGTCCACGACTGTCGACTTGCGTTCCTGCACCAAATGAAGGCCGCTGCCATATCTTCTCGCTGCTGACGTAGTTGGTGCTGTTCCATTGATTCAAAATCACATCGTATGTCCATATGCTGAAGTCTTTCGGTGTTCCCTCCGGATACTCCCCGCCGAACTGGTAGAAGCACTTATTGACCTCGTCAGACCATAAGTACCCACCGGATAGACTCGGGACACTGGCCGGTTTCGAAAGATTCGCGTGTTGGATTGGGAAGCCATCAGTAGAGCGGGATGTCAAGTCACTGAAAACCAAATATTCATCTAAACAGTCAGCACGTCTCTTCCACGTCTCCACATACCCTCGACGGCTGCCTACTGGTGTAATTGTAGTCCAGATTCTTATACGCTACTTGTCCCCCGTCGATATACAATCGGCTGTTCACCAAAGCCGTCTGGTGAGACCATCGCCGACAACTAAACGTTATTAGCAGGTTGAAATCGGTTCGATCAGAACAACGCACAACTCGCTGATAGGTTTCTCTTCCTGTACTGATCGCGTGGCAAGGCTAAGCGCAACAAGTAGGATTAATTTAGCATATGCCATAACAAAACGTTCATCACGATTGAACGCCGCGCTTGCAGATTGCTCGAAGTGCAGTGCGCTTCTGCAAAGGGTGTGAAGAGGTAACGTGCGCAAAGCCTGAGAGATGTCAGGTCGCGGAAAGCAAGCTGACCCATGACAGGGATGAAGGAGGTCCGTAAGAGCACACAAGAACGAGTAATAATCGCCTGCTCCCGCGCGGCGCAGTTCATTGGGACACGACCGTTTTACAACGCCCTGTTAGGCGACCTTTATCTCAGCCATGATGCTTTTCGTGAGACCCTTGCATCAATAGCGCTGCCGTGAGATAATACGAGTGATCTTCAGCCCGGAGTGGCGCGTCTCCTGAGGTGATCGCGGGTCCAGCCTCTGAATGCGAGGTTTGCTGCATTCGCTACCAGTTTCCTGCTTAAGAGGAGGACTGCTGTTGAGAAACCGGCCGTCAAATCATATAGAATCAAAGGTCAAAGAACAGGTCACTTGTAGCGAATGACAGGGCAAGACAGCAATTTTGCTTGAAAAAGGCGTTACTCAGCCGCTTTCGCGGCCCCTGGAGCTGGCAATAGCATCGTGTGTCCTGCTCCTTCTGGGGGGTGCTACACGTCGGTAGCTGCGGGGGAAAACCAGCGACCCGGACGAGCTGATTTGTTGCATTAGGTGTGGCGGCCCCCAACGAAATGAAATAGTGCAACGATAACTGTCACGGTGAATCATTCGACATCATTCGCGCCGTGCGACACAGCACACGTTTGTGCACGCGTGCAGGGGCCAGTGTGAATGACGGGAGAGTGCAGATCGCGATTGGGACTTCGAGAGCGTGGGCATATATCGCGATATCCCATGCAAGACGGCAAGACCCATATGGATCGATCATGGATGCCTGTTGAAGAAGGCTGAGGCTGTATGTAGGCCTAAAGCGAAACCGCAGCTCCGATACCAACCGAAGTCGACGTGAGCAAGCTGCAGAATTAGAATGGCTATGCATCGATCTGGGTCGTCGCTGGAAAAGGCGTATCCATTCAGTTGGGAATGGCCTTAGGGTTATTGGAGACCGTGACAATATGTGAAGAAACGATGGAAGAGAGGCGCATTCGAGTTTTTATCCTGCCGGGCTCAACGTCGGCCCGCCTTGCTAGCGCATTTCCTTCGCTGCACATCGTCATCATCTCTCAGTCGTAGTGCAACCTCAGGATCTATCCCCACTGTCCCCACACATCTCGATATCCTGAGATACACTCGAAACCGCTGCGACCAGATCCAAGCTGATGGAAAATGAACCTGATGACTTGTGGACGACTGTTTGCGCAAAACACTGTCCGCGCACTCAATCCCATACCAAAAAATGTACTGGTTCACCATTCTTTGTACTAATCCTCTCTGATGGCTAGTCCGATTTGTGACTACCAGGCATCGCAGCGTCCTTGCTGTAGACACCCCGATTATCACACAAGATTCGCCAAACCGCGAAGATCACATTTAGTGGTTACCTATCCTGTGGTTCAATCCTTAACTTTCGTAAGCGAAATGTCTACCATGGTTGAATTATGCGGCCCTGTGTTCTCCTCTTCTGGTCTACAAAAGCCCAAATTCTTGCATTATCTTTCAGCATTCCCCGTTTCATCCCATCTTGCTAGAATACCTCACAATTTTTCGCAAGATGCCACACATTCGCTCCCAGAATATCTCAGCTCCAGTCGTAATCATCTCGTCAGCAGGACGTACAGTATCTTACACCAACTCACATTCAACCCCTCTCTCTGTCTCGTCCCTAGAAAGCTCGGCATACGACACCCACCCACACCAGGATACCTCTTCTGTCGCGCCCCAACTTCGGCCTGGCGGCATGCTGCGGCGGTTACAAATACCGCTTCAGGCCTCGCCTTCATATCCTTCACCTTCATCACCCCGCTCTGTTACGCACCGCGGATATCCATGGGCTTTCCCTCACCAACTTGACCCCCTGGCTTGTGGCAACATCATGACTCCTAGGCCAGGCCCGTACCCCACCGAGTGGGTCTGGAATTCATGGTGCCCATGGTCTAGAAGCCTTGCAGCTAGCTGCAAACTCACTGATGAAGACCGCGCATTTTTTGCTTTCCTAGTCGACTGCGCCATGAAGATGTTCATATGTGCTAGCCCCAAATTCGACGAAGCAGCGGACCCTTCAGATTCCCCGACCTTGCGTGGAGAGTGCTTCATGCAGCACGCAAGTTATCTATTAAATGGATTTCAAGACGGCCAAAATTAACCCCCACGCAACGAACGATACCCGACAAAGTGTATTTCCTCCTTGGAAGTTGCGGGACTTACCTGAACATGATTCAGGAACGCTGCGACGTCACCATAAACCAGGATATCCGGGGCGGGCCGTCAGAATTGCGATCAACGAACTGATGTTACGCGTACACAGATTTGGTCATTATCGAGAACGTTTCATGGAGGCGCATTTGTGGCTATACGGGAAGACAGCCAATAGTCAGGACGTATTGCAACTCGGCGATGCAGAGTCGGTGCACGAGGCTCCGGCTGTGCCTATACATGACTGGGTGTTCAATTACAATTGATTTTATATGGGCGCTGCTGCATAGCTTTGCGAATACAGCCAGGACACTTTAGCGGCTAAAAATCATGGCCAAGCTAGTCCTGCTCTCACAGATATACCTAGACAACTAGTGGTTCCGAGCAGATGCTCAAGTAATGATTGTCAAGCAGTCACTAGGCGCACACCTGCTGACGACTTTGCGCAATCAATCAACACGAATAGATGTACATAACGAAGCGACCTCTTATCTTCCATTATGATTTTGGAATGCCATACCCAAGTAACCACCACTAACCACGCTCAGCACACTCATCCATCATGTTTCGCTAAAAGCCAGCTAAGCATTTCACAGATCCCAACACCACACATCATCTTCCAGCAACACCATCCACACCTTCGTGCACAGCTCCCCTCCGCCAACCTCACCGTTGAGTCAGCATACCGTCCCTCCCTGCTGTGCACGATGTCCATTTCTTCCATTCACTTGAGCCGACGGTCTCTTCACGCCAACCATCTTCACTTCAAGTCACTACATTACAACATGTACACACTCTTTTACCGCACGCACGGCTTCCTTCCGCCAGCCACCACGCATTCGTTTCTTCTTTGGGCGGTTGAGTGGCACACTGTCTCGAAAACACGTCGTGCGCGCGATGTCAATTTCTTTCTTTTGTGGGAAGGACAGCTGACGGTCTCAGGGGTTCATTTTGAGTGCTGTTTTTTTACGGGGTGTAATAGAAGGGGAGAGTTCAGGTGAGTCCTTTGTTTTCTTGATTGCGTGTGAGATGTGAAGTTGGTGGTTGCTTGGATCTTGGTTGTCTACGGGTACCCAGGTAGTTTTAAGCTGGGTTTGAAGACAAGAAGGGCTCTGTCAGCAGTCTTTGGTTCATTTCATGATACATAAGTGGTTCTTGCTCCTGTTATCTACTATTTAGAGTGGCCTCTATTGATAGCACAACTATGACTGAATAACCAAATATGTCTTATGTAATTCAACGTTTACATTGTGGCAACAGAATACTACCGTTCCACACAGCTTTCATTCGACCCCATCGATACTATTACTTGGCCTACAGGCCTTCCAGACCGACTCTTAAGCTCGTCTCGTTTACGCAGACGTTGAGAGATACTGCTTATCTACGCCAATCGAATGTGCACAGAGACAGCAGAACGGTCGGGCTCAACCTCTGTGCTTGGGGTTGTCTCAACCACAATCCCACAGCAGTGAGCATCTTCTGTGCCAAGCATCTTCTTCGCATGAGCTTCTGCGTCCCTCGTAGCGCCCTCAAGCGGCTGCTTCCATTGTCGCTGCCAGACATCAAACTCGAACGTAACCGTACTGCACCTCCCAGTGAGCAAATCGGACGCTGCGTCACCTGTAGTGGTAGCGCAAAAGGCATCGTAATGTTTCGGGCATAGGGGGAAGGACCAGACCTTCAGTGTGATGTGCAAATCCGAACTGCCTATATTTTCCAGATACTCTGCCAATAACCTGTCCCGGTCGCCAGATTGGAACGCAGAATAACAGTATAGCCTATCGATCCTTGCTTCGGCCGACGCGAGGATGTACAAGTCTTCAAGGGCAACGTGCTTAATCGCTTTGTTGAAAAGCAGCGGGTTTCTCGTTCTGCGTTTCCCGGGCTTAACATTGTGTTCGCGCTCGAATTCTCGAGGGTAGTCGACAGGCATGAACGTTCTGATGCGGTGCATGGTTTCGAGGCCCTCTCTTAGAATTTGGCTGCTAGAGAGGAGACAGCTGAGGTGTGAGGAGAGTGTGCAGTTCGATTGGCGAGATTGACGAAATCGAGGTGAGTTATGCGTATTATGCAATCAATTTAGCTGTAGAGTCTACTTATCTGGGTAGGGTAACGACCGGAAAGGCTGTGACGCAATGGAGGCAACAAGCTTCATTCCAAACAGTACTCATTCACACCCTCCAAGTTCAAAATTGGCTAGATTCCAACCTTCAGAGTTAGCTTCCACTTCCTACCCAACACTTTCTTTTCCGTTACTCCCACCTCTATCAACCTCTTGGTATATTTTATATCTCAATTCAGCATTTTGATGTGTTTTTAGTATGTAGAGAAGAAGATGCGTGCTTGATCGCGAAAGTGACGCGTTGGACGACGACTCAGCCAGTGCCAGCGATCTTGGCGGAGTTGAGACGTCATCGCCGCTGAACGTTCACCATCCGCCCTTGCACCAACTTGTTAAAGCGACATTTTCTCTGACATCCGTCCCCTCAAGTGTTCCTTTCCACGATCAGAACCTTCGTGAAGATAGGAAAGGCATCAGGAAGCACGTGTGCCGTGCAATCTTTTTTGAGCACGTTTCCTCCCATCCCAACGAGCTTCAGTGCGAGCGCTTCCGCCTTGTCAATAGCCATTGTCATGTGGGATGATGTAGTGTATGATGCCAAAATCATTTTCACACTCCGCAGCTTCCCATCCAAGTAGCGATCGTACCCTGCGTAGGCGCTCCCGTTATACCAGTCTTGTGAACACACCTTGGCTTCGTTTACCTATCGCTCTGGTTGGCCTGTGCTGATCCATACCGACGTTAGGTTGATATCATCCACGCTGAGGCGGCTCAGCGCGAGGAGGAATTTCTTGTCTATTTCAGATGTTGAAGTGCTTGTCCTCCAGAGTACCTTGCGGACGGCGATGTTGCGAATGACGTTTGCGTAGAAGACGAGTGAGTTTCGCTTGGGTCGAGGTTCAAGGTATCCTCGTTTCCTAGAGAGAGACTGTTCCACACCAAAATCAATTGCAGCAAAAGTCTGTGTGTATCCAAATACCCCGAGCGCTTCTGAGCAGATAGTCTTGCTATTCTGCAACCAACTCGGAAGGCTTCTTGTTCTAGTCGCGGCATCTTCGCGGTCCGGGGTGCCGCGGGTTACAAGGACAACCGACTGTCCATGCGTCATTATCGAGGGCTCTGATCCTAGAGCATATTTGTAAATCTCGTCGCGCAGTTCTCGTGGTAGCCGGAAGAATGGACTCTGAATATCGGCTGTTGTGCGTTTCTGGAGAGACATGTTGAGATCGCTTATTGGTATGCTAGAGTCTCGTGAGTTTTCAAGGATCGTCTGTGAGTAGGTGCTTTCGAAGATTCCTATAGTAGTGATTCAAGGACAATGCCGCGAGGTTGAGGGTATTTATGGAGGTGCAGTTGGTTGAGCCGGGGTAAGGTCGAGTGCAGAGGATGAGACTGAAGAGATCAATTAGAAGTAGTGAGGTGTACCTACGCGCTAACAGATTTACAGAAGCTTCACTTTCACCATCCTCACGTTACGCCGAGCAGCGTCATAGACTATCATAATCCGATTCGAGAGCTTCAACCTAGTCACGAGATGCGATTCTTTGCTCGAAACTTCGACACATCAGTCAAATTCTTGTACGGCGGACCGTGGTGTTGATGCATCGGTATCAACACACGAAACGCCCAAGTTGACGCGCAATACAGTCAACGAGTACACCCAGGCTAGATAATTTTATCTATGAAGTTCATAACCGGATCATGGTAGACGGAGACGAACAGCTCTATCGCACTTTGAGGCCCTCGAAGGCTTCCAGGAACGTTTATTGAAGAGCGGGCAAACATCAACAACACTTCGACTACAAGCTGGCTGCAGCAGTCACGCCCCACACTCACAAGAGTTCTAGTACACAAGCTGATCATATCTAGTAATTCCTCGTACATTTTCTTTCTTAGAGATGTATCACATCTTGCTCCTTACCACGACACATCGCTTGTTGTACGAACAAGCATCGACCATTTTCACACCAAGATCCTGCCACTCCGGGCGACCACTATCATCGACAAGTCTCTTCGCACACTCCTCGCCCATTTGGAACAGTCCGTCTAGTTCCTTCGTTGACGCATTCGAGTAGATCAAAATCGTGAGCACTACCTTTCGAAACCGGCCATTCCAGATCTCTGAAGGTGCGTAGACCCAATATTCCAAAGCAAAATCTGCGTGTATCCAGGTGATGTCCATGCTCAAGTCGCTGGGCTGAAGTGGCGCTGATGCGCGCATGAACTGGCGATTCACCATGTGGGTGCAAGGGGCTTTCGGGAATGTGCCAGGATAGACAATGTTGCGGATGACGTCTGATTTGAACACCAATGGGTTCATATACTTTCTGGGGCGAGGCCAGTGCGAGTGGTCCTCGTGTTCTTTGAAGTAGCTCTTCGGAACGAAGAAACGCGTGCGCCCGAAGACTCCAAGCGCTTCGGAAGAAACCTGCTTGCAGGTTAGGAGCCACTTTGGTAGCCTGGTGGTATCTGGAATAAGATCGTGCAGGGCAACTAGGGCTGTTAGCGAGGTTGATTTCGTGATTATAGTCAAGTCGCTGTGTTTGAGAGCTGTAGCAGTCGAGCTGAAAGCGAGTTCAAAGATTTGGTCGCGTAGTTCGGGTGGGAGGCGGAAGAGCGGGCTTCCTGACTGCGAGACTGGAGGTGGCTGTACGACGTCGGCAGAAGAGTTGTTTGAAGGGTCCAGTCGCTATTGTCGAAGCGCGCGGCGCTTTTGGAATTGTTTGCCCATATTGGTGGAGGCTGTGTGGATCAGGGGGGAGTTGAGAGCTTTAGGTAGGGGTGGAGTCGAGGGTGAGCAGAAGGGATAAAGTGAGGGGAACTAATGGGTGGGTGGGGTTCAGACAGGGGCGAAGAATGGAGAGGGACGACTTTAGTAAACATAGAATGACACCGGTGAGCTCAAATGGGAACAGAAATTCACTAATCTAATAGGCTAATCGACTTAACAGAGTGTCAAATACTTTCATTCCAAATCAAGACTTACGCACGTCGTTCCCTCAACGGTTATCATAGGCACCCAAGCTCCCGAGGTCCTTCAGACCTTTCTCTCAACCCTCAAAATCTGTCCTCACCCACTACACTCAACACCGTCATACATCCCGCTCATCTCTTTCTCATCCCCCCATACCACCTTCCTTCTGCCAGTCTTCCCGCCAGCAAGCTTTGCAGTATATGCCTCCGCCAGCTTCGCCATGTTAGCTACTCCATTTCCAATTGTCGGCTGCGGAGAAAAAACCAGTGAGAGAAATCTCTCGAGTGGCATAGATTCGAATAGTGCGGACGACATGGCCGTTGAAAACAAGAGAATTCGACAGTGCAGGTTCAGCAGACTTCACTTTCAATACCTCGTACGCTTCCCGATGAACTCGACTCTGCTCCCACAGTTCGTGAAGATGACGCGGTGGATTTTCACTTTCAGAAGGATCCTCGGATGCAGGTGGTGGCGCTTTGCCGCAGCATGGGTTTCCGCCATCGAAGGATCGAGTCCGAGAAAAGACGGACATTGCCTCGGTGCAGATTTGCTTGCAAGCCAACAGCCATCTAGGAAGACCCTCGATCGACTTCGGATCCTTGGGGAAATCCGCCGCTTCTTTCGCGGGTAAATTGCTTGGGGAGGCGGTGACGAGGTAGTTGTCCTGCCTAAATATGCGCGCTCCATGCCCGAAAGCGTGATTGTAAATCTGATCCAGGATATCTGCTGGAAGCCACAGAAGCGTGCTTGTTATTACTGGTGTATACTTATAGTCTGTGTAGCCCGAAATTGAGCTTCGAGGGCGCGTAGTCGCGTCACTGCTGAAGACTGCTTTGGGGATGTGCTGCGCTTCATCATATGCAGCCGGTAATTTCATTAGTAGTCAGGATTGTGCTGACGGGTCGCAGCTTAGTTCTGAAGTGCAACCTTTGGTATCATGTAGGTTGTGTAGAGGGAGAGGTGGGAAAGAAGACCAAAGAGCCGCACACGTGGCTCGGATATACCTACTGTGGCTTTCGATATTTGCACCCAACATAGAGTTCGAGGAGGGAGAATTATACATACGTGCTTACGTGTCGCAGTCAAGTCTTGTACGAGACTGGAGATCCGTAAATGAATTCCCTGCATCCAGAATGCCATCCGAGCGTATTATACTAGTATCCATGTCCATGTCATGGGTAGACTCTTTAGTTTTCTTCCATAGGGTCCGATGTCGGACATGGAAATCTGCTTTTGATGTGACGGTAATCCTAGACTTTCCGCTGCACAACCAAAGAACGTATCCGACAAAGCTGCCCACGAAAAGTACCTGGTTCCTCCTCTCCCCACTCCAGCGAAACCTTACCACCAGAGTCCCCAACCAGACGGCGCGAAAACTTCTCGGCGAATTTCGTTCGGTTGTGTGCCGCATCTTCATCCATTGTACGACAAGGCAAAGTGATATGTACCTTTCGGAACCTGCCGTCCCACCTATCTTCCAGGAAGTCGAACATTTTCACCTCATCCTTGTCCCAGCTCTTGGCACTCAGTCGCTTGTCTTCATACCACCACATGTCCCACACAGTTTGAAGGCATAAACCCTGACTGTCGAATGCCCGTACTAACGCTAGAAAGGCTGTCGTTGCCTCAACGTAGCGCCGGCGAATTATGCAATCAACACACAACTTCCACTCACATACCCAAGGTTGCAGGTATATAGTCCTCATCACATTAAAGTTGAAGGTAAGCAGATTAGGTGCCGGTGACCCAGCGCTCTCTATGACCTTTGTGATGGATATGGCCTGTATATCCAAGAATTCCCAGCCCGGATCGAGCTGGAGGAACACTTCTTGAGGAAATCCCTCAAAGGAACGTGTGCGGCCAAACAGGTCCATGGCTTCGGTGCAGATTAACTTGCAGTTTAGCGGCCACTTCGGCAGTCCTAACAGGCCTGGCACATCTAATGTCCTTCGTGTTGGCTGTTTATATGCCGCGACTCCGCAAAGGTTATGTATGAAACCACGCGTTTCGTCACCGAAAGCATGCTCGTAGACTTTATCTCGGATCTCGCGGGGAAGTACCAGAAGTGCCGAATGCATTCTCTCGCGGGGTCGGCGCTCCTTTTGATTATGGCTCAACGACCTGGGGTGGTCAACCGGGTGCAGTGGCTTTTTCGATGGCGAGCTCAAGGCGTTGACTGCGGCTTTGGTGAGTGTAGGCTCCTGTGAGGTCGTGTCGGGGAAATGAGTCCTTGTAAGCATAACTGGATTTGTTTTACTTGATCTCGGAATATGGGCAGAATAGAGAACTCGGACTCGGACTCGGGAGGTGTTGAAGTGAGGGCATAAGTTAGTTTGTAGTTGAACGGATGTAGAATGCGGGCCGGAGTGAGAAAGCAAAACGTAGAAGGGAACGGAGTCAGCGTCTCACGTGATGGTGTTGCTATTCCAAGGTTGCGTCATCAGTTATAACAGTAGCTCGGAAAGGAACTTTGATGAGGAATGAGCATAGAGCCTCAGGACCCACATCGCGACACGTGATAAGTCTTGTCGTCTGACTTTCACAAATTAGAGTTGCATGCACGTACAACGCACGTTGTTCGAATGAGTGACATTACACAGTTACTCTAATTCTAAAAATACTTTGCAGTCGTCTCTATCGTGTATGTCATGTCTATGGTTTGTGGTCATACTTCAAGAAGGGTATTCGAACGCCTGCCCATGCTTTCTAAACGCCATGAAAGATCGACTTTTTTGATGACCCAGGAAGACGGAAACGCTCAGATGTGAATATATACAGAAGCGGAGAGATCCAGATTCGGGAGCAGAGTAGCTACAAGAGTGGACTGTATCGAGGTGTCGATGGACTTAGTCGACTTGGGTTGGGTATTGAGACGCATGTTCCTGCGCCGATGCAGGAATCGATCGAGTGTCTTCGGATGGATGCAGGAGTTACATCCTCGCTTCCCTCAAGATCTGGCTGCTCTGCTGGAGCTGGAGCAGTTCTCTTTGCTCTTGGAAGACCTGCCTGGCCTTCTCGAGGACCATCTCGAAGCCCTCCTTGCCCTTGGCTGCGTTCTGTTGGAATCTTTCCACTGTGAACTGCTCGATGCTGTTCCTGATCTTCTGCCAGCCGCCACACAGCGCTGTGATCTCGGCTCTTTGTGTGAAGGTCGTGCTGGGGGCCGACGATGTCGATGATGCACCCGGTTGGTATGTGCATGTCTCGCGGACGTTTAGGAGGTCGGCCCATGTGACGTTCATGGAGCATAGCGTGAGCCTCTTAGCGACGGGGTCGACATAGGAGGTTTCGTAGACCATGGATGTGTCTACGCCGCCGAGAATCGTGTTTATCCATTTAGGAGTGCTTTGCTGGCAGGTGATGAGGCGCTCTGATCGAAGCTGTCCTGTTATTAGCATTGCTGTCGCTGTACGGTGATAAAGGTGAAGGTGGACGTGATGGATGATCTCCGGCGCGTAACATGTGAAAAGAGCAGCTTACAATTCCAGTGGCTGGGTCCACCGTCCGGCTCAGTGTGTCGACGGCGATGACATGTGGTGTCTTCTCGTTCCAGGGTCCATACTTCTGCCAGTTGCTCGTCGAGACTTCTTCCCATGAGTAGTCGAAGTCTACTGTCTGCTGAAAGTATTTCATTGTGTCGTGTGCCGCTCGTGCGGGTCGCGTTATTTGCTCGTGGGTGTCTCGTGCGCGCGTGTATATGGTGTGACAATCGGTCGAGGTAGTAGAAGTCTATACCGTAGAGGTAGAGGATTGTGGGTAGGCGGTGTGGGTGGTGATGAGTTGTCGGGGTGCAGGGTACTTGTGCCTGTGAAAATGTCGCTAAGGGCCCAAAAAGCAAGCGCGGGCCGCCTGCGATCTAGTTCCGAGGAAAGGGTCAGTGCTCAACGGCGGTCGGGGATATGCGGGTGCCCAACGCTTATTGATTGCCGGCAGGAAAAGAGTCAATTGATGTGAAATAAGAGATGAGTGCAGGTGGTGAAGCAGAGGTTTGAGTGAAGCTTGAAAGTATCGTGAAGAAGGGATTGTGGGCTGCGAAGCTGAAAGCTCCTCACTGCGATGCACCGTGCAGCCCCAAGATCTGCATCTTGGTCGCCACAAGAAGCCACATGAAGGAATGTGCAGCCAACGAATGACGCCGGAATCTGGCCTCTGTCAGATCTTTAGCCACATCTGTCAGCGATGCGAGGCTGTCGTGTGCCGTCTCAAACTGTCCGCTGTCGCTGGTTTGCCCTGTCAGCCCGAATCTGCCCGTATGATGTAATCGACCTTAGTCGGCCCCACTTTCTTCCTCCCCGGCTTTCCACCAACGAAACAACTACGCTTACTTCTGGACTTATCTACGCCGATCTACTCTCACAATTGGAATATACACGCTATTCATTGGGTAAAGAATATGCACATAAATCGTTTCTTTGCGGGGCAGGGTTGAACATGGGTGTGACCTCGAAACGGCCAGACTGACATTCGCGACACCCAACACCAATTCCACCACCGTTCACGAAACATAGCTTCGAGATATCCAACCGTGGCTAATCAAATTAGACATCTTCATGCTTTGCTGGGTGGATGAGCTGACCCAACTGTCCTCCTCAGGAACAGCAACCTTCGAAGTCCTACCGTTGGTACCCCTTATTCCCAAATCGAAAAGAACGTCTAGCAAAATAGCAGAGCCACAGATAGGCATCGATGAGTACTTATCACCACACCCAAAACCATCAAAGATCTTGAACAGATTTCAACCCTCACATCCCCCCTTCCCCCCTCCTCACAAACGCCACCTTCGCCCCATTACCACTCTCCATATTCAACTTCAAACACTCCACAAAACCCTCCACCCCATCCCTATTCCTCATCTCCATGCCCTTGCACTCCAACAGCACCCTCACAAGCGTGTACGCAATCCAAAACAACCCAAGCCCCTGCGCAGAACAATGTCGCGCGCCGCCGCCAAAAGGTAAATAGGTCCAGGAGGACGGCGCGTGGGCTCAGCCCTAGGGGCGAAAGACTTCGGGACCGGGGAATTGTTGGGAGGAGCGGTGCAGTGAGAAGAAGGGCATGGAGATTGTGTCGCCTCTTTGGACTGAGATGGGTTGGGTACCTGCGGGGCCACCGCCGATGGGGAGTGTGGTAGATTGGAGGCAGGTGCGGGCTTGGGTTGGGACGGGGGGGAGGAAGCGAAGAGCTTTGAGGGTTAGTCTGGTACAAGTATGGAGTGTGGAGTTGGAATTAGGACACGAGGTAAATGCAAACTTACATTCACTCACAACCCACCCCACATACCTCAACCCCTTCACCATCTCAAACCCCAAATCCTCCTTCTTCAACGCCCTTACTTCTTCCCCACACTTCCTCCACACATCCGGATGCCGCGCAAGCAACCAGAACAAATTCGTCAACGCAACAGCAGGCGTATCCCTCCCCGCGAAAAATACATTCAACAACTGACTCGTCAATTCCTCTCTATCTGTTGTTTCGTTGGCGAGTTCGTACACCAGTATACACCTCCTTTTCTCATCCTCAATCCCTCTATCCCTTAGTCTCAGCGCTCGATCCACGTGCCTGCGTTTAAATTCTTTGATAATATTACAACTCTCCCAAAACCCCTTATCTCGTCCAAGCACCCAGCCCATCTTCCCCAACACAACGCGCATCTCCACGCCCTTCTGTGCAGTGTTGAATGCGTGCAATATTTCTGCGAATCGGTCGGACTCGACGGTAGTAAAGAGTCAAAGCTCTCTCCGAAGATGAACTCTGAACTTGCGTCTAGGATGAGTTTGTCGAATAGGGGTTGTAAATCGACCGTGCGTCCATCGCGCGGAATAAGTTCTAAAAACCTCTCAACATGTTTCTCAAACACCCCCAGGTCCGAAATCTGTGATTTTGCGAAAGCCGGCCTCATCATACTCCTTGCGCGCTCTCACTTTTCACCATCACAGGAAATGATCCCTGCGCCAAGCATATATCGCGCCGGGCGTCTGGCAGGTCCAACGCCGAATATTTCATGCTCAGTCGCCAAGACTGTTTGTATGTTCTGCGATGATATTGTAGTTATCACTCGTCGACCGAAGGGAAATGGCTGATAAGTGTGCCCATAGAGATTTGTGTACGCTTGGATGGTGTGCATGCGGGTATGGTTTTGATTGTCTTGAAGGTAGAGATGAAGGTAGAGATGAAGGTAGAGATGAAGGTAGAGATGAAGGTAGAGATGA